>CM046876.1:15521134-16106319 GCA_025667525.1 Glebionis coronaria
GAAGTTTACAACTTCTCGGACTTGAGCTCGTTTTGAAAGATATTCAACATTTTAAGCTCAAGTAATTGGTTTTCAAAACTTTGAACACAATTTTTCGAGAATTTCTCAAAAAGGTTTTTTCTAAATCTTTCAAAATTGTGTGTTCAAAAATGTTTTGATAAAAAGAGCATGTCTTCTGGAATCGATAATATTTACGATACTAGAAATGTCATTCAATAATGACACGGGGTTGTAAATAAAGTTCGAGCAGAAGTTCAAATGTTTTAAAACATGCTCAAAATGGTTTGCTATTATCTCAGATAGTAACCCGCTTTTCTTATTCAAGTCAAACATTTCACCGGAAAGCTTTGACTCAACAACGGGAATTAATTTTCTCGGGCATGGTTTACTTTATAACAAAATCTAACACGAATTTATGTACGTGTCAGTGCATTTATTTGTTAAAAAAAGAGAAATCTTGTTTTTATGAAGTTATCATCTCCACCATCCGTAGCAATTTACAATTGATATCTACATACTAGACGATGCGACTACTCAAACGGCGACGACAACTCTTTCAATAGAACACGGGTCAACAATTGAGGGGAGCAATTGTCCAGCACTCAGAATCTTTTACGCTGAAAGTGCCAAGTTCACATGTTGGTGTCAAGACAACGATATCAATCGTACACATGGAGTCAAGAGATAACTTCAGACGTGATGAGGCGACCAACAATCGTGAACAAAAACCATGTGCTTCTTTCATATGATGTTCTCCATCATTCAGGTCCAACCTCATAAATCGCTAATCTTGTGAATACATTATCATATACGATCTTTGCATGTGATAAATACACCCTCATTAATTTGAGGGGGAGCTTGTGTAAATCACGAAGATAATTGGATTTACATTTTTCTTCCCAAATTTTCTTAAAATGCTATTAAATCAATTGATATTAAAAACATCGATTGGGTTAATATTTTTAATATAGGGGAGAAAATATGATTTAATATGGGAAATGATTAATCACAAATGGTTTGACTTAACGTGATAGCTCATCCCGACATGTGCGAAATGTTTTCGGATATCGTGGCATATGTTAAGGGGGAGCAAAATGGATTTGCACTTCAAAATGGATTTCATGGTGATTTATACTTACCCACAACCCTTTTATTTCACGACGATGAAGATTGTGGTGACATAAGGATGGTAGGATAGGTTAAAGTCCAATGATTCTTCTAGAATCGGAGGAATCTTCCCAAGGGTAGCTAGAAATAGTAGTCCTTAGGAAAGATGGAGAAAGATTGTGAACGTAGTTGAATGCCGACCAAGTACTTAAGTTAGCACTGGAACAATCACAACAAGGTGCTAGTTATGACGTATTGGTAAGCATTGAAGGGGTTGAAGAATGAAAAAGAATTGTAAAGATAAAGGGTGAAAAGAAAGAAGCCCTCCTTACAACTTAGGCAGAAACCGGGTCAACACATATGCTATTGAGATCATTTTTAATGATGCTCGATATTGAAGATAGACATCATGGACCCAGTGATGCAATGCACAACCCAACCCAGCTAACTCAGATATCTCTCAAAAGGTATTTGTTTTAATCACATGGAGATCAACATGTCTTCTATCGATTTATTCACTCCGAATAAGTTGGTATTGAAATGGTGGCACTACTCTCCAGCCTCCGATCACTAAAATCCAAAATGCACGATCGAGTCTAGAGCCATTTGAGATCATCAAATATCTCATTAGGACACACTTTCATAATTCTTTGCTTCTTCACACACTGTGAAAAGTAAGAAAGATTTTAAGAGTCCTACGCAAAATCTTCATGATCTTGCCTGAACATCCGAGTAATAAGAAAGTATTTACAATGAAGATGGAAATCCTTCTTGAGCGAATATCAAAGAGCCCATGGTAGGTGACTTGTGCAATTCTTTATGAATCAAACTTATGATAACTGGAAAGCAACAGTGGTTTAATTCTTAAATGAATTTAAACACGTTCTAGGCCTCTACGTAATATCTTAGTGATCTTGCCAAAACACTCGGAGTGATACCTTAGTGTTCACAATGATGAGTGGAAATCCTTCTAGTGTTAACCTCAAACAACACTCGGTAGGTAACTTGCAAGATTCTATATGAATCAAGCTCGTGACAACTAGAAAGCAACGATGATGCGGTTCTTAATTAAATTTCACGTGTTCCAGGAACATGAATTGACGGCTTCAAATCATGCGGATATTTTTTATCCAAATGATTCACTCTTTATGTTCGCAGTCAGTTTTGGACGGTCGAATAAAGAGAACGGGTTTACCCGCGAAATCTTGTCAAGGAGGTTCTTAGTTGAAACTACCTGCCATAAGTACGATATTTTATATCTTCCAACGGTCTTCACCGACCGGAGGTAAAATGATACCAAATTAGAATGAAATGTTCAAGGCTATTTCATCCGTGTATATGTTTTGTTGCTAACTGTCTTATGCAGCGTAACAAGAAGGTGGCATTGCGGTGTACAATCCAGAAGAAGTCGTCACCACATACTTATACTGTATGCACTTAATACTTCATCAAATTCAAGAAAGTATAAAAGTCAAGTCTTCCGCTGTATCAAACTCTGAAGCTTTCAAGAATTTATAAAAGTATAAGTATGTGGAACATGAAGTCACGAGGAAGCAAATATCACAAGTGATGAATGCACAAGGTCAAATCAAGGACACATGCTCAAGACCAAAGTCAAAGATCTCATCAGCATATTCACAAGAACAAGATCAAAGACTCAAGCATAGTATGCTAAGTTTAAGAAATGGTGTGACCTCTCTTTGGGGGAGATTGTTGGAAATACGTTTTTCCAAGGAAAGTCTCGGTCACATCATTATTAGCATAGATCACGAGCTATAGACTATTTAGGACATTGTAACTTGGAGTGACCTCCCTTAGGGGGAGATTGTTGGAAATACGTTTTTACGTATTTAGAAAGGATCGGTCACTCCAATGATATATTCAAGTATTGGGCTCGTGATCCATTATGTAAACATATAGTCCATATAGCCCACATGTAGGGTCGGCTATATATACCCCCTCCTAGCATGTTAGGAGGGGTTGGTCATTTGTGTTTTCACTTCTCATTTAATCAACCTTCTTATTCTCTCATTCTCTCCTTTCTCTCTCTACCTTTCTCTCTCTAGTTCTTCCATTTCCCTTCCATTTCATTAGATAAATCATACATTACTAAATCCTAAGAAACTAAGGACCTACAATGATTCGTGATATGGATCATATATGATTTTCTGAAAATCATATATGTTTTTTGACGAATCATATATGATTCTCTCATACGTGACTTAAGAAAAAAAGTCGATAAAAAAGTTCGTCGAAATTATATACATGTGCCCCTCGATAGATATATGATTTAATTCTCGTCGCGATTATACGTTTTGTTTTACGTAACGATGAACGGTTTGTGAGATATTTAATTTTTAAAAAATTAGTTTTTTTGTTACATGATAAAAATGGGTGGTTGTGATTGATTGACTGAGTGTATACTAAAATAAGATTTTATGTTGAACTTTTTCCAACTTTAACATATATCCAATTTAATTATTAAATCTAAATAGCTGAGAGGCCCGCCCGATGGACGGGTGGCCTTAAAAATTTGTTTGAAGTAAATTTAACAAAAAAAACAATGTGAACATATATAAAATGATGTCTAAAATCATAAAATAATAGTTGAAAATTTAACCATCCACTACAATAGTTCAAATGGGAAAAAATGTACTTCCTTATTACAAAAAATCAGTCTATAGTTGCAGAAAAAACCAAATTATTGATGAAAACATCTATAATTGCATGAAAAGTAAAATGAAAATTAAAGTGTGTAATTTAAAGACGGTGTAAAACCTCTTTATACACAACATTAATTGTGTAAGTGCAATAATTTTCTTCTTCATCCCAACACAATACTTTGAGACCATTCTTACTTTTGACCCTTGAAATAACGATGTACAATTGCCCATGAGAAAAAACTGGACGTTCCAAATATAGTCCCACTTTAGATAAAGTTTGTCCTTAACTTTTGTTTATAAACATTGCAAAACAAACAGAAATAGGAAATTGTCTTCTGTTGCATTTTAGTATTGGAGCTATATTTTGACACAATGGAACGTTAGTTGCCACTATATATGCTAATCCAAGAATGATCAACACATCATATTTGTACTATAAAATTTTAGATTTAAAAGAAAAGCAAATGAAAATCTGAATGATTTCATAATATACTATTAAGGATATTATTGGAAGAACATAATGTGGAAGTTATTTTTAATTGATTTTTTAATAAATTGGGCAAATGTGAAAACATAATGTTTAAATTGGGCATATATGTCTTTATGATATTTTGTTAGGTATATATGACCCCTAGATAAAAGTGTAACACTTGTTCGCCAAAAAATAGTCACATATACCATTTTAGCATATAAATTCATTAAAACATATATCTTGAACATTTCATTATTTTTTGAACATAAAACAGTTAAATTTTAAAGGTCATTGCTTGAACCTATGAGCCGAACCTAGCCTTTGGTTAGAATCTTTGTTCTTGTTGCAATTTGTTAGATTAGAAGGAAATAAGACTTGCTCATGTAAAAGTGTTTGTCTCAAGTTATGTTGAATACTTCATATGATAAGTAAAAGTATCTTATGGATAGACTGACTTGTGTAATAGAAGATGTTACACTCGGGTACAAAAAAATTACTAACATTTGACTAAACAAAACTTGTAAGTTTAGGGATCACATCCTCCATTGTTAGCCTATTCCTAGGAAGCTCATTGACACAGATCGCCCCGATTTTAGTTAACCTATCAGCTTCTGACTCCGAAAAATTTCACTCGAGACGTTCGTTTATAAATTCCTCAAACCTACCATCAACAACATCTGCTCGTATGGACCCACGACTCTAAAGTATTTGTAAAACCACGACTCCAAAAAGCATTAACGTCACTCTTCTGTTAATTTTACAGTTGTAATATACTCACGAGCCATGTAGCCTAACACAACACTAACTTTGAGTGCCGAGTAGACAATGTTATCTGCTAGTAGCTTCAGTAGGCCGGCATCTGTGATCAACGGATTGTATTACTGGTCGATGATGATCTTTTCCGTCAATACGTTCCAATCAACGGATTGTAATTGAATGCATGCCGCATCGACTCTTCATTATATATGAATGGGGCAACTCCTACAAAAAAAAACAGTAACGAACATGAGGCTAAGGCATTAATATATAATCCAATCGGATTTTCACAATCCAAGTACATTATTATAAGGTAAAAGGATAAAAGAAATTTTAACTACCCATAAAGCTCTTAACATATTCAATAATTGAAAATTTAATTAATGGCATATATAACTTACTGATAAAACACTTTATTAACTACAATGGTTTACATACTCAACGACCAAAATCTCAATATAAATAACATAAGTCAAAATCGCAGAAGGTACCTTCGTGCATCGCTATCGCAGCTAAAAGGGAATGAAATGTCATAGAATTCCTGGAATACCAAGTCTGGTATCTCTTAGCCCAAAGGTGATATTTTTTATAAGTTCATTTCAAAATTGTGTAAAAGCTTTTACATGGGTACTAAGATAGAAAATGCATAACTAAAAAGTATACTTCTATTGGAGATACATCTATATCCGCTACAACCCCCTGAATCCCCTGACTCGTGAGACTTAGGAGTATATTATGAGTCATTGACCTATCTAAAAAAACCCAAAGGATGTATCCTTATCTTTATGAATGAAAGCTTGTCAAAAGAAGCACGACGTTTGATGAGACTGCTTTTATACATAGTCTCATCGTCCAAATAGGGCTTAAAATGCATTAAATATCATCAAAATATCCAAATATATGCTTGTGTTTGTTGCTTGTGTATTTTAGGTACGGATATTAAGAAAATGACAACATATCACAAGAATCAGTCAAAAACGAACACGGGAAATGAAGCCGCACGATGAACCAAGCCCTAATGAACAATTTTCCAAGAAAACCCTTGAAGACTTGAAGAATTATGAAGAAGGGTCCTCCAATATGGAAGAATTGATACTTTATACCCTTGTATCTTCATAATTATAAGTTTGGTCCCTAAAGTCTGTCAAAATTACAAAAAGGACCCTTAACTTTGAAGAATTGGCAAATTTAGTCCCTCAACAAAACTAAATTATCAATATTGGTCCTCCAAGAAGTCAACAAACAAGTCAAACCTTGAAGAATGAAGAAAATTCCAAAATCAGTCCTTCAAATATCATCAAATTACACTTCAAGTCCTTGTTTTAAGTTTGAAAAGTAATTGTGCCAAAAATGACAAGCTGCCAAAAGTTGTTACATGGAAATGGGGCGTTGACAGCTATTTTATACAAAGTGAAGAAAAGTGAAACCTTTGGGGGCCATTCCTGTCAAACACACCAACTCACCCCAGCCAATTATCTCTCCACATCACCCCCTTCTACCAATCACATCCCACCACATCACCTCCCCTCCCACGTCACACTCCACCAACTGATTTAATAAATCAGTTTTTTAATCTTCCCACCAAAACACTTTTTTTAAAAACCCTTAATCCCCAAAACGGATTAATCACCCCCTTAAACACCCCATAAACCCTAGAATAGCCCAGGATCAAACTCACCAAAAACAAAGGGGTTATGGCTATAACCTTCCAGATTGCTAATTAACCATCACCTAAACCAAACCCAACCCCCAAATCACCCATCACTCTCACCCATGTGATACCTTGGCCCTCCCCTGCACAAGCAAACAAAAGGTTGACAGCAAAATCAACAACTCACAACATTTTCGTGTCCCCAAAGGCTCCTTTTGATGGCCAAGATCATTTTATCCAGCTTGCATCAACAAACAGCCAAAAATCATCACATGGCACCAAGTCAAATTTCAAATTTTTGAAAGATACTTCAAAGATGCGAATTTCTTCAAGGGCAAAAGTGGAAGTTTATATCATTAGGGTTTTAGCTTCTATTCATTTCTAGAACCCTTGTAGCTCGTCTATATAAGAGCCATAGGAAATAGCACTTAGTTCTTGTTCTTGTTTTCCTTTTTCACAACCTTGTAAATCTTTCTTTTCTGAATGAGAAATTAAGTTAAGTGTTGGTGATGAAAACGAGTTCCATCTTATATTTCAGTTGATTTAAGTTGCCATTGTTCAAGTTTGTTTAATTTTTCAGCAAGTTTCTCAAGTTTTCAAAGTTTCTATTTTAATTTCAAGCTTTTCTTAAAACTTAAATTTTCATAGAAATCTGATATCATGGTGATGAAATGTGATAGTCTAATGGTGTTTAAGATTGTGTATGTCCATGATACCATGGCTTGTTCTGGTATAGTGGGTACCCAATCTTAGACAACATTGGTTTGGTCCTTTGTTTAGTTTATCTTAGTTCTAACCCAAGCTCTAAACTCTCTTCTAGCTTCATCTATAAGCTAGGGGCAAGCTTTTAAGATTTTACACAGCTTTGTTCCTTCTCTCTTAGCAGATTCAAAAGAGGAACCATTTTTATCCTTTTTTTAAGCAGTCCTTCAATAGCATCTCAGTAAAGTTCTGCTCAGGCCCCAGCCTGATTGGAGGTGACTTTTCAGTCACTGTTGGGCCTGGATGTTGGCCCAACAAGGTAGCATCCTTGATTCTTATTTTAGCTTTCAAAAATTTTGAATTGTGTGATGCATATGAAATTTGGTGAATTTTGATGATAATTGCTTAAGTGATTGTTTGAGTGTTGGATATTGCTTAGATTAGGGTTGCATGCATGCTAGAAGTGTTTGCAATCAGCTTTGAGTAGATTCAAGTAGGTTTGCTTTGTTAAAATTAAGTTTCTGATTATTAAGGGGTGTTTGGATTAAGGGATTAAGTGGTGATTAATAGTTTAAATCTGGCTTAAAACTTGTTTTATTCACTCATTAGGAAGTTGTTAGGTTGTATGCCTATTGGTTTTCAGTTTGGTAGAGTTAAAACACAAGTTTGCATGTTAAACAATGGTTTTCACCTGCTAAATCAGTAAGTCCCATTTATGCATGATTGAGTGTTAATTTGGCTTTTAAATCTTGATCACTGTTATATACTTGTTCTGTCTAGGGTTTTATTGAGTTTGTATGTGATTTGGTTAAGTTTTGTGCAAGATTTCAGCTTCTAAAATCCATTTGTGTGCCAATTGAACCAGTAATTGTTCATCAGAAACATAAGCCATATCAGAAACATTGTTTGCCTGATTTTCTTGATTTTTGTGAAAGTACTTGCTTGTTTTGTGTTTGGATTGACTCCCTATACTCAACTGAGTATAGGGGTGCCCTTTTGTCCATCAAAAGCCAACAAGAAACCAAGATCAAGCTCCTCTTGATCAGTCTTCACAAGTGAAGATATCACATTTTCTCTTTGTGTTCATAAGAACTTAACTGGGCACGTTTTTCATTTTGTAAGGCTTAAATTGGTTTGATTTGGACTAGTGTTAGTGTTTTTGAGTTTAAAAAAGTTACTGGATTGAGTTTTAAAAAGTAAAAAAAAAGAGAAAGTTTAGCAAAAAGCTCCTTGGCCTGGACTAGAACACGAGACCCCTCGTTGGAGGACTATACGTGTTAACCAGTGATCCAAGTGCTTTTCTATGCACATCTAGCTAACCAACATCCATTTAAGTAGTGTTTGTTTTTTGGCTTATTTAACTAGCAGCTTATTTAAAAGCTTTTTCCAGCTTATTCTTTTACGGTTTTTGCTGATTAGCATTTTTCTTGGGTTCTTATTAGGGTTTAAGACTTTTCAGTTCAAAAAGATTATTTTTCACGTGCTTAATTAATTTTCTAGGATTATTTTTAGTTTAAATTTTGAAAAGTAATTTAAAAATAGAAAAAGGTATTTTAAAAATCTGAAAAAATAGTTTTTAGGTTTTTAATCATATTTTTGAGGTTTATAGCTAAAAAAGTTTTCAATTTAACTTATTTCTGATTTTATAGGAATTTAGGGTTTTTAACCAACTTTGAAATTTAATATAAAATTATTAAATAGGTTTTAGAAACTTTTAATTGCATTTCTGTCTTAGTTACATTATTTTAGATTTTTGGTAATTTTTTAGAATTTTTTGTGAACTTTGAATCTTTTTGATTATTTTATTATTATTTTATTATTAAAAATTGAAAGTTAATTTTTTAAGTTTTTACATTTTTCCTAGATTGTAAACACTTAATTAGGAGTTTTGTAACTTTCCAAATATTTTTAGGACTTTTCAATTATTTTCTAGAATTAATTTAAGTTTTAATTGATTTTAATAGTTTTTAAGTGTTTAAAAATAGTTTTATTTGGTTTTAAAATTTTAAAAAATACTTTTTAGCTTAATTAGGTTATTTTTGAGGTTTACAAACTTTAAAATCTTGTTTAGGGCTTTTTAATAATTAATTGTGATTTTTAGGGCTTTAATTAGCATTAAAAAGTCATTATCTAATTAATTAAAAGGTTTTAGCGAGTTTTGATTTTTTGTAAACTCTTAGAATATTATTGTGGTTTTTTAGTAATTTTTAGTAATTTTTAGGAATTTTTAGGCTAAAATTTTAATTTTTGCACTATTTACGGTTTTACGTGATCGCCTTTTTCGTCTTAGTTTAATCCGTTTTCGTAACCGTCTTTCTCTTCTAATCTCATTTCTTTCTTTCTTTTCCAATCATATAATCACAAATCAAAATCAATTCAATACACATCGCACTAGCCTCCTCGAGAACGAACTCACTTTTTGGGTCATTCACACACGGTTTTCCTAAATCGTCGTGCATACTTGCCCTATTTTGTTGCTCTTTTTCCTAAAAGGGTATACAAAAACTCAACATCATTTTGGCGCCGCTGCCGGGGAGGCGTGTTGTGTTTTGATTGAAACACCTCTTGCTCCGCTTGCTTGTGCGTATTTTGAGATTGAAAGCTAATCGAGGGTTTTGCCGCCCAAAGTATTACTTAAGTATCATATATATTTTCTTGGTTTCTATTGATTAAACCCTCTTGAACGATTTGGTGTTCCACCATCGTTCTAAAGTCATCGAAGGCGTTCACTTCACGTGATCGTTTTCATTCCTTGAGGCTTCTTTAATCGAGAGATTTGATTAAGGAGGAGATTTGTAGATTTGTATCTACCTAATACATTCCAAAAATCCAAAAAAAGTAAAAACAATCAAAAACCACAAAAAATTGAAAAAGTAAAAACACCAAAAAAAAATCTTCTTTGCTCACCCTCTCGTTGTACGTGACGTTTATGCAAACTCGCTCCAAAGCAAGACGTGCTCGTAAACGAAGAAACAAATCAACCACTCCTTCTAGTGAGGAGTCTCCTATGGACGAACCCATCGTAGTAAAAGAAGCACCCATGGCTAATCGAACTATGATGGAGTTGCTCCAAGCACCCACCGAGGGTTATGGAGAAGCGATTGTGATTCCCGCTATCCTTGCGGAGAATTTTGAGGTTAAGACGGGTTTGTTGTCAATGATTCAAAACAACAAATTCGAGGTGACGAAAAGGACAACCCTCATAACCACATTCGCCAATTTAATCGTCTCATCGCCACTTGCAAGTTTAAGGACGTCTCTAACGACTCGATTAAGATGATGCTTTTTCCGTATTCCTTAGTGGGGCCCACAAAAATTTGATTAGAGAAAGAGCCACCCAAGTCTATATTGACGTGGAAGGATCTCGTTTCAAAATTCGTGAACCAATTTTTTCCGCCCTCTAAGACTACGCACTTGAAAAATGAGATTTCAAAGTTTTCACAAGAGTATAATGAGAGTTTTTCAACGGCTTGGAATAGGTTTAAGGAAATGTCACGAATGTCCTCATCATGGTTTTTCCGACTTGCATCAAATTGACACGTTTTACAATGGCTTGAACGATCATGAGCGTGATTATCTTAATGCCGCCGCGGGTGGTAATTTTTTGTGTAAGACGGTCGAGGAAGCATTGTTAATCATTGAGAATAGGTCTAAGGTCTATAGTCCTCGTAGCACGTCGAGTGTTCGTAAGACTTCGTCTTCGCCTTCGCCTTCATTGTCACACACCGTTGATTCTTGCCAAATCGAGGCTAATTTGGAGAACAAGATTTTTGATAAGCTTAAGGGATTGTTAATTGAGTTTAAAGTTGGTGAACAACCCACTCCCACTACGGCTAAAGCGGTTGAGGTTTCTTGTATGTATTGTGGTGGAGCTCACGATTATTCCGAGTGCATTACCAACGGTGGTAACACTTCGAGTGCCTTCGCGGCCGCGGGAACTTATAACCAAAACGGTCAAGTTCCTCGCACTAATCAATTGACTCCACCGGGTTTTCCACCAAATCAAAATGCTAACAATTATCGAAACAATCAAGTTGGTTACCAAAACAATCAAAGGAACAATTACAAGGGTAATAACAACTATGGGAATCAAGGAAGTAGTAGCCAATTGCAAAATCAAAACCAAAACCGTAATTTTCAAAACACGAGTCAAGGTCTTCAAAATGTTTACACTAAAGAACTTCTAATGGACTTTTTGAATTACGCTACGGCAAATGATAAGATTTTGAAAAATATTCAAGAGCAATTGGCTAGTCAAGCTAGGGGCACGGCTAAAAACACCAAGGAATTGGCTAATTTTGTGAAGGAAAATCTTAACATGAGAAATGAGTTGAAAAATGATTTTGCTAATCAAATTAGAGGTCAAAACAATAAAATTGAACAAAGTCATGCTAGGCTTGAACAAAGAATTGACCAAAATCCGCTAGTCAAGATCTTAAGTTTAATAGTCAAGATGCTAAGCTTAATGCCATTTTATAAGCCGTCATGGGGAACAAAGCCTCTACTTCGGGAAGTTTGCCTAGTAACACCGTATCAAACCCGAAGGGAGAGATGAAAGTGATTACCACACGAAATGGTAAGGCACTTAAAGAACCGACTCCTCAACCAATTACTTCAACGGTGGAGGAAATTGAGGAAGAACCCGAGGTGGTGGTCGAAAGGAGCATATATCAAGCCCACAAATTACCGCTCATGCCACACCTACGGTTGATGTAGTGATTTTGTACCCTATAGGAAAAGGATGACAAATAGTGGTAGTATTAAGTGTCGGTTTAGGAAAACCGAGCACTAATGACCCAAATGAAGTCCAAGTTCGTTTTCCCAAGGAGGCAAGTGCGTTGTATTAAGAGTTGATTAATGTTTGTGATTATATGATTGAGCAAGAAATAGGATTAGAAGAGAAAGACGGTTACGAAAATGAATTAAACTACGACGAAAAAGGCGTAAACGTAAAACCGTAAATAGTGCCAAAATTAAAATTTTAACCTAAAAATTCCTAAAAATCCCCAATAATATTCTAAGAGTTTACAAAAAATCCAAACTTGCTAAAACCTTTTAATTAATTAGATAATGACTTTTTAATGCTAATTAAAGCCCTAAAAATCACTTTTAATTATTAAAAAGCCCTAAACAAGATTTTATAGTTTGTAAACCTAAAAAATGACCTAATTGAGCTAAAAACTATTTTTAAAAATTTTAAAACCAAATTAAACTATTTTTAAACACATAAAAACTATTAAAATGTATTAAATCTTAAATTAATTCTAGAAATTAATTGAAAAACCTAAAAAATATTTGGAAAGTGACAAAACTCCTAATTTAATGTCCTTAACCTAGGAAAAATGTAAAAACAAGAAAAAATAAAACTTCAAATTTTAATAATAAAATAATATTAAAATATTCAAAAAAATAAAAAGTTTGTAAATAAATTCTAAAAAAAATTACCAAAAATCCTAAATAATGTAACTAAAACAAAAATGCAAACCAAATTTTCTGAAACCTATTTAATAATTTTATATTAAATTTTAAAGTTGCTTAAAAACCCTAAAATCCTATAAAATTAAAAATAAGCTAAGTTGAAAACCTAATAAGCTGTAAACCTCAAAAATATGATTAGAAACCTAAAAATTATTTTTCCAGATTTTTAAATTACTTTTTACTATTTTTAAAAGACTTTCTAAAAATTAAACTTAAAATATTCCTAATAAATAAAATAATAATGGGAAAAATGTACTGTTTGCTCAGAAAAATCCAAAACACTAATATAATCCTAAGAAAAATGCTAAACAGATAAATCCTCAAAGGAATAAGCTGGAAAATGCTTATTATTAAGCTGTTACTTAAATAAGCTACAAAAACAAAACCCCTTAAATAAGTAATGAAATCAAACAATAACGTAAAAAGTCATCTAGATCACTGGCTAACACGTTACTCTTGGAACGCAAGGTCGCGTGTTCGAGTCCAGGCAGGGTGAACTTTTTGCAAAATTTTTCTTTTTTTTTTTTACTTTTAAAACACAAACTAGGTACTTAATTAACTCCTAAAACTCAAACACAATCCAAAATTGAACAAGATTAAGGTCTACAAATCAAAAAAAACGTGCCCAGGTATTATGACTTTCTGATGAACAAATGAAGTTTTCTTCACTTGTGTAGTTATGATCAAGAGGGCTTGATCTTGCTTTTTGGTGGTGTTTTTGATGGAACAAAGGCACCCTTGTACTCTTTGGAGTACAAGGAGTCAAATCAAACACAAATTAAGCAATTACACACAAGAATCAAGCACAAAATATCAACTCAAAGTCACTGATATACTTAATGAGCAAGTTGCTGGTGCAATTGACACTCAAGTGAGATTCAAAGGCTCCAATTAAGCATACAAGTCAATCAACTAGCAAATAGATAATACACAAACCTAGAACAAGCCTACTTCTAGCAGATTTAACACTTGGAAACACCAATTTCACACTAGTAAGCAGAAATCAAGCAGTGACTGATTTTTAGCTCTATCTTCAAAATTTTATCATGCAAAGTGTTCTAAAACCTTACCAAACTGCAATACACAACTAGCATACACCCTATCCTACCCTAATGAGTGATTCAAAGCAGATTTAACTCACAAACTTCCAAAGAAACTCAGATAAATAAGTAGATCCAAACACCCCTTTAATTCTGAAAATCAACTTTTTTCAAAGCAAATCCAATCAAGACTTTACCAAAGTGATTGAACACTATCTAAGCATGTATACAAGTCCTATTTGAGAAGTTTTAAGCACTCAAACATACATTTAAACAATTAATCAAGCAGAATCACAAAGAGCACATAAAATTTCAGAAACTTAAAAAATGAAAAAGGGAACAATAACTACCTTAAGGGTCCTACATCCAGGACCCTTTGTGGTTGAAAAACCACCTCCAATAGACCCGGGTCTATGCTGAACTTTGTTGAGGTGTTGATGGAATTCTACTTAACAAATATGAACAAGAAAGGTTCCTCTTTGAATCTGCTAAGATAAGAGTGAACAAAGCTTGTGTAAAAAGCTTAAAACTTGCTCCCAGCTTATGGATTAAGCTAGAAGAAAGCCTTAGCTTATAGGTCAGATAATAATAAGCTTAAAAAAGAAAGAAAGGACCAAACCAATGGCTTGTTTAAACTTGGGTACCCACTACACCAGAACAAGCCATGGTGTTATGGACATACACAAGCTCAAATACCGTCATACCAACACAATTAATCACCATTTTAACAGGTTTTGAATAGAATTTAAGATTTGGGAAAAGACTTGAAAATTAATCAGAAACTTGAAAATTTAAAAACCTTTGCTGAAACTTAAACCGAACTTAAACAATGAACTTAAATCAACTGAAAATGTAAAGGGTACTCAATATTTCTCATCAACAATACTTAAACCATTTATATTCATTCATAAACTGGCTTTACAAAGTTTGTGAAAAAGGAGAAAAATCAAGAACAGGACTATGCTACGTCCTAAAGGCCTTTATATAGAGGCTTAAATTATGATTCTAGAAGTGATAAGAAACTAAAACCCTAACAAGTGAACTTCCAATCTTGCCCTTGGATGATTTTTGAATTTTAAGT
Source organism: Glebionis coronaria (assembly GCA_025667525.1). Lineage (NCBI taxonomy): Eukaryota > Viridiplantae > Streptophyta > Magnoliopsida > Asterales > Asteraceae > Glebionis > Glebionis coronaria. Next base: position 15,536,085 of record CM046876.1, read on the forward strand.
CAAAACAAAGCCATGTGATGATCTTGGCATGTAGTTGAGATGCCAGTGATGTAGAAGCAATCTAGGACGTTCATTTAACCTTTGAGGACAAGAAATTGCTGAGGGTTGTTGATCTTGCTGCCAAGTTTTGTTTGAGAGTGAAAAGTGGGGCAGGGGAGGGTTGGAGGGACATGTGAAGTGATGGTGATGGGAGTTTAAGGGTGGTTTAAGGTTTAAGAGGTGTTTAATTAAGGATCTGGAAAATATCATCCAAAAACCCCTTGCTTTAAGTGATGTTCTTCCTGGGAAAGGTTAGGGTTTAAGGGTGGATTAAGAGGTGTTTAATCCGTTTGGGGTTAATGACTTTTTAAATTAAGTGTTTTGGTGGGAAGGTTTAAACTGAATTAAGTATTCAGTTAAGGGGTGAGTGGATGGGTGACATGGAAGGAGGGTTGAATTTGATTGGTGGAAGAGTGTGAGTGGGTGAGGTGGCAGTAGCTGGTTGGGTGTGAGGAGTTAGGCTGTCTGGCAGGTTTGCCCCCTTACAATTCACACTTTGTTCACTTTGTTAAAAATGGCTATCAACGCCAAATTAACACATGACAACTTTGGGAAGGTTGTCAAATTTGGCACAACAAGTTTTAAAACTTGTTTTAAGGACTAAACATGCAATTTCTTCATATTCCAAGGACTGATTTTGACATGTCTTCTTACTTCAAGGACTTGGCTTGTTTGTTGACTTCTTGGAGGACCATTATTGACAATTTAGTTTTGATGAGGGACTAAATTTGCCAATTCTTCAAAGTTAAGGGTCCTTTTTGTAATTTTGACAAACTTTAGGGACCAAACTTGTAATTATGAAGATACAAGGGTATAAAGTGTCAATTCTTCAAACTTGGAGGACCAATCTTCAATATTCTTCAAATCTTCAAGGGTTTTCTTTGGAAAATTCTTCATTAGGGCTTGGTTCATCGTGCGGCTTCGTTTCTCGTGTTCGTTTTTGCATGATTCTTGTGATCTTTTGTCATTTTCTCAATATCCGTACCTAAAATACACAAGCAACAAACACAAGCATATATTTGGGTATTTTGATGATATTTAATGCATTTTAAGCCCAATTTGGACGATGAGACTATGTATAAAAGCAGTCTCATCACTCCCCCATACTAAACCATTGTCGTGCCCTCACGCAATGCTGGAATAAAGTATCATAGCAACTCCAAAATTCATTTTTTAAGGACTTTATTTAAATGATAAACTAGCTACACTACTTCTATTACTACTTGTGTTAAAGACATAATGTATGATTTTCATCGCAAAATGGGACGTTTAGGTTCATAGAATAAGAACACGTGAATGCTTCGTTAGAAATAATTTCATCGTCCTCGATTTTCACTCCAATTCCATGCTAAGCGTGCAACGAGATCATTGTCATTATAAGTTAGTAATGCTAACACTACTCATATGCCCTAATCACGTACTTACTCTCCCATTATTCCTAAGTTGTATCTCTTTGATGAGACTGTATTTATACATAGTCTCATCGTCCAAATTGGGCTTAAAACGCTTAAAATATCGTCAAAATACCCATATATGTGCCTATGTTTGTTCATTGTGTATTTTAGGTATGGATATCGTGAATTCACCAAAAGATCAAAGGAATCAAGCAAAAACGAACACGGGAAACGAAGCCGCACAAAGAACCAAGCCCGAAGAATGAATTTTGCAAAAATGCCCTTGAAGTTTTGAAGAATGGCAAGATTGGTCCTCCAAGTTTGAAGACTTGTCATATTATACCCTTGTGAACACTCTATCTACACATTGGGTCCCTAACATTTCAAGTATTTACATTATTGGCCCTTGGAATGAAGTCAAATTGCATCTAAGGTTCTTATTATAAAGTTTGTGCCATTTTCAGCAAGTTGGTTAAACTTATTATAAAGGAAGAAGGTCTTTGTGGATGATTAATACAAAGTATCAAAGTGAAAGGAGTAGAGGGGGCATTCTTGGCAGACAGCATAACTCTCACCCTCCACTCACAACAAGACACGTCACCTTCCACCACCCATCCACCAATCACATTACTCCAAACCCGCCACATCATCGTACACCTCACCCTCCACTTAACTGCTTTTTATTATTATTAAACATTTTTTAAACAACATTGTTTAATAATTTAACTAGCGGGTAACACTTTTGTTTTACCCAAACGAGATTAAATCACCTTCCTCCCCAACCATAAACCCTAGATTGATATTAACCATAAACGAAAGGGGTTTAATGTGATAAGATGCAGATCCCTAATTAAGGGTCCCCTCACTTGATTCCCACCCCTAAATCGAACCCCACATCACCCAGCACCATCACATGGGTTTCCCCTGCCCCACTACTCACAAAAAACCAAAGCCTTGGCAGAAGATGAGCGTCTAAGATTTGATGGCGTGCTTACTACTCAAGATGAACGACCATGATGCCCCCCCAACAGCTGTATTCTCCACAACACTACAAGAACACATCACATGTCTACCTTGACCAATTCAAACCAAGAATAAATCAAGCATATTCTGAAGATGCTCCAAGGGTAGTTTTGGCATATCATTAGCATTAGGGTTTTGTGTACTTTGATTCTAGAATTATCCTAGCACATGTATATAAGGGTTCGCCTGTGAACCCTTTTTCCTTGTTCCAGTATTTGTACAATTTTTAAAAAAGTAATGATAATGAAAATTTGAGGATTGTGCAACCACTGAGTTCCATTCTAATTCCTGTTTAGTGTAACTAGTTAACCTCTTTTGCAAGTTAGTTTGGGAAGTTTTAAAATTTCTTGTTTTTCAAGTTTTCTAAAAATCCGTTTTTTTTTAAAAGGTTCTTGTTAGGGTTCTTATATAAACCTGAATCACTCAACAAATTGAAGTGATAGTGGATATTTGTTGAGTGATTTTCAAGTTTATGTGGGTACTAGTTTTCATTTTAGCATTTGTTTCAAAGAAAGGGTTGCCAAATTCAGTTTTTTTTATATATAAGCTATGAGCCATGAGCTAGCTTAACCAATAAGCTCAGCTTATTGCTCATAGCTCTTGTTATCAGATTACTTTACTTGCTTGTGCAGGAACAAAGAAGTACTTCATTCATTTCATTGCTTGTCATCCTTTTAGAAGATATAAGGGGGTGTTTGGGACTGTTGTAGTCCCCACCTTGCCATTTCTCTACATCAGCACACTTATCACAAGTTCACACAAGCCCTCAAACCAATTCCAGTAGAAGGCATCAGCTGGTGAGTAGCTTAGAACCCTATTGGACTTTTTTTTTTAGTTTCATGTGAAAATTATGTGATGTTGTGTGATTGTGTTCATATGATTGTTGTATGGTTGGATGCTGCTTATTAGATGATTATTTGCATATTAGAGTAGTTATTGTTCAGTTTAAGTTGATTTGCAAGCTTTTTGTTTGTTAAATTCCATTTTCAGAAAATATAAGGGGTGTTTGGGTCTGTTTATTAAGCTAAGTAGTGTTCATTTGTTTGGTTTAAAAACGGCTTCAACACACTCAACAAGGTAATGTTAGTTTTTTTTACTAGTTTAGTTCAAGTTTTATAGGTTTAAATCAGATTGCATGTTCTTATTTTGGTAAAACATAGCTAGAAATCAGCAAAGTACCATAATCTGCTTAGTTTAGCTTGCTTTTTGCCACCAATTTGCTCATAGCTAGGAAACAGTATAGTCTAGGGATTTAGATTGGTTGGTTGTGATTTGGTGATCAATTGAGATAGTTTTTGAGCTTCAAAAATCTGATCTGTGCACACTAGATCAGAAAGCCCCCAACAGCCCTCTAGGTTAATACAGCAACTGTTTAAGGCCATTTTTGTGTGATTTTTGTGTTTGAGTATTGTTTTTTTCTGCTTATCTTGACTCCCCACAACCCAACTGGTTGTGGGGGTGCCTCATTGACCAAGAAAAAGCCCAAGAAAAGCTTCCCTAAGCTTTTCAATTTTTTGTTTGCTTATTTTACACTAGCAGTGGGAACACACTTTCCCCTGCTAGTTTGTTTGTAGCCACTGCTACACTACAAGACAGAAACAATACAAGTGTCAACATCAGTAACTTAGAATTTTGTCTTTTGTGGACTTTTTTAACAATTAGGACTTCAAACTTTTTCCATTATTTTTCATTTTTAATTTCTGATTTTTTGTATAATTTAATTTCCAGTTACTGTTCATTTAGTATTTTTTAGGTTTAAGTGCTATTTTAAATACTTTTTAATATTACTGTTTTTGTCATTTAGTGTAAAAAGTCTATATTTTTCAGTTTTAAAATTTTTCTTAGGATTAGAGTAATATTTTAAGATTTTTAGTCAAAAAGTTTTTTACTGTTCATCTTTTTAATTATTTTTTATAATTAAATTAGTTTAATTAGGGTTTATTTTATAAACTGTTTTGTCTTTTAGTGGAAATTTTTACATTTTTCAAACTTCTTTATTTTTCTACTGTTCATTAGAGTATTTTAGGATTTTTAAAATTGGTCAATTAATTTTGGCATTATTTTATTATTATCTATAATTATTTTAGTTTTAAATAGTTTAAAAATAGTTTTAAGTCATTAAAAAATAGAAAAATAATTTTTAAAATTTAAGAAAAATACTTTTTAGTCTTTAAGTAATATAAGTTAGTTATTAGTTCAATAAATTAATATTTTAGACATTTTGTTAATTATATTTAATTTTTGGGCTTTAATTAGCATTAAAAATTGAATATTTAATTAATAAAAGGTTTTAAAATATATTTGTTGGATTTTTATTCTTATTTATATTATTTAAGACTTAGTTTAATATTTTAATTAATTTTTAGGTTTAATTTTTAATTTCGTCACGTTTTACGTATTTACGTTCGCGTTTTACGTTAATTCGTCGTAGTTTAAACGTAGTCGTAGCTCGTCTTTTATTTTTCTCTCTTGAAACCAAAAACGTCACTAATCCAAACATTGTTATTTTATTAATTGGCACACATAATACACACCTCCTTCGAGAACGAACCCGCATTTATTCGGTTTTACGTTTTTCCTAAAGCGTATAACTTAATACTTGCCACTCATACGCGTTTTTCCTAAAACGTGTACGATTTTACTACATCAATTTTTGGCGCCGCTGCCGGGGAGGTGTTTGTGTTGCCATTATTATTAGTATCGTGTTTGTGTGAGTAGTGCGTTTTTGCTTTTCATTTTTTTTTTTTTGAAAAGCGTGAATATCGTACATACTCATTTTTGTTATTTTTCTCTATTATATTATAGTATCCAAATAAATCGTGTTTAATTTTCCTAAATTAAACACAAATCAATCTTTACTATATTGTAGATATATTGGTTTTCGTTTTTCTTGTGAATATTATTACTATATTGTACTACGTAAGAACAAATAAATATACAAGTACTCCAAATACGTGAGAAATCACAACCTTGATTCGGGATTTCATCACTCGATCATTGTATTCGAATCTAAAGCAAAAGTTTAAAGGCAAAATAGATAAATACTTTCGTGAGGCTTAATTTCAATTAACACAAACTATAAGGTGGGTATAAGGCGGTTGTATTTCACGACCTAAAGGAAAAAGGCTCTTAAGTGCTTCGCGCCGCCTCGTTTCCTCCGCTTGCTTGTGCGTGTTTTGAGAAAGAAGGCTAATCGAGGGTTTGCCGCCCAAGTATTATCTACGTATATTATATTTGCTTGTGTTTTCAAGATTAAACCCTCTTGAACGTTTTGGTGTTCCACCAACGTTCTAAAGTCATCGAGAACGTTCACTCCACGTGATCGTTTTCATTCTTTGAGGCTCCTTTAATCGAGAAAGTCGATTCGAGGGGAGATTTGTAGATTTTTGTCTACGTAATACATTCAAAAATCCAAAAAAATTAAAAAACCAATCAAAAACCAAAAAAATTGAAAAAATCGAAAAGCCGCAAAAAAGAATCTTCTTTGCTACCACCCATTCTACGCTTAGTGCATGCGCACTCGATCGAAGGATTATTCCAATTCTAGTGAAGCTTCGAATCGACGCAATCGTAATCGAAGGAATCGACGACGTAGACGAGAATTAGAAACCGACGTTCCTAATATCGTTGTTGAAGAAACCTTAGACGAGATGGCCGACAATCGTTCTATGATGGAATTGCTCCAAGCGCCCACCGAGGGTTATGGAGACGCGATCGTAATTCCCGCTATCGAGGCGGAGAATTTTGAGATCAAGAGCGGAATGCTTTCGTTGATCCAAGCTACGAAGTTTCGAGGTCGTGAAGCCGATAATCCTCACGACCATATTCGGAATTTTGATCGTCTTTTGGCCACGAGCAAGTTTAAGAACGTCGACACCGATGTCGTCAAGCTTATGCTTTTTCCATACTCGCTCGATGGTGCCGCCAAGGATTGGTACGAGAAAGAGCCACCTAATTCCATCACTACGTGGAAGGATCTCGTTTCCAAGTTCGTTAATTATTTTTTCCCACCGTCTAAGACAACGTTTTTCAAAAACGAGATTACAAAATTTGAGCAAAAACCGAATGAATCTTTTAGAGACGCGTGGGATCGTTTTAAGGAATTGCTTAGGCAATGTCCTCACCATGGTTTTTCCGAGTTGCACCAAATCGATACGTTTTACAACGGTCTTAATTTTCACGAACAAGACTCGTTGAATTCCGCCGCCGGTGGCAACTTTTTGTGTAAGACTCCGAGAGAAGCTTTGATAATTATCGAGAACCGATCCAAGGTTTACCAACTCCGCAATGCACCGAGTGTTGCCAATGTCGCCAATGTTAGTAGTTCTAATCGCGACATTGAGAGAGTTGATGCTAAAGTCGACAAGTTGACGAATGTGTTTACGTCTTTTCTCATTGAGATGCAAAAGAAAGACGCTCCCGCTACGGTGAAAGCGGTTGAGGTTTCGTGTACGTTTTGTAGTGGACCTCATAATTATTACGAGTGTGCGGCTACGGATGGCCAAACGTCGAATGTGAGTGCGTTAAACAACAATTTTTCTAATCAAAATCAAAATAACGCCGGTCCATCACAACAAGGCAATTATAACCAAGGCAACAATTTTCAAAATCGAAACAATTTTCAAGGAAATAATCAACAAGGAAATTTTTCGAATCAATATCAAGGTTATAATCAAGGTCGTAATATAACTTGGCAAAATCGAGATAACAATCAAGGAAATAATTTTTCAAGTGGGAATCAAAACAATTTTCAAAGAAGTAATCAAAACCAAGGGAACTTTAATTCTAATCAAAATAGTTCGTCAAACGATTTTCAAAATTACATGAAAACGAATGAGGCTAATATGAGACGATTAGAGGGAGAAATTGGTACTTTGAAAAATGACTTTTCTAATACTTTGAAATTGCAAAACACGAAGATTGAGCAAGGGCAAATTGATATAAAAAAGATGTTTTCGGCTATAATGAACAAAGCCTTGGGTTCGTCATCGAGTTCGTTACCTAGTGACACCGTTGCTAATCCGAAAGAACAATGTAAAGCCGCCTCGTCTCGTGAGAAAGGTCGTGTGATTACCCCTTGTAACACCCCATTTTGGAAATGGAATATTACGCATATCATGGCGTGTCATCAAAGCATACAAGGATAAATGTCTAAGCATTATTCAACCATAAAAGGAAATACCGGAATCAAACATCGGTATCCCAAAGTAAAGCTCATCACACACAAACATAAGTACTGTAAAAGGAAGGACGAAACAATGTCCAAAGCAACTGTATCAAAGTAAAGGAAATGCATAAAGTAAAGAAAGACAGTAAGGCTTCCAGTCCATATGCACCTACGTTTGAAATCTACGAGCGTCCCTGAGTACCTGCCGTTTTGGGAACATGAAAAGGAAAACGGCTGAGCAAGACGCTCAGTGCACGGATGTACAATAAAGCATGAAATAGGATAAGCATGTAACATATAACAGCGGAAGACTAAGTACTGAGTAAACTGGTTAAGTAACATGAAAACTGGTTTTATAGTTTGAAAAGCCTTATGTTTAACCTGTGAAAACTGTTTTAACATATATATACCATAGCCCATATAGGTCATGAAAAGGTCACGTGCATGAATACTTGGAGGGGTGACCTCATCATGCTGATTAGAGGGGATGCCTCTAATCAATATACTGATTTGGGTAGGAGGGATCAGCTCCTTGTGAAGGGTGCAAGGCACACACCACATTCACCATGATAAACTGAATAAAACATGTAACTAGGATGCACCCATACGCCCCGACTGATATAATAATATGGCCAAACTGAAAAGGGACGCCACGAGCAATCACTCCGCCGTGGGGAAGTCATAACATCGGTGCCTCCAATGCTATGGTTATGGTACCTCCATAACTAGGTGAAACTGGTCATGCTTGTATATGGCTATAGTTTATGCTAAATTAACATAAGCAGTTCAAAACAATAAAACAAATGCTGGGGAAAACAGTTGGCTGCATACGGGGAAATCCTAATAAGGAAGGAATGTCCATACTGAAAGGACGGGAATCCGTACCTCAAGTCCAGTGAAATGAACGGAAGAAAGACTCCTACTTCTGGATCACTAACGCTACATGAATACACACGTGTATAAGTATCGATTCACTGATTACGTACTGGGTTCTGTGTCTTGTTATAGCTAATTTGGTATGTTTTAGGTCATGGTTCACTGTTTAAAGCCTTAAACTGTGTTTATCTTGTATTTCTGGTTTATCTGATTAAGTATTACTGTGTTTCATGTATTAATATTCTTACTGTATAATAATAAGTAACTTTCCAAAAATAGCAGGTTTCCAAAAATAGAAAGTTTCCAAAAATAGAAAGTTTCCAAAAAGAGAAAGTTTCCAAAAATAGAAAGTTACCAAAAATAGAAAGTTTCCAAAAATAGAAAGTTTCCAAAAATAGAAAGTTTCCAAAAATAGAAAGTTTCCAAAAATAGAATTTACTGCCTAAAATAGATTAGTTTCTAAAAATAGAAAGTTTCCAAAAATAGATCAGCTGCCTTAATTAAATAAGTTTCCATATATAGAAAGTTTCCATGATTAGATTAGCTGCCTGAAATAGATTGATTTCCATATATAGAAGGTTTCCATAATTAGATTAGTTGCCTTATTTAATTAAGTTTCTATAAATAGAAGTTTCCATAATTAGAATTAAGCTGATTACATAAGCTAACATATAAGTCTAAGTGTCTAAGCTTATTTCTTAAGTCATATGATATAGTGTATAGTTTAATTATTATTTCATGTATTTTAATTAAACTATAGGTTAAGCATTTTAATTAAAGTATAACATGTATAATTAAAATGAAATGAAAATACTTAGGTTAAAATGTGTATTATTATTAATAATAATATAACCTAAGTCATGACTAAATTAATTAATTATAGGCATGTTTTTAATAATTAATTAATTATAACTTATAACATAAAATACTTAGGTTAAATTAATGTCATGATAAACTAATAATTAAAATAACCTAAGTCATGATTTAATTAATATTTCATGTTATTAATTAATTATATCCTAAGTTCATGATTCATAAAAATTACATGTAACATAGATCATGATTTTAACCAACGAACCGTGAACCGGGTATGAATTCGACACCGTACCCCGGGCCAAACCCGGGGCACACGTGTCCCCTTGCTGCCGTGGGTCCCACATGAGCCAACCAAGACCAATTGTGGTCTTGGTGGTGGCGGCAATAGCAAACTAAACCCCCCTCGGGTTTGTTTTGCTAGGCGGCTAGAAACAAACACCCCTTTAAATCATTCCTTGATTTTATTTAATATCAAAACATGTTAGATCAATGATTAATTATCTTGTTTTCATAAGAAAAATAATAACATGTTCATGAAAATAATCAAAGATTAAAAGAATTAAAAAGAATTAAAAAGAAGGGTTAGAAAGGTATACCACTATGTAGCTTGGAAAATGGATGAACAAACACGTATTCTAACACTTGTTTTTAAGATCAAAATCAATCAAACACCCCCTTATGATGGTGTGAAGGTGGCGGCACCAAGAGAAGGAAAAGGAGAGGAGAAAACTCTTTTTAGGGTTTTTGTTTATTTCCTTGAAAAATGAAAGTGAAAACATGTTTAACACTTTACCCCCCTTAACTTGAAAAGTCCATGGGCTAAGCCCATTTCATGCATGTGTGCCGTGGGTATGGGGGCCCCACATGGGGTACCCGTACCTTTCTCGTGTCCCGATGTTTCGTGTTCGTTCGTGGTTAAACGTGCTCGTGTTTAACGTGTTTCTGTTTCTTTTAACGTGTCGTTTATCGTAAACTTAACGCTCGTAAATATATTCTGAGTATTTACGTAATTATTATGATTAGTATTTTAAATGGTGTTCATGATTTAATTATGTTCACGTGATATATTATTAACTGTTTATCATGGGTTCGTACGTAATCGATACTTGTCATGACATACACGTATGCACTTGCTTGCTTGAGTTTTAATCTAGAACGTACGATCTTAAGGGCACTATTCATGGTAAAAGCATGCGGGTTTTACAATTCTTCCCCCCTAAAAAGAATAATTCGTCCCCGAATTATAGATAAAGTAAGCTGAAAAGAAGTGACATACCCGAACTCAAAGTATGAAGTGAGGGTAAGAAGCCCGGATAGACTCCTCTGTTTCCCAAGTGGCTTCCCGCTCGGTATGGTCCCTCCAAAGGATTTTGACGAAAGGAATCGTCTTCCTTCTCATGACTCGTTCTTGCCTGTCGAGTACTCGTTCGGGTTCTTCTATAAACGTGAGATCTTCACGTATCTGTTCCAGTGGATACTGAACCATGTGAAGGGGATGATAATTGTACCCTCTGAGTAAGGACACATGGAACACGTTATGCACGTGCGATAGCTGAGGAGGTAACACCAATCGGTAAGATACTTCGCCGATTCGTTCAACGATATCAAATGGTCCGATGAACCGAGGACTGAGTTTTCCTTTGATCCCGAAGCATTTAACACCACGTGCCGGCGAAACCTTGAGGAAGACGTGATCTCCCACATTAAAATGTATGTCCCTACGATGCTTATCGGTGTAACTCTTCTGGCGTGAACGCGCTTCCTGCAGTTTCTGTTTAGCTACCTCAATCTTCTGGTTGGTCATTTCTATAATCTCTGGTCCTTCAAGTGTTCGCTCTCCCACTTGATCCCAGCAAGTTGGAGCGCGACACTTTCTGCCATACAACATTTCGAAAGGAGCACATTTGATACTTGCGTGCCAGCTGTTGTTGTATGCAAACTCGACTAAACAGATGTAATCGTCCCAATCACCTGTCCATTCCAACGCACACGACCTTAACATATCTTCCAATGTCTGAATTGTTCGCTCCGATTGTCCGTCCGTTTGAGGATGAAAGGCTGTGCTCAGCTTAAGTTGTGTACCCCAAGCTTTTTGCAGACCTTTCCAGAATCGCGACGTGAAACGAGGATCTCTGTCTGAGACGATGCTGGAGGGAGTGCCGTGGAGTCTCATGATCTCCCTTCTGTACGTATCTGCGAGTTTACTTACCGGATCTTCCTTGCGTATCGGTAAGAAATGAGCTGATTTGGTGAGTCGATCAACAATGACCCAAATAGCATCGTGCTTTCTCTTGGTAGGCGGAAGACCGGTAACAAAATCCATGGTGATTTTGTCCCACTTCCACTCTGGAATATCCAACGGTTGAAGGAGACCGCCAGATCGCTGATGTTCAATTTTAACCTGCTGACAAGTAAGACATTTGGAGACATACGTGGCTACATCCTGTTTCATACCACTCCACCAAAAGTGCTGTCTGATGTCAGGGTACATTTTTGTCGACCCAGGATGTATAGAAAATGGGGAGCTGTGAGCTTCAGCTAACAATGCTTCCCGGAGTTCTTGATTATCAGGAACACAAAGTCTCGTGCCCTGCCAAACGATACCGTCTGCGTCCATTCTGAATTCTGTCTGCTTCTCCAAATTCTGAATTATCGCCCAAATCTCTCCATCATCCTTCTGCGCTTCCTTGATCCTAGTCAGTAACTCCGGTTCTACTGTAAGATTCGCCCAGTATCCGTGCTGCCCACGTACCATGATTTCAATGTCAAGCCGCTCCAAGTCCCTTATGTTTTGTTCCTTGATCTCTATGCCGTTTATCATTCCGGACTTTCTGCTGAGTGCGTCTGCTACTACATTAGCTTTCCCGGGATGATACTGTAGGTTAATATCATAATCCTTCAACAGTTCCAACCATCTCCTTTGTCTCATGTTCAATTCTCGCTGTGTGAAGATATACTTCAAGCTCTTGTGATCCGTGAAAATTTCACAAGATTCTCCGTATAAGTAATGCCTCCATATCTTCAATGCGAACACCACTGCAGCAAGTTCCAGGTCATGCGTAGGGTAGTTTTCTTCATAGGGCTTAAGCTGCCGTGAAGCATACGCGATCACTTTCCCATGTTGCATGAGAACACAGCCCAGTCCCTTTCCCGATGCATCGCTATAGATCTGAAATCCACCTTTACCAGATGGGAGAGTAAGAATAGGTGCAGATACTAGCTTCTGCTTTAGGGCTTCGAAGCTCTTCTCTCGATCTTCCGTCCAGACGAATTTCTCTCCTTTCCGCATCAGTTTGGTGAGAGGCAATGCCAGCCGGGAAAAGTTCTCCACGAATCTTCGATAATATCCAGCTAAGCCTAAGAAACTGCGGACTTCTGTCGCTGATGTTGGTCTTGGCCATTTAGTGATAGCCTCAACCTTCGCTGGGTCCATAGTGATCCCTTCTGCTGATACAATGTGACCTAAGAACGCCACCTTGTTTAACCAGAACTCACACTTGGAGAATTTCGCATACAGCTGCTTCTGACGAAGAATCTGTAGTACAGTACGGAGATGATCTTCGTGTTCCTCCGTGGACTTTGAGAATATCAAGATGTCATCGATGAATACAATGACAAATTTATCAAGGAATTCATGAAAGATTCTGTTCATTAGATCCATGAATACTGCTGGAGCGTTAGTCAGGCCGAATGGCATGACTACAAACTCATAATGGCCATAGCGGGTACGAAAAGAAGTCTTGGCAATATCCTGCTCTTTAACCCTTAGCTGATGGTAGCCTGACCTTAGATCGATCTTTGAGAAGTGTTTGGCTCCTTGAAGTTGGTCAAACAGATCGTCTATACGTGGCAGTGGATATCTGTTGCGGATGGTAATCTTATTAAGTTCACGGTAGTCAATGCAAAGTCGCATGCTGCCGTCCTTCTTCTTAACGAACAAGACCGGTGCGCCCCATGGAGATGCGCTCGGTCTAATGAATCCTCGTTCAAGAAGTTCCTGTAATTGGTCCTTCAGTTCTTTTAGCTCTATGGGAGCCATACGATACGGAGCCTTAGAGATTGGCTCAGCTCCTGGAACAAGGTCGATGTTGAACTCCACTTCTCTTGCAGGTGGTATGCCTGGAAGTTCATCTGGGAAGACGTCTTGAAATTCTGAAACTACTGGTTGATCCTGAATCGATGGGGATTCAGCATCCATGTCATGAACCGTAGCGAGATAACCTTCGCAGCCATGTGACAGTAATGCACGTGCTTGCAAGGTAGATATGACTTGTACAGACCGTCCGGGTATGAACCCGTTATGGATGTACTCTGGTGCATTAATGTCGCCGAAGATCACTCTATATGAGTGGCAGTCTATGGTAGCATGGTGCTTGGATAGCCAATCCATGCCGAGAATCATATCAAACTCAATCATGTCTAGAGGAAGTGCATCTACTGCACGAACTTTATCGTCAAACTCTAAAGGAAGACTCTTGTATACATGAGTTATTAATACAGAGTCCCTCAGAGGCGTGGAAATGGTAAGCTTAGTTTCTAATGGCAAGGGAAGTGTCCTGATGTTCTTAGCATAAGTAGTGGAAACAACTGAATGAGTGGCACCCGTGTCGAAAAGAACACATGCAGCCTGGCCGTACATATATAAAATTCCAGTAATGGTACCTGTAGATTTGTTTGCCTGATCGCGCGATGTCGTGTAGACACGCCCAGTGGTAGGAGGCGGTTTAGTATCAGCATGACCCGAAGTACCCTCCATTTCACCCTTACGGCAATCTCTCATACGATGGCCAGGGAGGCCGCACTTGTAGCACGCGTCGGAGTCACGACGACATGGGCCAGGGTGTCTGCGATGGCAGGTGCTGCAAAGAGGATGAGTGAATCCTCCAGCAGGAGTTCTTGCTTGCTGAGGGCCTGCTGATGACAGAACGTGTTAAGAATAAGGTATATGCACGAGTATAGGACGTAAACGTCATAAGATGCTTACCAGTGTTAGCTGAACGGTTGGGCTGAGAACCCCTGTGGTTCTGGTCCCTTCCGTTACCGTGGTTCCTGGTAGAGATTAACATAGTGTCAGCATGAGAGATATAACATGAAATCATAAGAAGATGCGTAAATAGTAGGACCTGCTGTTGTTGGACTGTCCCGCATTGTTACGGTAATTGTCATTACCGCTGCGCCTTTCCACAACAGAACGGTCGTTAGAGTGACCGTTTCCTTTGGGCTGACTGGGCTGCTGCTGAGTAGCCGGCTGAGACCGGTCCCCAGTTTTCTGCCTGGAAGATACAGTTTAAGAGATGATTATAGAACATATAACGATAGGGTGCGGTCTGGTTAACGCTAGAACATGAAATGTTTTACCTCTTGTCGGGTCTTTCTGCTTCCCCGAACTCATCACGTTCCTGCAACATCTCAAGCTTTCTTGCTGCGTCAGCCACTTGTGCTACCGTATTGAACGTAGCACATACTAGATTGTTCGCAACCGAGGTGCGAAGTGCCCACCTAAAATGGTGTGCCTGCTCCTCAGGAGTACCAGCCGCTGCTCCTAGAAAACCAGCAAGGCGAAGAAAGCGCTGCATGAATTCGTTGCTATTCTCGCCCTGTCTCTGACGTATCTCGTGGTATTCACGCTTGAGTTTGTCCTGCTCTGCCTTAGGAAAGAACTGTTCCATCACTCTCTCCTTGAATTGGGCCCATGTCAAACCAGCGACCCATTCATCACCTCCTTCTGACTGCGTCAAAGCTAGCCACCAGTTGAGTACATCGCCTTCAAACCTGTAGCACGCCAATCTTGCCTTGAAGGCGGGGTCACATCCCATAGCATTGAATATTTTCTCAATGTGAGTCAGCCAGCTTTCCGCATCGCTGGGGCTATCAGTCTTTTCAAAAGCTCTCGGACGGAGCTTGTTAAATCGTTCCAACCATACCGCTAGAGTCACTGGGGGAGGAGGAGGAGGAGGTGCCTGATTCTGCGGCTGCTGATTATTCGCAGCTTGGACTTCAGCACGAATGTCATTCCTCAGTTGAGGAAGTAGGGCTTGCATGGCAGCCTGAATCGCAGCATTGAGCTGCTCTTGCTCGCGTGTGAGAACCATCTGACAGTATAACATAAAACATATGATTAACAGTTCAAACATAAACTATATAAAAGAAAAATTTTATGCCAAAATTTCACGAGAAAAATTTTATGCAAGAAAATCTTTGTATGAATGCATGATGCAGTTTTATGAAAACTTTTGATGCTCGAGAGTGAACGCCTTCGGTCAATTCACTCAAAATAAAAGACATATCGAGGGGACGCCTATGGGTCGGTCCCAAATCTAAAAGTTTCGATAAAACACATGCGACTAAATAGGGCCAGTCCTGTACCAACCATTACTTAGTCAAAAACCCTGTAACAATGACATGTATATGTATGCTTAAAAATGATGAATGCATGAAAACAACTGTCAGTTCTAGGAAGACCGTAGTGACTACCCACTAATCACAGGTCATATTTGAGAGCCTACAGGTCGAAGCCTTGGCTCTGATACCATAATTGTAACACCCCATTTTGGAAATGGAATATTACGCATATCATGGCGTGTCATCAAAGCATACAAGGATAAATGTCTAAGCATTATTCAACCATAAAAGGAAATACCGGAATCAAACATCGGTATCCCAAAGTAAAGCTCATCACACACAAACATAAGTACTGTAAAAGGAAGGACGAAACAATGTCCAAAGCAACTGTATCAAAGTAAAGGAAATGCATAAAGTAAAGAAAGACAGTAAGGCTTCCAGTCCATATGCACCTACGTTTGAAATCTACGAGCGTCCCTGAGTACCTGCCGTTTTGGGAACATGAAAAGGAAAACGGCTGAGCAAGACGCTCAGTGCACGGATGTACAATAAAGCATGAAATAGGATAAGCATGTAACATATAACAGCGGAAGACTAAGTACTGAGTAAACTGGTTAAGTAACATGAAAACTGGTTTTATAGTTTGAAAAGCCTTATGTTTAACCTGTGAAAACTGTTTTAACATATATATACCATAGCCCATATAGGTCATGAAAAGGTCACGTGCATGAATACTTGGAGGGGTGACCTCATCATGCTGATTAGAGGGGATGCCTCTAATCAATATACTGATTTGGGTAGGAGGGATCAGCTCCTTGTGAAGGGTGCAAGGCACACACCACATTCACCATGATAAACTGAATAAAACATGTAACTAGGATGCACCCATACGCCCCGACTGATATAATAATATGGCCAAACTGAAAAGGGATGCCACGAGCAATCACTCCGCCGTGGGGAAGTCATAACATCGGTGCCTCCAATGCTATGGTTATGGTACCTCCATAACTAGGTGAAACTGGTCATGCTTGTATATGGCTATAGTTTATGCTAAATTAACATAAGCAGTTCAAAACAATAAAACAAATGCTGGGGAAAACAGTTGGCTGCATACGGGGAAATCCTAATAAGGAAGGAATGTCCATACTGAAAGGACGGGAATCCGTACCTCAAGTCCAGTGAAATGAACGGAAGAAAGACTCCTACTTCTGGATCACTAACGCTACATGAATACACACGTGTATAAGTATCGATTCACTGATTACGTACTGGGTTCTGTGTCTTGTTATAGCTGATTTGGTATGTTTTAGGTCATGGTTCACTGTTTAAAGCCTTAAACTGTGTTTATCTTGTATTTCTGGTTTATCTGATTAAGTATTACTGTGTTTCATGTATTAATATTCTTACTGTATAATAATAAGTAACTTTCCAAAAATAGCAGGTTTCCAAAAATAGAAAGTTTCCAAAAATAGAAAGTTTCCAAAAAGAGAAAGTTTCCAAAAATAGAAAGTTACCAAAAATAGAAAGTTTCCAAAAATAGAAAGTTTCCAAAAATAGAAAGTTTCCAAAAATAGAAAGTTTCCAAAAATAGAATTTACTGCCTAAAATAGATTAGTTTCTAAAAATAGAAAGTTTCCAAAAATAGATCAGCTGCCTTAATTAAATAAGTTTCCATATATAGAAAGTTTCCATGATTAGATTAGCTGCCTGAAATAGATTGATTTCCATATATAGAAGGTTTCCATAATTAGATTAGTTGCCTTATTTAATTAAGTTTCTATAAATAGAAGTTTCCATAATTAGAATTAAGCTGATTACATAAGCTAACATATAAGTCTAAGTGTCTAAGCTTATTTCTTAAGTCATATGATATAGTGTATAGTTTAATTATTATTTCATGTATTTTAATTAAACTATAGGTTAAGCATTTTAATTAAAGTATAACATGTATAATTAAAATGAAATGAAAATACTTAGGTTAAAATGTGTATTATTATTAATAATAATATAACCTAAGTCATGACTAAATTAATTAATTATAGGCATGTTTTTAATAATTAATTAATTATAACTTATAACATAAAATACTTAGGTTAAATTAATGTCATGATAAACTAATAATTAAAATAACCTAAGTCATGATTTAATTAATATTTCATGTTATTAATTAATTATATCCTAAGTTCATGATTCATAAAAATTACATGTAACATAGATCATGATTTTAACCAACGAACCGTGAACCGGGTATGAATTCGACACCGTACCCCGGGCCAAACCCGGGGCACACGTGTCCCCTTGCTGCCGTGGGTCCCACATGAGCCAACCAAGACCAATTGTGGTCTTGGTGGTGGCGGCAATAGCAAACCAAACCCCCCTCGGGTTTGTTTTGCTAGGCGGCTAGAAACAAACACCCCTTTAAATCATTCCTTGATTTTATTTAATATCAAAACATGTTAGATCAATGATTAATTATCTTGTTTTCATAAGAAAAATAATAACATGTTCATGAAAATAATCAAAGATTAAAAGAATTAAAAAGAATTAAAAAGAAGGGTTAGAAAGGTATACCACTATGTAGCTTGGAAAAAGGATGAACAAACACGTATTCTAACACTTGTTTTTAAGATCAAAATCAATCAAACACCCCCTTATGATGGTGTGAAGGTGGCGGCACCAAGAGAAGGAAAAGGAGAGGAGAAAACTCTTTTTAGGGTTTTTGTTTATTTCCTTGAAAAATGAAAGTGAAAACATGTTTAACACTTTACCCCCCTTAACTTGAAAAGTCCATGGGCTAAGCCCATTTCATGCATGTGTGCCGTGGGTATGGGGACCCCACATGGGGTACCCGTACCTTTCTCGTGTCCCGATGTTTCGTGTTCGTTCGTGGTTAAACGTGCTCGTGTTTAACGTGTTTCTGTTTCTTTTAACGTGTCGTTTATCGTAAACTTAACGCTCGTAAATATATTCTGAGTATTTACGTAATTATTATGATTAGTATTTTAAATGGTGTTCATGATTTAATTATGTTCACGTGATATATTATTAACTGTTTATCATGGGTTCGTACGTAATCGATACTTGTCATGACATACACGTATGCACTTGCTTGATTTTTAGCACATGAATGTGATCAATACTACATGAGGTAAGTTTTAATCTAGAACGTACGATCTTAAGGGCACTATTCATGGTAAAAGCATGAGGGTTTTACACCCCTAACCTTGAAGGATTCCGTGTTGTTTATCCCTCTCAACCCTCGACTTCTAAGACGTCTTCTTGTTCTAAAGTCGATGGGGTGAACGTGGCGACCAAGGAAAAGAGTGCACACCCTCGTGTACCTCAAATTCCATCCACGGTTCAAAAAGAGAGCTTTGTCGACCTTACCAAAGTAACCCTTGAAGAAACTTGTGCTTCGATCCTTCTTAAAAAACCCAAAAGGCGTATGCCGAGAAAGGAAAAGGATCCGGGCCAATTTCTACTACCTTGTGATTTTTCCGAGATTGAGGGATGTTTAGCCCTTGCCGATTTAGGTGCTAGCATCAATCTCATGCCTCATTCTCTTTGGAAATTGATGAGATTGCCTTCGCTTACCCCCACAAACATGACAATCGAGCTTGCAAATTGTACACCACTTATACCAATTGGAATAGCCGAGGATGTCTTGGAAAGTTTGTTTTTCCCGCGGATTTCGTTATATCCGATTACGAGTGTGACCCTAAATGTCCCATTATTTTTGGCCGACCATTCTTATCGACGGCTCGAACCGTAATCGACGTTCACGAGGGGAGACTTACTATGAGATATGGGGATGAGAAAATAGACTTTTTCGCTAGAAAATCCCAAGGATTTTATGAGAATGAAAAAACCGAGGTTTCAAAACCTAATGATTCAAATTCTAATGATTTCAAAATGTTTACTTTAGCGGAAAGAATGAAGCTTGATGCATGTTTTGAAAGAATTAAGAAAAACGGTTTTAAAGATGATGATTTTAATGATAAAGAATACGTGTACCTAATCCAAAAGGGTATGTGTAAATTTATGGATGAAAACTCACTTTGGGATGTTTTTAGCGAAACAAGTGAAACACCAATTCCGAAGGGCGACGTTAGTGCCATCACGACAAAGACCAATATGGGCTCGTCTTCACCACCTTCGAAGGACCATGACTTTGAGGCCTATACTTCTAAAACCATTGAAGTGCCTCCCACTCCTAGCCCCAAATTCATTAAGGCTAAGGAAGTGGCCCAACCCAATGCAATCTCACCCATCATAGAAATGTCACCTAAGCATAGTCATTCGACTTGTAAGTCCATGGTTGTGACTCTCGAGAAATCCACTCGAGAACTTGCTCACATCGACACTTTCTTTGATGACGATGGTGATTTTGCCGAGATCGAGCATATACTTGCTAATCCGCCATCCATCTTCGAGGATTTACCCTTTGATAAATCTTCAAATGAAGAGGACGATCTCATGTCGGAAATTTCTTATGATAATGAGAATGACGACACTTTCACAACGTACTCGAATTCCGTATACGAACCTATTTTTCATCATAATCCCATTTTTGATGATGAATTCGAGAACGTTGATGACCATATCATCGATCCTCCTTCGTTTCACAATTGTGATGATGAAGAATTCTTTAAGGAGGTCGATGATTTTCTTGCTATAGACACAAGTCCCATTCTCGAGGAGTTACCTTATAAACACTCCTCATTTGAGAATGACGTTTACCACATTCGTGAGGATCTTACTTATCAACGATCCCCACAAAAGAATGATGGTTTCGTGCTTGATCGTGATCTCTTCGAGAGAGTTTCTAAGATACTCAAGGAGGGGAATGACAAACCTTGGTTTGACAAGCCTATCTTTGATGAGGAAATCGATGAGATCGACGTTCATGAGGATGACGAGTATGTAGACCCCGAGGGGGCGGTGTTCTTTATTGATCGACGTTTTGAGAACTTATATAATCCACCACCCCCTAACCACGACTTAAATGTGAGGATTTTTAGCGCGACTAATTTTGAATTTGACACGCCAAATATTTCGACATTATTCAATCGGGTTTTCATAAAGAGTTTAAAAACGATGAAAAAGGAAAGGATTTTAAAAATGTTTTAAATGATTTTTCTACATGTTTAACTCCGTCATCACATCGTGTCATGAGTACTACCACCTCGTCTACTCCTTTTGACGATGGTTGGTGTGGTCTTAGTATGGGGGAAGCCCCAAATGTTCCCTCACACTTTACCACCGAGGACGAGATTTACGATCCTGGAATTGCTTGTAAAGGGAAATCTCGGTCTTCCACCGATGCAATAAATGGAAATCATATCTATTTGCTTGGTGTGAGTCTACCTCGAGTAGCTCATATGTTTGACTTACCCATTGCCCCACCTTTCTACTTCTCATCTATTTTCTTCTACCCCATTGGGGTTCTAGTTGGAGTGGCGTTGTTTCGTCTTTCATCCGAAAACGAAGACGCTATCTTTGACCCCGGTATACGTTTATCGGGTTTTTAAAGTACTCCACGTACTTTTGGGCCTTGTTAATCATGTAAGCCCCACCAAAAATGACCATACCAAGATTATCCCTAAATGATCACATTTATGGGGATTCGAGTCGAGCTTTTGACTCGGTTAACAAAAACAAGGTGCCTCGTGGGGGATTCTCATGCTTATCCTTGTAAATATTATCGCTTTATTAGTTTAATGTAACGAGGGGACTTGTGCTCTTCCTACCTTTGTTTCGTGGTTGTTTGTGATTGTGATCTATTAGGTTCATCGTCATCATTGAAGCCTCTCGTGTTCGTTTTACGGATCACTCGAGCTTCGATCGTTGCCTTTGGAGATTCCGATATCCGATGATATCCTTTTATGTTCTAACGTTTATCTTATTAGCATAATTCATAAACGGCTATAGGTTATTCGTTTTACCCTTTCCATACTCGAGATTAAGCATTCGACTTCGTCTCTAGTATGGGGGTGTTTACACCCCTAGACTCGAAACATTGAGGACAATGTTTAGTTTTAGTATGGGGGGTGAGTAGATACTTCACCTTGCTTACGTCAACACGCAATCCAATATTCATCTTTTTGTTATCGTTTTGTTGCAAAATAAGGCTAAAAATGGCCAAATTTTAAATTTTTTCTAGTTTTTCATAAGTGTTTAAGACACGAATGTATGTTTTCCGATGGTGAGAACGAGAGTAATTTTTGACTCGACCGTGCGTGTTGAGCACTTAGCTTCGATTCCTTAACTTTTTAGGCTAAGTCTCTTAAATGAGGACGAGAAATGATAGAGTTATTTATAAGTCTCGTAATCGTCACGATCTTATGTGTAGTAATTATTAGCTTATTCTCCCCACGCTTTTGCATAAATAATTGTTAATAAATATTGATTTGGCGGTTTAGTCACTATTGTTGGGTTTCTAATTTGTTTTGGTAGCTTCCATGTAATTATATTGGGAAAACATTAAGGTATCGCCAGCGTCACGGTTTTGAAGTATTGGCACCCGAATAATCGAAAGCTTCACCTAATAATAAGATTTCAAGTGCTCACCTAAATTAAGCAAAAATTTGAAGCTCACAAGGCCGAAAAATCTATGCCCAAATTGAAAGTGAATCAAGCCTTAATCTTCGAAGCTTTAAAGATCCAAAATTCGCTTTAGCGTGAGGATATACGTCTTTGGCTAATAAAACCACCGATGAGGCGGATAATAAAAGGCAAGGCAAGACCGAAGTCATAATAAAAGCTTCATGACGAAGTTGAATAAAAGATGGAGGTAAACCAAAGATAATAAGGCCCTTCCGTTAGGGGGCGTATAAAAGTCTTGGTAATAAGTCTCATGTTCAAAACCGTTATAAAACCGTGTTTATCGATCCTTCTTGTTGACTTAATTTTTTGACATCGTTGTCTATTGGGGTGAATTATTGATTTGATGATTTTGGTTACACCGTTAAGTTTCTATTTTTAGACTTAATCTCTATTCACGCATAAGTCGATGATGTATCCTCGTGATCATTAAGACAAAATAAAATATAAGAGATACCAAGTAGGAATAAGGGAGTTTAGGTTCGTAATTAACACTCATGAGATGTGATCGTGTTGCTAACTTATAATAACAATGATCTCGTTACACGCTTAGCATGGAATTGGGTGAAAATCGAGGACGACGAAATTATTTCTAACGAAGCATTCACGTGTTCTTGTTCTATGATCCCAAAAGTCACTTTATCGTGATGAAAACATTACATTATGTCTAAAGCACGTGTAGTAGTTTATTTAAATTTATGTCTTGAATAAATGTCATCATAAAATGAATTTTGGAAGTGCTAAGATACTTAATTCTAGCATTGCGTGGGGACACGGCAATGGTTTAGTATGGGGTAGTGATGAGACTGTATTTATACATAGTCTCATCGTCCAAATTGGGCTTAAAACGCTTAAAATATCGTCAAAATACCCATATATGTGCCTATGTTTGTTCATTGTGTATTTTAGGTATGGATATCGTGAATTCACCAAAAGATCAAAGGAATCAAGCAAAAACGAACACGGGAAACGAAGCCGCACAAAGAACCAAGCCCGAAGAATGAATTTTGCAAAAATGCCCTTGAAGTTTTGAAGAATGGCAAGATTGGTCCTCCAAGTTTGAAGACTTGTCATATTATACCCTTGTGAACACTCTATCTACACATTGGGTCCCTAACATTTCAAGTATTTACATTATTGGCCCTTGGAATGAAGTCAAATTGCATCTAAGGTTCTTATTATAAAGTTTGTGCCATTTTCAGCAAGTTGGTTAAACTTATTATAAAGGAAGAAGGTCTTTGTGGATGATTAATACAAAGTATCAAAGTGAAATGAGTAGAGGGGGCATTCTTGGCAGACAGCATAACTCTCACCCTCCACTCACAACAAGACACGTCACCTTCCACCACCCATCCACCAATCACATTACTCCAAACCCGCCACATCATTGTACACCTCACCCTCCACTTAACTGCTTTTTATTATTATTAAACATTTTTTAAACAACATTGTTTAATAATTTAACTAGCGGGTAACACTTTTGTTTTACCCAAACGAGATTAAATCACCTTCCTCCCCAACCATAAACCCTAGATTGATATTAACCATAAACGAAAGGGGTTTAATGTGATAAGATGCAGATCCCTAATTAAGGGTCCCCTCACTTGATTCCCACCCCTAAATCGAACCCCACATCACCCAGCACCATCACATGGGTTTCCCCTGCCCCACTACTCACAAAAAACCAAAGCCTTGGCAGAAGATGAGCGTCTAAGATTTGATGGCGTGCTTACTACTCAAGATGAACGACCATGATGCCCCCCCAACAGCTGTATTCTCCACAACACTACAAGAACACATCACATGTCTACCTTGACCAATTTAAACCAAGAATAAATCAAGCATATTCTGAAGATGCTCCAAGGGTAGTTTTGGCATATCATTAGCATTAGGGTTTTGTGTACTTTGATTCTAGAATTATCCTAGCACATGTATATAAGGGTTCGCCTGTGAACCCTTTTTCCTTGTTCCAGTATTTGTACAATTTTTAAAAAAGTAATGATAATGAAAATTTGAGGATTGTGCAACCACTGAGTTCCATTCTAATTCCTGTTTAGTGTAACTAGTTAACCTCTTTTGCAAGTTAGTTTGGGAAGTTTTAAAATTTCTTGTTTTTCAAGTTTTCTAAAAATCCGTTTTTTTTGAAAAAAGTTCTTGTTAGGGTTCTTATATAAACCTGAATCACTCAACAAATTGAAGTGATAGTGGATATTTGTTGAGTGATTTTCAAGTTTATGTGGGTACTAGTTTTCATTTTAGCATTTGTTTCAAAGAAAGGGTTGCCAAATTCAGTTTTTTTTATATATAAGCTATGAGCCATGAGCTAGCTTAACCAATAAGCTCAGCTTATTGCTCATAGCTCTTGTTATCATATTACTTTACTTGCTTGTGCAGGAACAAAGAAGTACTTCATTCATTTCATTGCTTGTCATCCTTTTAGAAGATATAAGGGGGTGTTTGGGACTGTTGTAGTCCCCACCTTGCCATTTCTCTACATCAGCACACTTATCACAAGTTCACACAAGCCCTCAAACCAATTCCAGTAGAAGGCATCAGCTGGTGAGTAGCTTAGAACCCTATTGGACTTTTTTTTTTTGAGTTTCATGTGAAAATTATGTGATGTTGTGTGATTGTGTTCATATGATTGTTGTATGGTTGGATGCTGCTTATTAGATGATTATTTGCATATTAGAGTAGTTATTGTTTAGTTTAAGTTGATTTGCAAGCTTTTTGTTTGTTAAATTCCATTTTCAGAAAATATAAGGGGTGTTTGGGTCTGTTTATTAAGCTAAGTAGTGTTCATTTGTTTGGTTTAAAAACGGCTTCAACACACTCAACAAGGTAGTGTTAGTTTTTTTTACTAGTTTAGTTCAAGTTTTGTAGGTTTAAATCAGATTGCATGTTCTTATTTTGGTAAAACATAGCTAGAAATCAGCAAAGTACCATAATCTGCTTAGTTTAGCTTGCTTTTTGCCACCAATTTGCTCATAGCTAGGAAACAGTATAGTCTAGGGATTTAGATTGGTTGGTTGTGATTTGGTGATCAATTGAGATAGTTTTTGAGCTTCAAAAATCAGATCTGTGCACACTAGATCAGAAAGCCCCCAACAGCCCTCTAGGTTAATACAGCAACTGTTTAAGGCCATTTTGTGTGATTTTTGTGTTTGAGTATTGTTTTTTTCTGCTTATCTTGACTCCCCACAACCCAACTGGTTGTGGGGGTGCCTCATTGACCAAGAAAAAGCCCAAGAAAAGCTTCCCTAAGCTTTTCAATTTTTTGTTTGCTTATTTTACACTAGCAGTGGGAACACACTTTCCCCTGCTAGTTTGTTTGTAGCCACTGCTACACTACAAGACAGAAACAATACAAGTGTCAACATCAGTAACTTAGAATTTTGTCTTTTGTGGACTTTTTTAACAATTAGGACTTCAAACTTTTTCCATTATTTTTCATTTTTAATTTCTGATTTTTTTGTATAATTTAATTTCCAGTTACTGTTCATTTAGTATTTTTTAGGTTTAAGTGCTATTTTAAATACTTTTTAATATTACTGTTTTTGTCATTTAGTGTAAAAAGTCTATATTTTTCAGTTTTAAAATTTTCCTTAGGATTAGAGTAATATTTTAAGATTTTTAGTCAAAAAGTTTTTTACTGTTCATCTTTTTAATTATTTTTTATAATTAAATTAGTTTAATTAGGGTTTATTTTATAAACTATTTTGTCTTTTAGTGGAAATTTTTACATTTTTCAAACTTCTTTATTTTTCTACTGTTCATTAGAGTATTTTAGGATTTTTAAAATTGGTCAATTAATTTTGGCATTATTTTATTATTATCTATAATTATTTTAGTTTTAAATAGTTTAAAAATAGTTTTAAGTCATTAAAAAATAGAAAAATAGTTTTTAAAATTTAAGAAAAATACTTTTTAGTCTTTAAATAATATAAGTTAGTTATTAGTTCAATAAATTAATATTTTAGACATTTTGTTAGTTATATTTAATTTTTGGGCTTTAATTAGCATTAAAAATTGAATATTTAATTAATAAAAGGTTTTAAAATATATTTGTTGGATTTTTATTCTTATTTATAATATTTAAGACTTAGTTTAATATTTTAATTAATTTTTAGGTTTAATTTTTAATTTCGTCACGTTTTACGTATTTACGTTCGCGTTTTACGTTAATTCGTCGTAGTTTAAACGTAGTCGTAGCTCGTCTTTTATTTTTCTCTCTTGAACCCAAAAACGTCACTAATCCAAACATTGTTATTTTATTAATTGGCACACATAATACACACCTCCTTCGAGAACGAACCCGCATTTATTCGGTTTTACGTTTTTCCTAAAGCGTATAACTTAATACTTGCCACTCATACGCGTTTTTCCTAAAACGTGTACGATTTTACTACATCACTCTTATATTTTATGATGTCTTAAATGTTTCACGAGGATACATTGTTTGACTTATGCGATAATAGAGATTTAGGTCTAAAAATAGAGTCTTAACGGTGTAACTAAGACCATCAAATCAATAACCCCTCCTAATAGACAACGATGTTAAAAGATTAAGTTGACAAGAAGAATCGATAAACACGGTTTTATAACGGTTTTGAACATGAGACTTATTACCAAGACTTTTATACGCCCCCTAACGGAAGGACCTTATTATCTTTGGTTTACCTCCATCTTTTATTCAACTTCGCCATGAAGCTTTTATTATGACTTCGGTCTTGCCTTGCCTTTTATTATCCGCCTCATCGGTGGTTTTATTAGCCAAAGACGTATATCCTCACGCTAAAGCGAATTTTGGATCTTTAAAGCTTCGAAGATTAAGGCTTGAATCACTTTCAATTTTGCATAGATTTTAGGCCTTGTGGGGATTCAAATTGTTTGCTTGATTTAGGTGAGCACTTGAAATCTTATTTTTGGGTGAAGCTTTCGATTATTAGGGTTGCCAATACTTCAAAACCGTAACGCTGGCGATACCTTAATGTCTTCCCAATTTAATTACACGGAAGCTAATAGAAAAGACTAGAAACCCAACAATCCTAACTAAACCGCTAAGTCAATATTTATTAAGCAAAAAATATTTACATGCGAAGGGAGAATAAGCAAACAACGAGAACACATGAGTTTTTGAAAGAATACGAGTATTCTACGTTTAGCATAGTAACTTATAATTAACCCTATCATTTCTCGTCCTCATTTAAGAGACTTAGCCTAATGTGTAGTTAAGGAATCAAAGCTAAGTGCTCAACACGCACGGTCGTGTCAAAAATTACTCTTATTCTCGCCATCGGAAAATCTACACTCGTGTCTTCAAACACTTATAAAACATTAGAAAAATTTTAAAATTTGGCCATTTTTAGCCTTATTTTGCAAAAAATGATAAACAAAAAGATAAACTTTGGAAAGCGTGAAGGTTTGGCAAGGCAAGTATCTATTCACCCCCCCATACTAAAGTTAAACATTGTCCTCAATGTTTCGAGTCTAGGTGTGCAAACACCCCCATACTAGAGACGAAGTCGAATGCCTAATCTAGCATGGAAAGGGTGTAACCAATAAATTAATAGCCGTTTATGAAGTGTGCTAAAAACCTAAGGTTAGAACATCAAAGGATATATCATGGATATTGAGAAATGTCTCCAAAGCAAACGATCGAGTGCTCCCATAAAACGAACACGAGAGGCTCCAATCGTGAAGATCATGATCTAAAAACCACATATCACAAACAACCACGGAACAAAGGTTGGAAGGGCACGAATCCCCACACGTAAGCTACATTAGACTAAGAAAGCGATAATATGTACATAGGATAATCATGGGACTCCCCTACGAGGCACCTCGTTTTTGATTACCGAGTCATGAGCTCGACTCGATCCCCTCAATACTAATTATCATTGGGGAAGGTGACTTGGTCGAGGTAGTTCAAGGATGGAACTTCCCCGCCAAAGTAGTGCTTCAACCTATGTCCATTCACCTTGAAGTTAGGACCATCATCTTGAGCTAGCTCGATGGTCCCATACGGAAACACTTGAGTCACGGTGAATGGACCGGACCAACGGGATTTCAATTTACCGGAAAAGATTTTCAATCTTGAATTAAAAAGCAAAACTTGATCCCCAATGTTAAAAACCCGGTTTGTAATCTTTGAATCATGCAACTTTTTAGTTTTCTCTTTATAAATCAATGAATTTTCATAAGCAATATCCCTTAATTCATCTAATTCATTTAATTGCATTTTCCGGTGTTTTCCCGCGGTCTCCATATCATCATTACAATGCTTTAGGGCCCAATAAGATTTGTGTTCTAACTCGATAGGCAAATGACAATTCTTTCCATACACAAGCTTATAGGGAGTGCACCCAATGGGCGTCTTATGAGCGGTCCTAAAGGCCCATAAAGCATTGTCCAACTTATCCGACCAAGATTGTCGGTTTTCCCCCACGGATCTCTCCAAGATCCTCTTCAAAGCTCGGTTTGAAACCTCGACTTGCCCACTCGTTTGTGGGTGATAAGCCGTAGAAAGCCGATGTGTAACCCCATATTTCCTTAAGACTCTTTCGAATTGGTCATTACAAAAATGGGTTCCACGATCGCTTATGATCGCACGAGGGGTTCCAAACCGAGCAAACAAGCTTTTCAAGAACTTAACTACCACACGAGCATCATTGGTGGGCAAGGCCTTTGCCTCCACCCACTTAGAAAGGTAGTCAACCGCAACGAGAATGTACTTATTACCACGAGATGATGGGAACGGCCCCATAAAGTCTATGCCCCAAACGTCAAAGATCTCACATACTTGAATGATATTTTGTGGCATTTCATCTTTTTGTGAGGCTTTTACTTGTCATTGGCATGCATCACAAGACTTCACAAGAATTTGTGCATCTCGGTAAATAGTAGGCCAAAAGAAGCCGGCATCAAACACCTTCTTAGCCGTGAGATTAGCACCGTGGTGACCACCCGTGGGTCCCTCATGGAAAGCTCTAAGGATGTTAGAAGCTTCGGTGCCAAAAACACAACGTCGGATGATTTGATCCGCACACGTTCGAAACAAGTAAGGGTCGTTCCAAAAGTAGAACTTGACATCACGAAAGAATTTTCGTTTTTCTTGAGTCGTCATACCCTTAATGATGAAGTTACCCGCATGGTAATTTGCAAAATCCGCAAACCATGGGGTAGAAGAATCAAGCTTAGAATTCACTACACCAAGTGTCTCGAGCGGAAATGTTTCGGTGATTTCCTTAGGCTCGTAAACACTTTGGTGAGGATCTTCCAAACGAGAGAGATGATCGGCCGCTAGATTCTCGGCTCCTTTTTTGTCAACGATTTTGTGATCAAATTCTTGAAGGAGGAGAATCCAACGAAGTAATCTCGGCTTAGCATCTTGCTTTGCCATGAGATACTTAATAGCCGAATGGTCCGTATACACTATGCATTTCGTCAAGACGAGATAAGGTTGGAATTTCTCAAATGCATACACCACGGCAAGGAACTCCTTTTCCGTTGTAGTGTATTTAAGTTGAGCCTCGGTCATCGTCTTGCTAGCATAGTGGATAGGCAAGAAGTGCTTATCATGACGTTGCCCCAAAATGGCCCCTATAGCGTAATCACTAGCATCACACATAAGCTCAAAGGGGAGGTTCCAATTGGGCGCAACAAGAATGGGAGCTTCGGTAAGTTTCCTCTTAAGGATCTCAAAGGCTCGTACACAATCTTCGTCAAAGACAAAACGTGCCTCTTTTTCAAGAAGATGTGTAATGGGTCGAGAAATTTTCGAGAAATCCTTGATGAATCGACGATAAAAGCCCGCGTGGCCTAGGAAACTCCTAACTCCCTTGACGGTTTTGGGATGAGGTAATTTGGCGATGACGTCTACCTTAGCTTGATCTACCTCAATCCCCGCTTTCGAGACCTTGTGCCCTAAGACGATTCCACTCTTAACCATAAAATGACACTTTTCCCAATTAAGCACAAGGTTGGTTTCCTCACAACGTTTTAACATTCTCTCTAGGTTCGACAAACACGAAGTGAAAGAATCACCAAACACGGAGAAGTCATCCATGAAGACTTCCATCGTCTTCTTGATCATATCATGAAAAATAGCCATCATGCATCGTTGAAAAGTTCCCGGTGCATTGCAAAGTCCGAATGGCATTCTACGATAGGCAAACGTTCCATATGGACACGTAAACGTAGTTTTTTCTTGATCACGAGGATCGATGGGAATTTGGAAGTAACCGGAAAAACCATCTAAAAAGCAATAGAAATCGTTTCCCGCAAGACGCTCCAACATTTGGTCCATGAAGGGCAAGGGAAAATGGTCTTTTCGAGTGGCTTCATTCAACTTACGATAGTCAATGCACACTCTCCATCCGGTTACGAGTCTAGTGGGAATCAATTCGTTGGCATCGTTTGGCACAACGGTCATCCCTCCATTTTTAAGGACACAATGAATAGGACTCACCCAAGGGCTATCGGAAATAGGGTAAATCATTCCCGCGTCAAGGAGTTTAAGGACCTCCTTTTTGATGACATCGTGAATTTTGGGATTCACCCTTCTTTGACTTTGGATTGTTGGCTTGAAATCCTCCTCCATTAAGATTTTGTGTGTACAAAACTTGGGATCGATTCCCTTAATGTCGGATAACTTCCACGCAATCGCCCCTTTGTGGTCCTTAAGAACATCGACAAGTGCGGTTTTTTCGTCAATCGAAAGATCCTTCGCAATAATAACCGGCAACTTGTCGTCCTCCTCCAAATAGACATATTCGAGGTGAGGAGGTAAATCTTTCAACTCGAGAATAGGTGGTTCCTCAAGTGAAGATTTGGGCTCGATACTCATAACCTCCTCGGGTGGAGGAAATGGGAAATCGTTGAGAAAATCCTTGATAATCGAGAAGTCCTCATCGTTGTCGAGGTCTTCGTTACAAGTACGTGGAACATCGAATTCTTCCAACGTAAAACCACCAACTTTAAATGGAGTGAAGGTTGGTGTCGAATTATCGAGAATTGGATCTAACATAGTGGGATTGCCACTAGTTTGGTCATCACCAAAGCCTAAAACTTCTTGTGAAAATTCCTCGCAAACCACGTCAATCATATCAACGAGATTTATGGTAGCAACGGAATAAACATGAGAAAGTTGAGAATTTTGAGTTGCGTTTATAACAAGTTCCTCGTCGTTGAAACGTAAGGTGATCTTTCTAGCATGAACATCAATTAAAGCCATAGACGTATCCAAAAACGAACGACCTAAAATAAGAGGAACTTGAGGATCCGTGGGGATATCAACAACGATAAAGTCTACGGGATAGTATAACTTCCCCACTTTCACAAAAACGTCTTCCGCCAAACCACATGCAAGAATCGTGGAATGGTCGGTCAACTCAATAGACATTCGTGAAGGAGTAAGATTAGGAAGATTGAGCGACTTGAAGATTGCAAGTGGCATCAAGTTAATGCTAGCACCAAGATCGGCCAAGGCATATCATTCTTCCATATCTTGAATTGCACAAGGGATCAAAAATTTATCGGGATCACCGACTTTTTGAGGTATGCGATTAAGATAAACCGACGAACAACTAGACATTTGGTGTAATTTCTCCTTGTTGTTCAACATACTCTTAAAGTTAGCGGCAAATCGAGGCATCATGACCAAAGCATCGGCGAAACTCACATTAAAATGCAAATCACGAAACATTTTCATAAAAAGCTCAAATTGGTAGTTGTCGCGCTCTTGTCTTTTCTCCTTCCTAAGTCTCGATGGGTAAGGCAAGGGTGGTGTGGGTTGGGGCATAAGCATAGCCTTTGGAATCTCGGGTTCCAATGTTGGTAATGGGTCAACCGTAGGTGTGGCATGAGCGGTACTTTGTGGGCTTGAAATATGCTCCTTTTCGACCACCACCTCGGGTTCTTCCTCAATTTCCTCCACCGTTGGAGTAATTGGTTGAGGAGTCGGTTCTTTAAGTGTCTTACCACTTCGTGTGGTAATCACTTTCATCTCTCCCTTCGGGTTTGAAACGGTGTTACTAGGCAAACTACTCGAAGTAGAGGCTTTGTTTCCTATGACGGCTTCTAAAATGGCGTTAAGCTTAGCATCTTGACTATTAAACTTCAAATCTTGGCTAGCGGCTTTTTGGTCAATTCTTTGTTCAAGCCTAGCATGACTTTGCTCTATCTTGTTGTTTTGACCTCGAATTTGGTTAGCAAAATCATTTTTCAATTCATTTCTCATGGCTAGATTTTCCTTAACAAAATTAGCTAACTCCTTTGCGTTCTTAGCCGTGTCCCTAGCTTGATTAGCCAATTGCTCTTGAATGTTTTCCAAAATCTTATCATTTGCCGTGGCGTAATTCACAAAGTCCATTGGAAGTTCTTTAGTGTAAGCATTTTGAAGACCTTGACTTGTGTTTTGAAAATTACGGTTTTGATTTTGATTTTGCAATTGGCTACTACTACTCCCTTGATTCCCATAGTTGTTATTACCCTTAAAATTGTTCCTTTGATTGCTTTGGTAACCAACTTGATTGTTTCGATAATTGTTAGCATTTTGATTTGGTGAAAAACCCGGTGGAGTCAATTGATTAGTGCGAGGAACTTGACCGTTTTGGTTATAAGTTCCCGCGGCCGCGAAGGCACTCGAAGTGTTACCACCGTTGGTAATGCACTCGGAATAATCGTGAGCTCCACCACAATACATACAAGAAACCTCAACCGCTTTAATCGTAGCGGGAGCGGGTTGTTCACCAACTTTAAACTCAACTAACAACCCTTTCACTATATCAAAAATTTTGTTCTCCAAATTAGCCTCGACTTGGCAAGCATCAACGGTGTGTGACAATGAAGGCGAAGACGAAGACGAAGTCTTACGAACACTCTCCGTGCTACGAGGACTATACACCTTAGACCTATTCTCAATGATTAACAATGCTTCCTCGACCGTCTTACACAAAAAATTACCACCCGCGGCGGCATTAAGATAATCACGCTCATGATCGTTCAAGCCATTGTAAAACGTGTCAATTTGATGCAAGTCGGAAAAACCATGATGAGGACATTCGTGCAACATTTCCTTAAACCTATTCCAAGCCGTTGAAAAACTCTCATTATACTCTTGCGAAAACTTTGAAATCTCGTTTTTCAAGTGCGTAGTCTTAGAGGGCGGAAAAAATTGGTTCACGAATTTTGAAACGAGATCCTTCCACGTCAATATAGAATTAGGTGGCTCTTTCTCTAACCAAATTTTTGCGGGCCCTGCTAAGGAATACGGAAAAAGCATCATCTTAATCGAGTCGTTTGAAACATCCTTAAACTTGCACGTGGCGGTGAGACGATTAAATTGGCGAATGTGGTTATGCGGGTTGTCCTTTTCGTCCCCTCGAAACTTGTTGTTTTGAATCATGGACAATAAACCCGTCTTAACCTCAAAATTCTCCGCAAGGATAGCGGGAATCACAATCGCTTCTCCATAACCCTCGGTGGGTGCTTGAAGCAACTCCATCATAGTTGGATTAGCCATGGGTGCTTCTTTCACTACAATGGGTTCGTCAATAGGAGACTCCTCACTAGTAGGAGTGAGTGATTTGTTTCTTCGTTTACGAGCACGTCTTGCTTTATAGCGAGTTTGCATAAACGTCACGTACAACGAGAAGGTGAGCAAAGAAGATTCTTTTTGGTGTTTTTACTTTTTCAATTTTTTTTTTTTTTTTGGTTTTTGATTGTTTTTACTTTTTTTGGATTTTTGGAATGTATTAGTAGACACAAATCTACAAATCTCCTCCTTAATCAAATCTCTCGATTAAAGAAGCCTCAAGGAATGAAAACGATCACGTGAAGTGAACGCCTTCGATGACTTTAGAACGATGGTGGAACACCAAATCGTTCAAGAGGGTTTAATCAAATAAAACCAAGAAAATATATATGATACTTAGTAATACTTTGGGCGGCAAAACCCTCGATTAGCTTTCAAAATCAAAATACGCACAAGCAAGCGGAGGAAACGAGGCGGCGCGAAGCACGTAAGAGCCTTTTTCCTTTAGGTCGTGAAATACAACCGCCTTATACCCACCTTATAGTTTGTATTTCTCAAAATCGAGCTTCACGAAAGTATTTATATATTTTTGCCTTTTTCTTTGGTTTGAGATTCGAATACAATGATTGGGTAATGACCTCCCAAGTCAAGGTTGTGATTTCTCACGTATTTGGAGTACTTGTAAATTTATTGTTCTACGTATACAATATAGTAAAAGTATTCACAAAAAACGAAAAACGATAATACGTATTAGTAGAGTGCTACTAATACAATTAGCTAATTATGGCTATATATAAAAACAACAATGGTTCAACCAAAACACAACACGCCTCCCCGGCAGCGGCGCCAAAATTGATGTAGTGATTTTGTACCCTTTAGGAAAAGGATGACAAATAGTGGTAGTATTAAGTGTCGGTTTAGGAAAACCGAGCACTAATGACCCAAATGAAGTCCAAGTTCGTTTTCCCAAGGAGGCAAGTGCGTTGTATTAAGAGTTGATTAATGTTTGTGATTATATGATTGAGCAAGAAATGGGATTAGAAGAGAAAGACGGTTACAAAAATGAATTAAACTACGACGAAAAAGGCGTAAACGTAAAACCGTAAATAGTGCCAAAATTAAAATTTTAACCTAAAAATTCCTAAAAATCCCCAATAATATTCTAAGAGTTTACAAAAAATCCAAACTTGCTAAAACCTTTTAATTAATTAGATAATGACTTTTTAATGCTAATTAAAGCCCTAAAAATCACTTTTAATTATTAAAAAGCCCTAAACAAGATTTTATAGTTTGTAAACCTCAAAAATGACCTAATTAAGCTAAAACCTATTTTTAAAAATTTTAAAACCAAATTAAACTATTTTTAAACACTTAAAAACTATTAAAATGTATTAAATCTTAAATTAATTCTAGAAATTAATTGAAAAACCTAAAAAATATTTGGAAAGTGAAAAAACTCCTAATTTAATGTCCTTAACCTAGGAAAAATGTAAAAACAAGAAAAAATAAAACTTCAAATTTTAATAATAAAATAATATTCAAATATTCAAAAAAATAAAAAGTTTGTAAATAAATTCTAAAAAAAATTACCAAAAATCCTAAATAATGTAACAAAACAAAAATGCAAACCAAATTTTCTGAAACCTATTTAATAATTTTATATTAAATTTTAAAGTTGCTTAAAAACCCTAAAATCCTATAAAATTAAAAATAAGCTAAGTTGAAAACCTAATAAGCTGTAAACCTAAAAAATATGATTAGAAACCTAAAAATTATTTTTCCAGATTTTTAAATTACTTTTTACTATTTTTAAAAGACTTTCTAAAAATTAAACTTAAAATATTCCTAATAAATAAAATAATAATGGGAAAAATGTACTGTTTGCTCAGAAAAATCCAAAACACTAATATAATCCTAAGAAAAATGCTAAACAGATAAATCCTCAAAGGAATAAGCTGGAAAATGCTTATTATTAAGTTGTTACTTAAATAAGCTACAAAAACAAAACCCCTTAAATAAGTAATGAAATCAAACAATAACGTAAAAAGTCATCTAGATCACTGGCTAACACGTTACTCCTTGGAACGCAAGGTCGCGTGTTCGAGTCCAGGCAGGGTGAACTTTTTGCAAAATTTTTCTTTTTTTTTTACTTTTAAAACACAAACTAGGTACTTAATTAACTCCTAAAACTCAAACACAATCCAAAATTGAACAAGATTAAGGTCTACAAATAAAAAAAACGTGCCCAGGTATTATGACTTTCTGATGAACAAATGAAGTTTTCTTCACTTGTGCAGTTATGATCAAGAGGGCTTGATCTTGCTTTTTGGTGGTGTTTTTGATGGAACAAAGGCACCCTTGTACTCTTTGGAGTACAAGGAGTCAAATCAAACACAAATTAAGCAAGTACACACAAGAATCAAGCACAAAATATCAACTCAAAGTCACTGATATACTTAATGAGCAAGTTGCTGGTGCAATTGACACTCAAGTGAGATTCAAAGGCTCCAATTAAGCATACAAGTCAATCAACTAGCAAATAGATAATACACAAACCTAGAACAAGCCTACTTCTAGCAGATTTAACACTTGGAAACACCAATTTCACACTAGTAAGCAGAAATCAAGCAGTGACTGATTTTTAGCTCTATCTTCAAAATTTTATCATGCAAAGTGTTCTAAAACCTTACCAAACTGCAATACACAACTAGCATACACCCTATCCTACCCTAATGAGTGATTCAAAGCAGATTTAACTCACAAACTTCCAAAGAAACTCAGATAAATAAGCAGATCCAAACACCCCTTTAATTCTGAAAATCAACTTTTTTCAAAGCAAATCCAATCAAGACTTAACCAAAGTGATTGAACACTATCTAAGCATGCATACAAGTCCTATTTGAGCAGTTTTAAGCACTCAAACATACATTTAAGCAATTAATCAAGTAGAATCACAAAGAGCACATAAAATTTCAGAAACTTAAAAAATGAAAAAGGGAACAATAACTACCTTAAGGGTCCTACATCCAGGACCCTTTGTGGTTGAAAAACCACCTCCAATAGACCCGGGTCTATGCTGAACTTAGTTGAGGTGTTGATGGAATTCTACTTAACAAATATGAACAAGAAAGGTTCCTCTTTGAATCTGCTAAGATAAGAGTGAACAAAGCTTGTGTAAAAAGCTTAAAACTTGCTCCCAGCTTATGGATTAAGCTAGAAGAAAGCCTTAGCTTATAGGTCAGATAATAATAAGCTTAAAAAAGAAAGAAAGGACCAACCCAATGGCTTGTTTAAACTTGGGTACCCACTACACCAGAACAAGCCATGGTGTTATGGACATACACAAGCTCAAATACCATCATACCAACACAATCAATCACCATTTTAACAGGTTTTGAATAGAATTTAAGATTTAGGAAAAGACTTGAAAATTAATCAGAAACTTGAAAATTTAAAAACCTTTGCTGAAACTTAAACCAAACTTAAACAATGATCTTAAATCAACTGAAAATGTAAAGGGTACTCAATATTTCTCATCAACAATACTTAAACCATTTATATTCATTCATAAACTGGCTTTACAAAGTTTGTGAAAAAGGAGAAAAATCAAGAACAGGACTATGCTACGTCCTAAAGGCCTTTATATAGAGGCTTACATTATGATTCTAGAAGTGATAAGAAACTAAAACCCTAACAAGTGAACTTCCAATCTTGCCCTTGGATGATTTTTGAATTTTAAGTCAAAACAAAGCCATGTGATGATCTTGGCATGTAGCTGAGATGCCAGTGATGTAGAAGCAATCTAGGACGTTCATTTAACCTTTGAGGACAAGAAATTGCTGAGGGTTGTTGATCTTGCTGCCAAGTTTTGTTTGAGAGTGAAAAGTGGGGTAGGGGAGGGTTGGAGGGACATGTGAAGTGATGGTGATGGGAGTTTAAGGGTGGTTTAAGGTTTAAGAGGTGTTTAATTAAGGATCTGGAAAATATCATCCAAAAACCCCTTGTTTTAAGTGATGTTCTTCCTGGGAAAGGTTAGGGTTTAAGGGTGGATTAAGAGGTGTTTAATCCGTTTGGGGTTAATGACTTTTTAAATTAAGTGTTTTGGTGGGAAGGTTTAAACTGAATTAAGTATTCAGTTAAGGGGTGAGTGGATGGGTGACATGGCAGGAGGGTTGAATTTGATTGGTGGAAGAGTGTGAGTGGGTGAGGTGGCAGTAGCTGGTTTGGTGTGAGGAGTTAGGCTGTCTGGCAGGTTTGCCCCCTTACAATTCACACTTTGTTCACTTTGTTAAAAATGGCTATCAACGCCAAATTAACACATGACAACTTTGGGAAGGTTGTCAAATTTGGCACAACAAGTTTTAAAACTTGTTTTAAGGACTAAACATGTAATTTCTTCATATTCCAAGGACTGATTTTGAAATGTCTTCTTACTTCAAGGACTTGACTTGTTTGTTGACTTCTTGGAGGACCATTATTGACAATTTAGTTTTGATGAGGGTCTAAATTTGCCAATTCTTCAAAGTTAAGGGTCCTTTTTGTAATTTTGACAAACTTTAGGGACCAAACTTGTAATTATGAAGATACAAGGGTATAAAGTGTCAATTCTTCAAACTTGGAGGACCAATCTTCAATATTCTTCAAATCTTCAAGGGTTTTCTTTGGAAAATTCTTCATTAGGGCTTGGTTCATCGTGCGGCTTCGTTTCCCGTGTTCGTTTTTGCATGATTCTTGTGATCTTTTGTCATTTTCTCAATATCCGTACCTAAAATACACAAGCAACAAACACAAGCATATATTTGGGTATTTTGATGATATTTAATGCATTTTAAGCCCAATTTGGACGATGAGACTATGTATAAAAGCAGTCTCATCAACGGTCGACCCTTTACCAACATTGGAACCCGAGATTCCAAAGGCTATGCCTATGCCCCAACCCACACCACCCTTGTCTTACCCATCAAGATTTAGGAAGGAGAAACGACAAGAGCGCGACAACTACCAATTTGAGCTTTTTATGAAAATGTTTCGTGAGTTGCACCTTAATGTGAGTTTCGCCGATGCTTTGGTCATGATGCCTCGATTTGCCGCTAACTTTAAGAGTATGTTGAACAACAAGGAGAAATTGCATCAATTGTCTAGTTGTTCGTCGGTTTATCTTAATCGCATACCTCAAAAAGTCGGTGATCCCGGTAAATTTTTGATCCCTTGTGCAATTCAAGATATGGAAGAATGCTATGCTTTGGCCGATCTTGGTGCTAGCATTAATTTGATGCCACTTGCAATCTTCAAGTCGCTCAATCTTCCTAATCTTGCTCCTTCACTAATGTCTATCGAGTTGGCCGACCATTCCACGATTCGTGCATGTGGTTTGGCGGAAGACGTTTTTGTGAAAGTGGGGAAGTTCTACTATCCCGTAGACTTTATCGTCGTTGATATCCCCACGGATCCTCAAGTTCCTCTTATTTTAGGTCGTTCGTTTTTAGATACGTCTATGGCTTTAATTGATGTGCATGCTAGAAAGATCACCTTACGTTTCAACGACGAGGAACTTGTTATAAACGCAACTCAAAATTCTCAACTTTCTCATGTTTATTCCGTTGCTACCATAAACCTCGTTGATATGATCGACGTGGTTTGCGAGGAATTTTCACAAGAGGTTTTAGGGTTTGGTGATGAAGAAACTAGTGGCAATCCCACTATGTTAGATCCAATTCTTGATAATTCGACACCAACCTTCACTCCATTTGAAGGTGGTGGTTTTACGTTGGAAGAATGCAATGTTCCACGTACTTGTGACGAAGACCTCGACAACGATGAGGACTTCTCGATTATCAATAATTTTCTTAACGATTTCCCATTTCCTCCACCCGAGGAGGTTATGAGTATCGAGCCCAAATCTTCACTTGAGGAACCACCTATCCTCGAGTTGAAAGATTTACCTCCTCACCTCGAATATGTCTATTTGGAGGAGGACGACAAGTTGCCGGTTATTATCGCGAAGGAACTTTCGAATGATGAAAAAACCGTACTTGTCGATGTTCTAAAGGACCACAAAGGGGCAATTGCGTGGAAGTTATCCGACATTAAGGGAATCGATCCCAAGTTTTGTACCCACAAAATCTTAATGGAGGAGGATTTCAAGCCCACAATCCAAAGTCAAAGGAGGGTGAACCCCAAAATTCACGACGTCATCAAAAAGGAGGTCCTTAAACTCCTTGACGCAGGAATGATTTACCTTATTTCCGATAGCCCTTGGGTGAGTCCTATTCATTGTGTCCCTAAAAAGGGAGGAATGACCGTTGTGCCAAACGATGCCAACGAGTTGATTCCCACTAGACTCGTGACCGGATGGAGAGTGTGCATTGACTATCGAAAGTTGAATGAAGCCACTCGAAAAGACCATTTTCCCTTGCCCTTCATGGACCAAATGTTGGAGCGTCTTGCGGGAAACGATTTCTATTGCTTTTTAGATGGTTTTTCGGGTTACTTCCAAATTCCCATTGATCCTCGTGATCAAGAAAAAACTACGTTTACGTGTCCATATGGAACGTTTGCCTATCGTAGAATGCCATTCGGACTTTGTAATGCACTGGGAACCTTTCAAAGGTGCATGATGGCTATTTTTCATGATATGATCGAGAAGACGATGGAAGTCTTCATGGATGACTTTTCCGTGTTTGGTAATTCGTTCACTTCGTGTTTGTCGAATCTAGAGAGAATGTTAAAACGTTGTGAGGAAACCAACCTTGTGCTCAATTGGGAAAAATGTCATTTTATGGTTAGGAGTGGAATCCTCTTAGGGCACAAGGTCTCGAATGCGGGGATTGAGGTAGATCAAGCTAAGGTAGACGTCATCGCCAAATTACCTCATCCCAAAACCGTCAAGGGAGTTAGGAGTTTCCTAGGCCACGCGGGCTTTTATCGTCGATTCATCAAGGATTTTTCGAAGATTTCTCGACCCATTACACATCTTCTAGAAAAAGAGGCGCGTTTTGTCTTTGACGAAGATTGTGTACGAGCCTTTGAGATCCTTAAGAGGAAACGTACCGAAGCTCCCATTCTTGTTGCTCCCAATTGGAACCTCCCCTTTGAGCTCATGTGTGATGCTAGTGATTACACCATAGGGGCCGTTTTGGGGCAACGTCATGATAAGCACTTCTTGCCTATTCACTATGCTAGCAAGACGATGACCGAGGCTCAACTAAAATACACTACAACGGAAAAGGAGTTCCTTGCCGTGTTGTATGCATTTGAGAAATTCCGACCTTATCTCGTCTTGACGAAATGCATAGTGTATACGGACCATTCGGCTATCAAGTATCTCATGGCTAAACAAGATGCAAAGCCGAGATTACTTCGTTGGATTCTCCTCCTTCAAGAATTTGATCACAAAATCGTTGACAAAAAAGGAGCCGAGAATCTAGCGGCCGATCATCTCTCTCGTTTGGAAGATCCTCACCAAAGTGTTTACGAGCCCAAGGAAATCACCGAAACATTTCCGCTCGAGACACTTGGTGTACTGAATTCTAAGCTTGATTCTTCTACCCCATGGTTTGCGGATTTTGCAAATTACCATGCGGGTAACTTCATCATTAAGGGTATGACGACTCAAGAAAAACGAAAATTCTTTCGTGACGTCAAGTTCTACTTTTGGAACGACCCTTACTTGTTTCGAACTTGTGCGGATCAAATCATCCGACGTTGTGTATTTGGCACCGAAGCTTCTAACATCCTTAGAGCTTGCCATGAGGGACCCACGGGTGGTCACCACGGTGCTAATCTCACGGCTAAGAAGGTGTTTGATGACGGCTTCTTTTGGCCTACTATTTACCGAGATGCACAAGATCTTGTGAAGTCGTGTGATGCATGCCAACGACAAGGAAAATACTCACAAAAAGATGAAATGCCACAAAATATCATTCAAGTGTGTGAGATCTTTGACGTTTGGGGTATAGACTTTATGGGGCCGTTCCCATCATCTCGTGGTAATAAGTACATTCTCGTTGCGGTTTACTACCTATCTAAGTGGGTGGAAGATAAGGCTTTGCCCACCAATGATGCTCGTGTGGTAGTCAAGTTTTTGAAGCAATTGTTTTCTCGGTTTAGAACCCCTCGTGCTATCATAAGCGATCGTGGAACCCATTTTTGTAACAAACAATTTGAAAGGGTTCTAAGGAAATATGAGGTCACACATCGTCTTTCTACGGCTTATCACCCACAAACGAGTGGGCAAGTCGAGGTTTCAAACCGAGCTTTGAAGAGGATCTTGGAAAGATCCGTAGGGGAAAACCGACAAACTTGGTCGGATAAGTTGGACGATGCTTTATGGGCCTTTAGGACCGCTCATAAGACGCCCATTAGGTGCACTCCCTATAAGCTTGTGTATGGAAAGAATTGTTATTTGCCTATCGAGTTAGAACACAAGGCTTATTGGGCCCTAAAGCATTGTAATGATGATATGGAGACCGCGGGAAAACGCCGGAAAATGCAATTAAATGAATTGGATGAATTGAGAGACATTGCTTATGAAAATTCATTGATTTATAAAGAGAAAACTAAAAAGTTGCATGATTCTAAAATTAAAAACCGGGTTTTTAACATTGGGGATCAAGTTTTTGCTTTTTAATTCAAGATTGAAAATCTTTTCCGGTAAATTGAAATCCCGTTGGTCCGGTCCATTCACCGTAACTCAAGTGTTTCCTTATGGGACCATCGAGCTAGCTCAAGATGATGGTCCTAACTTCAAGGTGAATGGACATAGGTTGAAGCACTACTTTGGCGGGGAAGTTCCATCCCTGAACTACCTCGACCAAGTCACCTTCCCAAATGATAATTAGTATTGAGGGGATCGAGTCGAGCTCATGACTCGGTAATCAAAAACGAGGTGCCTCGTGGGGGAGTCCCATGCTTATCCTATGTACATATTATCGCTTTCTAATGTAGCTTACGTGTGGGGATTTGTGCCCTTCCAACCTTTGTTCCGTGGTTGTTTGTGAATTGTGGTTTTTAGATCATGATCTTCACGATTGGAGCCTCTCGTGTTCGTTTTATGGGAGCACTCGATCGTTTGCTTTGGAGACAATTCTCAATATCCATGATATATCCTTGATTGTTCTAACCTTAGGTTTATAGCACACTTCATAAACGGCTATTAATTTATTGGTTACACCCTTTCCATGCTGGATTAGGCATTCGACTACGTCTCTAGTATGGGGGTGTTTGCACCCGTAGACTCGAAACATTGAGGACAATATTTAACTTTAGTATGGGGGGTGAATAGATACTTGCTGTAACAACCCCAAATTACCACGCAGCGGAATGTCCACATTGGGCGTTACTCATAGCACATCACACACAATCATAGAAAACAATCCCAAAAGAGGCGTTAAAATGTATAAATACAACATTGTCTAAAATATTTTCCATCCCAAAAGATACCATCAGAGTAGCGTTTTAGTCCCAAAAACCGTTACCAACACAAAATGTTCCTCAAAGTACTTTAAGTAAATTGTTAATTTAAAAAGGATGAAAAATAATGAATTTTAGACAAGTAAGCACCAACTCCCTCCTTGCATGCTCCGCTGCTATCCATCTTGATTACCTGAAATACATGCTTAAAAGGGTCAACACAAAGGTTGAGCGAATCTATAGGTTTTGCAAATCATCATTTGAACACAAGTATATAAAAAGCAATTTCAATTACAGTTCCTTTGTGTGACCCTACGTTGGTATACGAGTCCACACCAATTCATTGTACTCAACGTACCAATCCATTTCAATCACAATTCCCTTGTGTGACCCTACGTTGGTATACGAGTCCACACCAATTCATTGTACTCAACGTACCAATCCATTGTACTCAACGTACCAATTCCATTGTACTCAACGTACCAATTCCATTGTACTCAACGTACCAATTCCATTGTACTCAACGTACCAATTCCATTGTACTCAACGTACTTGTTACAATCAAAACAACATTTAAGTTTAAGCAATCATTCAAAGACTTGTGTTCTATTTGTTTCAAATAGCATGTATTCCCCCTCGCGGGTTAAAATCATTTAAAACCAGTATAAAAGCGAGGCTATAGACTCACCTTAGATGATATACGAAGCTAGTAGTAGTAGTGATCGCCGAAGTGAAGATGCCTCCCAAATATATACACATCAAAAGCCGTCACCTAACAAATAAGGTGCGCGCTTAGCCACATACTTAAGTATTTCAAATCATACTTAGTATAATAAAATCAACGACTCAAAATAGTATGTACATAGACATGGCCAACCAATGCAAGTGAATCTCTTCTAAACCCCACAACATATACTAGCTTTCCAAAACTAGTATCTTCGATATTGATCCATCTCATGATGCCAAATCAACACGGTTCAAGTACCCAACACGGGTCTCCAATCTCAGAATATACACTTAATCCTAAGACTTATATCTTTTAGAAATTTTAGAATTTAATAGTTTAGTCTCTCACCTCAAACTATGGCGCGAGGTTAAGTACCTCTCAATAATACTCAGCCGGTACTTACCAAAAGTACCCACTGTTTTCCCATACCTACACATCTCCGTTTTCGACGAAACTTGGTGACAAACTCACTCAATATCTGTAGAAGACTCAGTTAAAATTTCATCAAATGATTCACATTTTAGACCCACCTGCTCGACACATCTTTCGACCTTAAAAACCGGACTGTTTTACACACTTGACTCGTAAAACCATTTTGATCTTGTTAAACATTCCCATTTACAATATCGCCACTTGACTTTGAAAATAGACTCAAAATGCTAAGTTTAGGGCCTGAGAACAGCCCTTGACCATTTTTGAAACTCAAGTTATAGTCCCCGGGATTTGACCCAATATCGACAACAATTTCGGATTGCGTCGATACTCGCCTCCCGGTACACGAATATTCAAACCTATGTAACTTTTGACTCGTTTGGAGTTAAAAGC
Source organism: Glebionis coronaria (assembly GCA_025667525.1). Taxonomy (NCBI): domain Eukaryota; kingdom Viridiplantae; phylum Streptophyta; class Magnoliopsida; order Asterales; family Asteraceae; genus Glebionis; species Glebionis coronaria. The sequence goes on from CM046876.1 coordinate 15,580,844, forward strand.
TCTATCTTATACCGAAACGACCGTCTCGACGACCACTACAACTATATCCAATAATATAAACCTTACCTCAGACCTAAAACCACGAAAATAGCCTTAGACCTACTGGTCTAAAATGACCACTTCAAAACTATACCAAATCATATTTTGACCCATTTCCAACTTCACCAACACCTCAAATAACCCATATTCATCATCCATAACAATCCCTAAACTCCTAATCACTTGCATGATCAATATGAAATTACCAAAAATTATAAACAAATGCATGCACTCAAAGAAAAATGATTAAAATAATAATAACAACAACAAGGAACCTTACAATGATTTATAAGATCAAAAACACCAAGAACACCCAAACCCCCCACAAATTTCGTGGGTTTGGGGCTGAAATCATCAAGAAAATGTTTGATCCAAGCTTGAATACTTCAATAGGTTAATCCTAAACACAATTAAACACAAACCCACTAATTTAATTAGATCAAATCAATGTTTTTAGCAAAAATTATCAAAATCAAATCTTAAGAAAAATGTTGTTGCATGTTGGATTTTTGTGGTGGGATTTACTTACAATGATGATACAAACATGGGACATTGAAAAGATTTTCAAGAAATCAAGTTTTGGTGGTGATTTGGTGGTGGTGTTCTTTGGCCGTGGGGTAGAGAGAACAAGGGAGGAGGAGCAAAATTTTGAATGTTAAAAATGAAGGTGTGTGTTTTATTTTTGTTTATGTATAGTGGTGGAGGGACCAAATGTGCAATATTGGATATCTTTTGGCATTGTTTGCAAATTAGTTAGCAAAGAGCGGGAAATGATAACTTGTCGGTTTTTGTAAATTTACGAGAGTCGGGTTTCGTCCCGGATTCGTAAAAATTAAAAATCTCGTTCAATAAAAATACCTTTTCAAAGATTAAACGCACGCAAAGCGAAATAGTAAGGTTCCGACTCGACTTAATACGTAATGAAACGAAAATTCTAAAAATCTCCAATATCGAGATAATCAATAATAAAACGTAAAATTTGGGCATCCATCGGCATCACGATCACTATTAGTACTCTTCAGTCGTCAAAACAATTAAATATATGCACACATTACTGGTTTCAACGTAAACTATCAAACATAACAATACTCATCATTACTTAGAAACTCAAAATACGTTACATAGTTGGGGTAAAATGATGACGTTAAGTACGGGATATTACATTCTCACCTCCTTAAAGGAGCGACGTCCCGGCGCTCGCCTCGCCTCATACTCGTATCGCGCTCTCCTAGGAAAAACGAGGGCACTTCTTATGAGGAAATCCTCACGTTCCCACGTGAATCTCGTTCCACGTCTCGAAATACCTCGCACCTTCGTAATGAGAATCTTACTCGGTCTCAAACACTTAACCTCTCGATCAAAGATCTCTACTGGTTCTTCTACAAAATGCAACTCGTCGCCAAGTTGTATCTCACCAAAAGGGGATGAATGAGTCCTTATCCGCCAAGAACTTCTTCAAGCTCGACACACAAAAATTACAGGAATCGCACGAAGTTCATCCGATGATTCTAACTTATAAACAACCGGTCTCATCCGCTGGGTGATCTTAAACGGTCCAATGCACCTTGGACTTAACTTTTCTCCATTTCCAAAACGGATTACACCTTTCCAAGGTGATACCTTAATAATTGCCATGTATCTAACTTCAGATTTCCAACGGCTCCCTACGATTATTGGCACAGTTCTTCTGACGACTCCTCACGGTTTACAAGCAATTATCAATCCGTACGATCTTTTCGTAATCTCCCAAATAGTCTCAGTTCCAATTTGTCCTTCATCTACTTTATTCCAACAATCTGGCGATCTAAACCACCGTTCATGATCCTCACAAAAACAATCACTCACGAAAGATAGTCGCATGGGTCGCATAAAACTCCATCGAAAACATTCTAGAAAAGAATTGAGACGAGGTAATTAGTACTAGTCGTACAAAATCACCTTATTGCGTATTCTCGAACATGCCAACCTACTTCGTCAAACGCGAGTTCGTCGATACGGAAATCATTCGGCGTATACATTGCGCTATCGGACGCATTACGATCTAATTCAAACACAAAAGACAACACCATGGACGCAAAATCAAGTCACGACATGTTTGTCAAAAGCCAAACCATGCCACATAAATAAATTCAATCGGGTTAACTCATGCTTGCTAAATAGCCAAGCCATGATAAATAAGATCACTTGCAAGACCTTCGGGTAGGTCTAGTCAATTGGAAGGTTGTAAGTTAAAGGATATCCACTGACCGGATAACCATGGACGAAATATCAAAAGAAATAACAAGAAAAAAAAATGTCTTCATCGTTGGAGAGAGCCCACACGTGGGTCCATAAGGAAAATATAATACAAACACACCATCTCACTTCCGTCTACGCGTAGTCAAAGTATCAATAAGCCTCGTCGTTGAAAGTCAAAAAGATATTACATGATACATGTCCTACATGATCGGACGTCATTGGACAATGCCGTCTAAAGTTCGCACAACATACAATCATTCGACTATATCACATACCATCTAATTACATAAAAGAAAAGGTCGAACACACACATCAAATGTAAATCCCCATCTTTGATCATCGATAAAACCTTGGACTAGCCCTTAATAATACAACTCGATCTCTAAAGTCTTTCCACTTACGGTGTCGGCAACAACATACTCTTCGAAGTGAAAACGAATTTACTAATTCCAATCATTAAGAAATTCGATCCGTTGGGAAGATTTACAACATATCGGGCATGCCATTAAGTTCTACTCCAGTGTTCAACGTACAAAAGCGTCCCACTAACTTTTGCTTCAGCGTTCATCGTACAAAGGCGTCCCAATAATTTCAACTTCAGTGCTCAAGGTGATGCATCATATTCATCGTTTTTAGTTCGTCATACTAGCCCCAAGAGTTTCGTCATCAAGAAGTCTTCGGTGACCCTTCGATAGTAGCAAGTAAAATTACAAAATCTTCACATCCACGATAAGTTGTCGTTGATAACTTGATCCTCAGTCAATCCGCAAGTACACATATAAATCCTTGTGACTCTTAAGCAAGTCGCCTATTCTCGGAACGGTCAACGGTTCTTAACAATCTGCTTCTAAAGCTCGCGATCATCGAGACACATTAGAAATGGTCCATCGGAATAAATCATAACTCGAGAGAATTCCAACAGGTTACTTGTACATAGATGATAATCGACGATCACCATAATGACGGCAGCATCGAACGATTCTTACCAACGAAATACGAGTCGAAGGAAGACGTATGCACACCAAAAATCCACAAATCAAGCCAGACATACTTGGGCCCACTCATTTATAACTCCTTGTCTACATCAAAAGGCGTCCCCCTCCATGTATACAAGAGTTTATAAATTTATGGTTCGGGAACTTATAACTTTCTTGTTCAAATGAAAAGGCGTCCCAATCCATTTCAACAAGACGATTATAAGTCATCCTACTCAAGTATTACTATCTCTCAACACGATATCATATCCAAATACCATAGTAAATATGAGGTGTCAAATAAACTTACATCATGATTTCCGTATTCAAATGTCCCATTCCATCTGAATAAGGAAAACACAAACAATCTAGGGTCCAATGGTTTAAAACCTTCTTATTCAAATGTCCCAATCCATTTAAATAAGACAACCTTAAACGAATCATAGTTGAGCGAGTTAAAATCTCTATATCTAAATGTCCCATTCCAATTAGATACAAGGTATTAAGCCACTCAACCGAATGACTACTACGAGCATATCTTTGTTGTACCCAAACTATATATATTTGATTAGGATATATATATACCTTAGGTCCAACATTGGCATCCCCCTTTTCGCCAGTAAAACGTAGTCATATAAATTCAAATCACACGTCGCATTACGTAGAAGATGTCGCCTTGGATAAATGATTCTTTAGAATCATAAAAAGTAACGGAAATAAAAATATCACGTTAATCAATTACGTTTGAATATGAGTTGTCCAAAAGTGGCACATCACAATGTGACGACAACGATCGAACTTAAACAAGTCGATATGCGATAGATTACGAAACAACATACACGTACCCAAAGTATCAAACGAGTTTCACACTCATATTCATAATACATAATTATCAAGATCGGTGATTGGCGATGAGGCCAAATCCTATTCAAAATCGCATTATAAAATGTACGATAATCATTCAAGGACCATTGCTTCGCGTACAATGCCTTTAAATATCATAGTATATTCATACATATACATACTACCATTCCTATATACACATAGGTTCACATAATCGTAGTCAAATATAAAGTAATACAAGAATAGCCTTACCGGAGCCATGCGGAGTAGTTGCGTGCTTAAAACTTTTACGACACACCAAAAGTTGTAGTTTAGGACATTTTCAAAAAAAATCGACCTAGTTCTCTATAACTTGTGGCTCTGATTACCAATTTGTAACAACCCCAAATTACCACGCAGCGGAATGTCCACATTGGGCGTTACTCATAGCACATCACACACAATCATAGAAAACAATCCCAAAAGAGACGTTAAAATGTATAAATACAACATTGTCTAAAATATTTTCCATCCCAAAAGATACCATCAGAGTAGCGTTTTAGTCCCAAAAACCGTTACCAACACAACATGTTCCTCAAAATACTTTAAGTAAATTGTTAATTTAAAAAGGATGAAAAATAACGAAGTTTAGACAAGTAAGCACCAACTCCCTCCTTGCATGCTCCGCTGCTATCCATCTTGATTACCTGAAATACATGCTTAAAAGGGTCAACACAAAGGTTGAGCGAATCTATAGGTTTTGCAAATCATCATTTGAACACAAGTATATAAAAAGCAATTTCATTTACAGTTCCTTTGTGTGACCCTACGTTGGTATACGAGTCCACACCAATTCATTGTACTCAACGTACCAATCCATTTCAATCACAATTCCCTTGTGTGACCCTACGTTGGTATACGAGTCCACACCAATTCATTGTACTCAACGTACCAATCCATTGTACTCAACGTACCAATTCCATTGTACTTAACGTACCAATTCCATTGTACTCAATGTACCAATTCCATTGTACTCAACGTACCAATTCCATTGTACTCAACGTACCAATTCCATTGTACTCAACGTACTTGTTACAATCAAAACAACATTTAAGTTTAAGCAATCATTCAAAGACTTGTGTTCTATTTGTTTCAAATAGCATGTATTCCCCCTCGCGGGTTAAAATCATTTAAAACCAGTATAAAAGCGAGGCTATAGACTCACCTTAGATGATATACGAAGCTAGTAGTAGTAGTGATCGCCGAAGTGAAGATGCCTCCCAAATATATACACATCAAAAGCCGTCACCTAACAAATAAGGTGCGCGCTTAGCCACATTTAAGTATTTCAAATCATACTTAGTATAATAAAATCAACGACTCAAAATAGTATGTACATAGACATGGCCAACCAATGCAAGTGAATCTCTTCTAAACCCCACAACATATACTAGCTTTCCAAAACTAGTATCTTCGATATTGATCCATCTCATGATGCCAAATCAACACGGTTCAAGTACCCAACACGGGTCTCCAATCTCAGAATATACACTTAATCCTAAGACTTATATCTTTTAGAAATTTTAGAATTTAATAGTTTAGTCTCTCACCTCAAACTATGGCGCGAGGTTAAGTACCTCTCAATAATACTCAGCCGGTACTTACCAAAAGTACCCACTGTTTTCCCATACCTACACATCTCCGTTTTCGACGAAACTTGGTGACAAACTCACTCAATATCTGTAGAAGACTCAGTTAAAATTTCATCAAATGATTCACATTTTAGACCCACCTGCTCGACACATCTTTCGACCTTAAAAACCGGACTGTTTTACACACTTGACTCGTAAAACCATTTTGATCTTGTTAAACATTCCCATTTACAATATCGCCACTTGACTTTGAAAATAGACTCAAAATGCTAAGTTTAGGGCCTGAGAACAGCCCTTGACCATTTTTGAAACTCAAGTTATAGTCCCCGGGATTTGACCCAATATCGACAACAATTTCGGATTGCGTCGATACTCGCCTCCCGGTACACGAATATTCAAACCTATGTAACTTTTGACTTGTTTGAAGTTAAAAGCTCTATCTTATACCGAAACGACCGTCTCGACGACCACTACAACTATATCCCATAATATAAACCTTACCTCAGACCTAAAACCACGAAAATAGCCTTAGACCTACTGGTCTAAAATGACCACTTCAAAACTATACCAAATCATATTTTGACCCATTTCCAACTTCACCAACACCTCAAATAACCCATATTCATCATCCATAACAATCCTTAAACTCCTAATCACTTGCATGATCAATATGAAATTACCAAAAATTATAAACAAATGCATGCACTCAAAGAAAAATGATTAAAATAATAATAACAACAACAAGGAACCATACAATGATTTATAAGATCAAAAACACCAAGAACACCCAAACCCCCCACAAATTTCGTGGGTTTGGGGCTGAAATCATCAAGAAAATGTTTGATCCAAGCTTAAATACTTCAATAGGTTAATCCTAAACACAATTAAACACAAACCCACTAATTTAATTAGATCAAATCAATGTTTTTAGCAAAAATTATCAAAATCAAATCTTAAGAAAAATGTTGTTGCATGTTGGATTTTTGTGGTGGGATTTACTTACAATGATGATACAAACATGGGACATTGATTAGATTTTCAAGAAATCAAGTTTTGGTGGTGATTTGGTGGTGGTGTTCTTTGGCCGTGGGGTAGAGAGAACAAGGGAGGAGGAGCAAAATTTTGAATGTTAAAAATGAAGGTGTGAGTTTTATTTTTGTTTATGTATAGTGGTGGATGGACCAAATGTGCAATATTGGATATCTTTTGGCCTTGTTTACAAATTAGTTAGCAAAGAGCGGGAAATGATAACTTGTCGGTTTTTGTAAATTTACGAGAGTCGGGTTTCGTCCCGTATTCGTAAAAATTAAAATCTCGTTCAATAAAAATACCTTTTCAAAGATTAAACCCACGCAAAGCGAAATAGTAAGGTTCCGACTCGACTTAATACGTAATGAAACGAAAATTCTAAAAATCTCCAATATCGAGATAATCAATAATAAAACGTAAAATTTGGGCATCCATCGGCATCACGATCACTAGTAGTACTCTTCAGTCGTCAAAACAATTAAATATATGCACACATTACTGGTTTCAACGTAAACTATCAAACATAACAATACTCATCATTACTTAGAAACTCAAAATACGTTACATAGTTGGGGTAAAATGATGACGTTAAGTACGGGATATTACACTTGCCTTGCCAAACCTTCACGCTTTCCAAAGTTTATCTTTTTGTTTATCGTTTTCGTTGCAAAATAAGGCTAAAAATGGCCAAATTTTAAATTTTTTTCTCATGTTTTATAAGTGTTTGAAGACACGAATGTAGGTTTTCCGATGGTGAGAATAAGAGTAATTTTTGACTCGACCGTGCGTGTTAAGCACTTAGCTTTGATTCCTGAACTACACATTAGGCTAAGTCTCTTAAATGAGGACGAGAAATGATAGAGTTAATTATAAGTTACTATGCTAAACGTAGAGTACTCGTATTCTTTCAAAAACTCATGTGTTCTCGTTGTTTGCTTATTCTCCCTTCGCATGTAAATATTTTTTGCTTAATAAATATTGACTTAGCGGTTTAGTTAGGATTGTTGGGTTTCTAGTCTTTTCTAGTAGCTTCCGTGTAATTAAATTGGGAAGACATTAAGGTATCGCCAGCGTCACGGTTTTGAAGTATTGGCACCCGAATAATCGAAAGCTTCACCTAATAATAATATTTCAAGTGCTCACCTAAATCTAGCAAACAATTTGAAGCCCCACAAGGCCGAAAAATCTATGCAAAATTGAAAGTGAATCAAGCCTTAATCTTCGAATCTTTAAAGATCCAAAATTCGCTTTAGCGTGAGGATATACGTCTTTGGCTAATAAAACCACCGATGAGGCGGATAATAAAAGGCAAGGCAAGACCGAAGTCATAATAAAAGCTTCATGGAGAAGTTGAATAAAAGATGGAGGTAAACCAAAGATAATAAGGCCCTTCCGTTAGGGGGCGTATAAAAGTCTTGGTAATAAGTCTCATGTTCAAAACCGTTATAAAACCGTGTTTATCGATTCTTCTTGTCAACTTAATTTTTTAACATCGTTGTCTATTAGGAGGGGTTATTGATTTGATGGTCTTAGTTACACCGTTAGGAATCTATTTTTAGACCTAAATCTCTATTATCGCATAAGTCAATGATGAATCCTCGTGAAACATTCAAGACAAAATAAAATATAAGAGATACAACTTAGGAATAATGGGAGGATAAGTACGTGATTAGGGCATATGAGTAGTGTTGGCATTACTAACTTATAATGACAATGATCTCGTTGCACGCTTGGCATGGAATTAGGGTGAAAATCGAGGACGATGAAATTATTTCTAACGAAGCATTCACGTGTTCTTATTCTATGAACCTAAACGTCCCATTTTGCGATGAAAATCATACATTATGTCTAAAACGCAAGTAGTAGTAATAGTAGTAGTATAGCTAGTTTATCATTCAATAAAGTGAATAAAAATGAATTTTGGAGATGCTAAGATACTTTATTCTAGCATTGCGTGAGGGCACGGCAATGGTTTACTATGGGGAGTGATGAGACTGCTTTTATACATAGTCTCATCGTCCAAATAGGGCTTAAAATGCATTAAATATCATCAAAATACCCAAATATATGCTTGTGTTTGTTGCTTGTGTATTTTAGGTACGGATATTGAGAAAATGACAAAAGATCACAAGAATCAGTCAAAAACGAACACGGGAAATGAAGTCGCACGATGAACCAAGCCCTAATGAAGAATTTTCCAAGAAAACCCTTGAAGAATTGAAGAATTTGAAGAAGGGTCCTCCAATATGGAAGAATTGACACTTTATACCCTTGTATCTTCATAATTACAAGTTTGGTCCCTAAAGTTTGTCAAAATTACAAAAAGGACCCTTAACTTTGAAGAATTGGCAAATTTAGTCCCTCAACAAAATTAAATTGTCAATATTGGTCCTCCAAGAAGTCAACAAACAAGTCAAACCTTGAAGAATGAAGAAAATGCCAAAATTAGTCCTTCAAATATCATCAAATTACATTTCAAGTCCTTGTTTTAAGTTTGAAAAGTAATTGTGCCAAAAATGACAAGCTGCCAAAAGTTGTTACATGGAAATGGGGCGTTGACAGCTATTTTATACAAAGTGAAGAAAAGTGAAACCTTTGGGGGCCATTCCTGTTAAACACACCAACTCACCCCAGCCAATTATCTCTCCACATCACCCCCTTCTACCAATCACATCCCACCACATCCCCTCCCCTCCCACGTCACACTCCACCAACTGATTTAATAAATCAGTTTATTAATCTTCCCACCAAAACACTTTTTTTTAAAACCCTTAATCCCCAAAACGGATTAATCACCCCCTTAAACACCCCATAAACCCTAGAACAGCCCAGGATCAAACTCACCAAAAACAAAGGGGTTATGGCTATAACCTTCCAGATTGCTAATTAACCATCACCTAAACCAAACCCAACTCCCAAATCACCCATCACTCTCACCCATGTGATACCTTGGCCCTCCCTTGCACAAGCAAACAAAAGGTTGACAGCAAAATCAACAACTCACAACATATTCGTGTCCCCAAAGGCTCCTTTTGATGGCCAAGATCATTTTATCCAGCTTGCATCAACAAACAGCCAAAAATCATCACATGGAACCAAGTCAAATTTCAAATTTTTGAAAGATACTTCAAAGATGCGAATTTCTTCAAGGGCAAAAGTGGAAGTTTATATCATTAGGGTTTTAGCTTCTATTCATTTCTAGAACCCTTGTAGCTCGTCTATATAAGAGCCATAGGAAATAGCACTTAGTTCTTGTTCTTGTTTTCCTTTTTCACAACCTTGTAAATCTTTCTTTTCTGAAGAAATTAAGTTAAGTGTTGGTGATGAAAACGAGTTCCATCTTATATTTCAGTTGATTTAAGTTGCCATTGTTCAAGTTTGTTTAATTTTTCATCAAGTTTCTCAAGTTTTCCAAGTTTCTGTTTTAATTTCAAGCTTTTCTTAAAACTTAAATTTTCATAGAAATCTGATATCATGGTGATGAAATGCGATAGTCTAATGGTGTTTAAGATTGTGTATGTCCATGATACCATGGCTTGTTCTGGTATAGTGGGTACCCAATCTTAGACAGCCTTGGTTTGGTCCTTTGTTTAGTTTATCTTAGTTCTAACCCAAGCTTTAAGCTCTCTTTTAGCTTCATCTATAAGCTAGGGGCAAGCTTTTAAGCTTTTACACAGCTTTGTTCCTTCTCTCTTAGCAGATTCAAAAGAGGAACCATTTTTATCCATTTTTGTTAAGCAGTCCTTCAATAGCATCTCAACAAAGTTCTGCTCAGGCCCCAGCCTGATTGGAGGTGACTTTTCAGTCACTGTTGGGCCTGGATGTAGGCCCAACAAGGTAGCATCCTTGATTCTTATTTTAGCTTTCAAAAATTTTGAATTGTGTGATGCATATGAAATTTGGTGAATTTTGATGATAATTGCTTAAGTGATTGTTTGAGTGTTGGATATTGCTTAGATTAGGGTTGCATGCATGCTAGAAGTGTTTGCAATCAGCTTTGAGTAGATTCAAGTAGGTTTGCTTTGTTAAAATTAAGTTTCTGATTATTAAGGGGTGTTTGGATTAAGGGATTAAGTGGTGATTAATAGTTTAAATCTGGCTTAAAACTTGTTTTATTCACTCATTAGGAAGTTGTTAGGTTGTATGCCTATTGGTTTTCAGTTTGGTAGAGTTAAAACACAAGTTTGCATGTTAAACAATGGTTTTCACCTGCTAAATCAGTAAGTCCCATTTATGCATGATTGAGTGTTAATTTGGCTTTTAAATCTTGATCACTGTTATATACTTGTTCTGTCTAGGGTTTTATTGAGTTTGTATGTGATTTGGTTAAGTTTTGTGCAAGATTTCAGCTTCTAAAATCCATTTGTGTGCCATTTGAACCAGTAATTGTTCATTAGAAACATAAGCCATATCAGAAACATTGTTTGCCTGATTTTCTTGATTTTTGTGAAAGTACTTGCTTGTTTTGTGTTTGGATTGACTCCCTATACTCAACTGAGTATAGGGGTGCCCTTTTGTCCATCAAAAGCCAACAAGAAACCAAGATCAAGCTCCTCTTGATCAGTCTTCACAAGTGAAGATATCACATTTTCTCTTTGTGTTCATAAGAACTTAACTGGGCACGTTTTTCATTTTGTAAGGCTTAAATTGGTTTGATTTGGACTAGTGTTAGTGTTTTTGAGTTTAAAAAAGTCACTGGATTGAGTTTTAAAAAGTAAAAAAAAAAGAGAAAGTTTAGCAAAAAGCTCCTTGGCCTGGACTCGAACACGGGACCCCTCGTTGGAGGACTATACGTGTTAACCAGTGATCCAAGTGCTTTTCTATGCACATCTAGCTAACCAACATCCATTTAAGTAGTGTTTGTTTTTTGGCTTATTTAACTAGCAGCTTATTTAAAAGCTTTTTCCAGCTTATTCTTTTAGGGTTTTTGCTGATTAGCATTTTTCTTAGGTTCTTATTAGGGTTTAAGACTTTTCATTTCAAAAAGATTATTTTTCACGTGCTTAATTAATTTTCTAGGATTATTTTTAGTTTAAATTTTGAAAAGTAATTTAAAAATAGAAAAAGGTATTTTAAAAATCTGAAAAAATAGTTTTTAGGTTTTTAATCATATTTTTGAGGTTTACAGCTAAAAAAGTTTTCAATTTAACTTATTTCTGATTTTATAGGATTTTAGGGTTTTTAACCAACTTTGAAATTTAATATAAAATTATTAAATAGGTTTTAGAAACTTTTAATTGCATTTCTGTCTTAGTTACATTATTTTAGATTTTTGGTAATTTTTTAGAATTTTTTTATGAACTCTGAATTTTTTTGATTATTTTTTGATTATTTTATTATTAAAAATTGAAAGTTTAATTTTTTAAGTTTTTACATTTTTTCTAGATTGTAAACACTTAATTAGGAGTTTTGTAACTTTCCAAATATTTTTAGGACTTTTCAATTATTTTCTAGAACTAATTTAAGTTTTAATTGATTTTAATAGTTTTTAAGTGTTTAAAAATAGTTTTATTTGGTTTTAAAATTTTAAAAAATACCTTTTAGCTTAATTAGGTTATTTTTGAGGTTTACAAACTTTAAAATCTTGTTTAGGGCTTTTTAATAATTAATTGTGATTTTTAGGGCTTTAATTAGCATTAAAAAGTCATTATCTAATTAATTAAAAGGTTTTAGCGAGTTTTGATTTTTTGTAAACTCTTAGAATATTATTGTGGATTTTTTTGTAATTTTTAGGAATTTTTAGGCTGAAATTTTAATTTTTGCACTATTTACGGTTTTACGTGATCGCCTTTTTCGTCTTAGTTTAATCCATTTTCGTAACCGTGTATATATCTTAGGTGTATCTTTTGTGTTTTCAATTGAAACCAAACTGAGCCGAACAGATCAATACCGATATAAATATATAAATTCGAAAATTGAACAAAAAATGAACGGTTTGGTTCGGTTCTCAGTTACTTTTGCTCAGTCCTATATTACATAGTTCTTTTAATTTACCAGTTCTTTTTAAAAATTATGTATCAACTTTATCTTGTAAAAACGTTATGGCTACAAAAAAAAGGATAGATTTTATTTAACATTATGTTCAAATTATCCGGATACCTTAATCAATGGACAACTAAAATTTTAAAAATTCCTTGAAGCGAAGCGAGGCCAAAAATCGTACCACGAATACTACAAAATCGTGCCACAGATACTAGAAATAGACACTCTCAAACATGGACGAGAAAAATAATGCAAAGGTTTCTTTAATGCTATGAATAAAATTGTCAAAACAAAAACGTTCGTCATCAAAATTTCGTTAGATGCATGTACTTGTCTATTTGAGAAAAAAACATTTTAGTTTGACATGTATCTGGTTACTTAAAAATCAACTTTATTTAAAATTGAATTACCTTTTTATCTATTTATTTATTTTTTAATTGAATTTCACCATATTTTAAAATTGTTTTTATCTTTAATTTAACATCAAGTTTTAATATATATATTTTTTATATATTCTTATTCCTATTCTTGAAACCGTTGCTTTGTGCGGGAAACATTCTACTATCTTTTTAATATATTAACAAAATAAATATTCGAAATTGAAACTACACAATTTCATTACTTAAAAATTACACACATTTATAAAATATGTACAATTAACTAATGTAAAACACACACTTTTTTTATGTTATTCTTAAAACACATCTTAATACATTAACACACTAATAATAATATTTTTTAAAAACGAATTACATGTAATTATGCACATTATACAAACTAATAACAGACACAAAGTTCATAAAATTATATGCTTATTCATATTGCTTTGGAAATCAGGTTGGACCATAGATTAAAGCGGGAACAAGAGTGCCCACAGATTCACATGTCAAATAAAAGTCATTAGAAAATGAACTAGATAAATTCGACCGAAACATATAAAAATAAGTGAACCAAACCTGATCGACACTATTATTATTTTTTTCTCTGGTCAATCACACGGTACACACTGCGGCAGCGCGCGGATACCTTGCTAGTTATTGATAATTTGAATATCAGGTTCGTGCTCATAAGAAGAAATAGATTATTTGATGTTGGTGAGTCATTTGTAGTCTAGTCATTTAGTGTACCTTCCATTAAGAAACTAGTTTGCCTATCAAACGGAGCTAAGATGTGAGATTGTACTGAATTATTTTTGGCTTAATAAAATTTATCGAAGAAATCATAAACAAACAAGAAATGATTTGTATACTCATGAAATTGATTGAAATACTCACTGTGCATTATAAAGTTGTATAAAGTTTTACAATGTGCTTTATATATTAGTAGTGTGAGTGTGAAAATCATCTCCTTAAACAAAAACAAAAACCCGAGTATATTTGACACGCGAACTTATCATAGCTTATTAGCTTATTATTTTAAGAAAACAAGATATCATTAAAAATAAGTTTTGTTTGGTTGACACAGCTTGAAGAAGCTTATAAAAAATATAAGTTACTAAATAATATGCTTAGTTGAACTAACACGTAAAAACAAGCTTCAATGACCCGCTCTAACATCGAGCCCCAGCAACCCGCTCCATCTCCAACAACTCTTAACATTCTAGGGCGTTTTGATACCATTCAGCCGGATATTTTCATATTTTCCCCTTCACACGAATCCCTCATGCAGCCACCATTCGTACATATGATAACTCCCATAAAAAACTAATCAATATCTGAATCTTTGCATTATTTTATGCTTTCTATTAATTACTCTTGTGCATTTTGGTGCAGATTAATGTTGTAAATATTGGAATATGCGTGTATTGACTTCGTCCGTTTGGGGCGATCTGAAACAGATTTTTCAACGAATAAGGTAGCTTTTTTGTTTTTCCTAACTGTTCTTAATGTTTTTTTTTTATAAATTTTATCATTGTGAAATCTCGAATGTTATTACTGCTTCCACTTCATGTCACATAGATAGTAAATACAACTCGAAATCCAATTCAAACCACACTCTGTGTGCCTTTTGAACCCGAGTTTAAGTGTATTTTTGTAGTAGTGGTTGGTAATTAGTTCAAAAAAAAAAAGAGTTAAACTGTTTTTTTGTTCATCGTGGTTTGGTGCGTTTTTCACTTTTGGTCCAAAAACTCAAATAGTTTCGATTTTGACCAAAAAGGTAAACTATTTCTACGCTTTTGGTCCATTTTCGTTAGTTAAGAGGGTATTTTCGTCTTATCAGTATATTTCATAAGAATAAACTGGGTGGGTCTATGAACCTCATATTTTTTTTCTTTTTCCATTTTTTTTACTTTTCCTTCTTCCTCATCATCACTTTCTTCATATCTCTAATAATTTTTACTCCACACTATCTAAACAACTACCACCACCATTCATGTCGACCGTATCCACTATCTAGCACCAACCAAAACAAACCCGAAAAATCCCAAAATTTTATAAAAAGTCCCTATTGATAACTGCTCCTTTTTTTCACCCTTTATCACAACAACAACCAAAAAAAGAGCAAACAAAAAGCTCATGACTACAACCACCCACTCTAGCCTCGTTCCGCCACCGCCTCCCAACCCCATCTTTATTCATTAATCGTTGGCCAATCAATAACCCATCACAAACACATTAACAACTGGTAAATCTTTGTTAGCTCCTCCTCAAACCTCTCTCCTGACGAAAATCTCCACAACCTCCACAACCAACCATAACTCCAAACACAACCACCCTAACACCCACCTCAGGTGGGAAGGTTTTCTGGCACAACTCCGTCACAGATCCGACTAGATCTTGAACAAACGGGTTATTCTGGGTAAAAAATAATTGTTGAGATTTTGTAAAAGATGAAGATGATGAGTATCTTTTATGTTTTACAAAAACCCACATGGAAGAAGATGTAGTTTTGAAGTGTGGTTTGTAATTTGGAAAAAAATGTTTTGTGAATTTGTATTTTACTTTTATATAATTTTTAATATTAATAATAAAAAATATATAATGAAAGTTTATTAATAACAGATAGAATGTGAAAGAGGGTAATTCGGTAATTCAATGACATCAAGATGAGGGTAATTTAGTCATTTTATGTCATTTAACTGGTCAATCTAGCGGTCAACGTGAATTTGGACTAAAAACGAAGAAATAGTTTACCTTTTTGGTCAAAATCGAAATTATTTATGTTTTTGGACCAAAAATAAAAAACACACCAAACCACGATGACCAAAAAAGCAGTTAAATCAAAAAAAAAAAAAGTAGTGGTTGGTAATACGTAGTATAAAAAAGCTTTTCAATTCTCATAAGATAAAGCTAGAAGCTAGGTTATTGTGATTATAAATTTATAATACAATTACCAAAAAAGAGCAAACAAATGCTCAAATACATTACTTATCAGAGTGGTCAATTGTTGAAAACTAGTAATAAAACATAATAACGTTTAATTAAGTACCTAAAATCAACAGATCTTAATGTTAGAATTTGTGTCCCAAAACCAAGCATATGACAACTCCACATACAAAACTAATCACTACTTTATTGCCATCCTTATGAACACGATACAAGTTAAAATGCATTCCTTAACAAGCCTTATTGTTGGATTCGAGTTAATGACAAGCAAATCAAAGAATGAAGTCTACGACACATACAACAACTAGCAACATCGTATATATTTATTCCATTATAGCATTACATTACATCTACAAGTATAACTAACCATATGAATGATATTTCCACAAAGAATATTATCTTCAACCGTATCCCTCTTCAAATTCACAAGTCCAAGTTTGTGAAAATGTTTCCTAGAAGAATTAATGAAAATTACCCCGGAACTCTTATAGATCCAAGAAGTCTTAATTCATTGAGGTCACTCTTTCACTTGCATCAACCCTTGGCTCTTGTCGAACATGTGAAAAGGAGGAAAATCTCACCCATAATTGGTTTTCAAAGTCTCATTGTTTTATTCCGATATCGCTATCAGGAAATGGTAGTAACCCAATTTGTAACTTAGTATTACCCTCATTCCCACACCTAACCTAAGATATTGCGGTGCTTATATATAATACTAATTATACTGTTTTTCTTTCCTCATCTGATCTCGAGAAGAAAGAAACTTAGGGCCCATATCCGTTGATTCCCATCCTTGTAACCAACCAACAACACATATCACTCACTTCTTCTGGAATTGTGTAGTGACCAAGCCTATACGGAAAACAAATTTGACAACACGATTGACTACTCCGTGAATTTCCCCTTTTTTAAGAAATGATGTCATTAAGATCTATGAAGAAAATTACCCGTTGTAGGTACGGAAAGTTACGCTAAATCCAGCAGAATGTAAAGTCTGTGCTGATTTCTCCCCATGTTTGTATTCTATTACATCATCAACTGAAACATGGAAATATTACTTTCAACTACTCATATGGAAACGAAAACATGCTTTTACACCCCTCTTTTAAATTAGATATACGTAATTCTTTTCATAGCATGTTTTGTTTGATGGAAGTAATTAGTTTTTCAAACTTAAGCACACCAGATAACTATTTCCATACCTCTAAACGGGTTATACAACCCTGCAACATCCAACCTTCTTTGAATAAAGTATAAAATTCTTTTTGTAGTAAGTTTTCTAAAATGGACGTTAACGAGATATTTAAAACAATACAAGGGAACTATCTGCACATATATCTCTAAGTAACACCACACTGCAACAACTCTTTCTAATTGAAATATTGAAGTTTCCATTTGTAATAGCTATATGTTAGACTTGTAAAACTGATGTCTAAAATCTTAAACCAGGAAATGTTGAGTGTTGGTTCTGAAACTAAAAAAAATCAAATTTTATACTTAAATCATCATTACCCAAGATTATTCGTGGAACTTAAAAATCAATTCATAAAATTTTATACATGAAAGTGTTTATTGGTTAACGGTTGTTGCTCATTTTTGGTTTCGGATGTTGGTTCATCAAAGATTAAAACGGTTCTAAATGCTTTACACTTGTTACTTTTCCGGATTCCCTTAAAAAATGGCGATCTTTCTAGAGCAGAAAAGACTATTATTCTCAGCTAAGACCAACAAAACGGTAGTATCATATATAGATCAAGAATTGTAGTAAACCATTTGTTTTTGGTGTTAATCGTGGCAAAGATTTGTGCATAATGCTTTCCTTTCGTATTGAAGAACTAGTTTGCAGGCACAACCAACAAAAATGGTAGTATCATCTAACAACTTTTCTTAGTTTTTTTAGAAAAATTTCCTGAGGCAAAAACCATCCCATTTTCTTAGTGAGACAAAAAAGTTAGAAATTTTTTTCTGCAATCAGATTCGCCCTTAGTATTACTTTTCTAACCTATACATGTTCCTCTTTACAAACCAACTTTCCTCCTCCTTGCACATGCTTTGGTGGATCTGAATCCAGTATGAAAATACCTTGTTTTAAAATGAGTTATTATTTTATAAACCAAAAATATAATGTACATATGCTTTTAAAATGAGTTATTATCAAAGTTATTAGTTATTTTTTTTATATACAAAATTAAATAAATCCAGTAAGAAAATGTACTAAAATAGTAATATACCCTCTTTGATACACTCTATTTTTGTATATCTCTTTCTCGTGCAAAATATTAGTTACCGTGTTCCTAGTTTTTATCTTATATAAAAGATATATAAAATTGTTGCTTTCTCTTTTTTCTATCTTTTAAATTTTTCTGATCACTATTTTTATTTGGATATCAAACACAACTTAATGATATGACAAATTGCATCTCAATGCACCTGCTTAAGTTAACATACTTTTGTTTTTATTTTTACAATTTTTTAGACTTTTATAAAATTTTGTTTATCATCTTTTGTGCAACTATGAAAATACATACATTTTTTTTACTAAAGTGTGTTACCTTTATACAAATTTCCCGAATATACGTATCACATAAATTAAATAAATCGTGAAATATTTTAGTTTTGGTTGGTTTCAAAATTGTAAGGTTATAAAATTGTTGTTAAAAGGATAAATTTTCGTACGAACTTTCTTAGACACTAACATCAACATAATAAGTTCATAAAAAGTGTCAGAATGACAGCATTTGAAGGTTTATGTCTTGAAATATACTAATACAAAAAAGGTATAAATAGTTTTTACTTGCTCAACTTTGAATTTAAGAATTTGTCACTAAATACTAAGCTGAAAAATAATGATTCGTAAAAAGGGTAAGAGACTAATACTTATATTGAAATTAAACATTTAAAAGAAGAGACAGGGAGATCAAGTTATGAATGTTCTGAAAGAATAAGTAATTTGTAAGATATTTACTTTTTAACCATGAAAAAACTTGGATTGTGAGACTATAAGGCATGGGGTTCTATATTAAGTTAGTAAATAATGAATTGGAGGTTTCAGTATTTAAATGCATGCATCTGCAGGGGCATTGAGTATTGACCCATCAAAAAGTTACTTGTGCATTGGATTTTTATATTTTGTTCTATGTTAAAGCACATAATGAATCATATAACATGCGCAATCTCGGTATAACCACATTAAGTAACATACCTGTCCAAAGTATCAAATTGTGCCAACACAGAAAAGATCAAACACCACAATTTTCCTTCATTTGTTAGGACACAAAGAAAATCAAGCCTTCACACCCAAAGCTCTTCTTATAGTTCAAACATCATCATATCAACTCAAAGTTGAGGGAATGTTAAACAATGCACAAGTAGCTAGTGAAGTAAATAATAACAACACTACATATCATCGATCATACATGGTTCAGAGAATCATATGAAATTGATTCTATGAGTGAGAATAATTTACATGAGCTCTGGATGTAGAGTTTCATTTTGATTAAACTTTATAAGTAAGTAACTTTACAGACCTGAAGTAGCCACATGCTAATCGTATTTCATCAACTCATGTAATTGGTTAAGTAGGTAGACAGAAAATCAACCAATGCTATATAGCTTTAAAAAGAAAATCTCATTCCAATGTGACAAGCTCACATAGTGATGATATGATGTTAAGTTGGTAGTAAAGAGTTGAAGAATATGTTCAAACATCAAAATTCCCCTCGCGTACAGTTATGCACGTAGAGTAAGTGGGAAGATTTAAACCCATGACCTTGCAAAACCCGAGCTGTGATACCATGTCAAGTCACCAACATCTAGAAGCTGAAGCTGGTAGATAAAGGGGCCCAACAAAAATATCAAGCTTCAACAATCTCCAACTAGATCTAATTTTCTCTACATCACTGCAAAACAAGTGAGTAGGCAAAACTAAATAGTTTGAAGACTAAACAAATCAATACCAGATAAAAAAATGATAGTTTTAGGAAAGCAATTACCATAAGAAATTGTCAGTACTATAAAGGCAGAATTGTAAATCACATAAACAAAAACATATGACAAATAAGTTTAAGGCATATCTCCACATATATTCCACACATTTACAACTCTAGCTTCAGTTTAAGCTAGGAATTCATCATATAGTATATCTAAAGCTAGGACCCTTGTACTTATATGTCCAACCTCGCTTGACAAGATTAAACGATGCATCTTATCTCAAGATATATCTTTACATGGAGAGGTAACATTTATGAACCCTTCCCCCTAGCATTTTCCTAGGTATGAATTGATCTGTGTGGCCATCCTACTGTTTTTGCATTACTTTAAATGGTGAAACGGTTTTCAATATAGTTATCGACCACTTCATAAAAATTTGGATATGATAGAGCCCATAAGATTACAGAGTAATCATGGTACTATACACGTGTATGCTTTTTTTATTTCTAAAATCTTTAAACTAGTTAGTAGACTAGATGGATTCCAATATTAAGATAGTGAGGAAAGGAACAGGTCAGTTTAACTAGTCCTTCGCTTCCTGATCGACACATTACTTAAGGCTTATGGAACTTACTGCTTTCAATTAGCTAGGTGCTTCTGGTCCTCTCGTATGAAGTATTATTGAATCTTTTTATATTCTTTTTGTAAAGAAATATGCCCTAAACTAGACGATTTTTGTGAAATGAATGATGAATTATGCTACAATGTGTGTCAAATTCACTAGGAAAAAAAGTTCAAAATTATTGTAAATATATTGGATATAAGATGGAAACCACCAAAGGTGAAGCAAATGACCTGTTAGGATTCCTGTAAATAAGAGTATATCAATGCGAGATTTAACTTTCATTTGTAAGTAAATACCTTGCCCATGGCAGAGAAGAATTTGCAATGCTGCGGCACGCCTAGCAGCCTCTTGTGATGCATGCACTCTGCTCCTAACGATCCTACAATACGTTTGTTATGGTTAATATAGTTATAGGCTTTAACATATATTCAAAACATAAGCCTTTATGAGCAAAAAGTTGAACCTAGAGCAGGGGAGCCAACCACTGAGAGCCATGGCTGCACTAAGGTTGATCGGGTATCGATTTCCATTCCCGTATTGTCCTAGAGCACGGCATGTTGCACAATAGAGAGCCATCGCAGCCCCCATACTGAAGCCCGCAACACCTAGCTTAACTGTAAAGGAAAAACATGAGGTTAAAAAGTCTACAACAAGAGTAAAGTTGGCAACACGTATATGTTAACTTTTAACCTTATTGGTAAATTAAAATTTTATATTCCATAACCATAGTGACGAAGCCAAGTAGGGGATAGCAGGCATAACATTACCTCCAATTTTATGATTGAACATTTTAGAGATAAAAATAACTTAAAGAACTGTGATTCTATTAATATCATCATATCCTTCTAGTTAAAGTTTTGCTTAGTATGATATTTGAGATGATTATATACAGATATAAGTATCAGAAACTTACTATCATCTCGCTCATTAGACAACATATTTGCTATGTGTGTTGCTGAAGCATCTAAGCCCTCCACATCATCGGTAGCGTTGTCTGACAACTCTTCAACATTAAACCCTGACATTGTTGGTAAAGTGTTTATATGCGAACATAAGGTAATATGAAGAATGATCAAGAAATAATAAAGTAAAATTCTAATAGAACATCTATATCTACTTTAGACAAGACTCACAAAATGAAATGGTATAGTGCGAAAGATTGAACAAAGGTTATATATCTTCCAAAAAAACTCACTGTTTGTTCAAAAAGTTATAAGACTTACATGCAGTAGTGTGTAATCCACCAAATAAAGCTACCGAACGATTTGGTGCAGTTGGGCATATCCATTTTACCTAAATGTGAATAAAAATGTTCAAAATACCAATCATACAAATTTAGGTTGTTAATATTGTATATTTTGCTGAACCAATACTACTAATACATACATTTGGAAGAGGTAAAGATTCCAAAAACTGGGACCAACTGTACAAAAAATAAACATTAAGATCTACTAGGTAGAGAACCATAATAACATAAAATGATAGATATCGGCATGGTCACAGGTTTGGTCATTAATCTCGCTCCTTAACCATCACAAGCTAGGTAGAGAGATAAGGTGTATGTACATGCCCTTTACATTCTTGCCCACTTGTCTCAGAAAGTGAGACTAGTTGACACTTTTACAAGTAATTTAGAAATCTATATTGATACCGATATTAAAGCAAATGATGCTTAATTTTGCTGCTAATTCTCTTTGATGTGAAGTACGGAGTAGCACGTATTCCATTTTTGGAATCTGGATTACGTACAATATGCTATGATTCGCTTTTTAACAAATTCTGTGACAAAATTATTTTATTTCTCCGCTGAGTTGTATGGACTGACTAAGGGTTTGGGTTCATGAAAATCCCATATTTGTCGATTGAAAAATATTTTGGACATGCTCCCCCATATCACTTGTGTAAATTGGAAAGAAGAAACTTACCAAGAGTTACTTGGAAAATGTTAACCCTCATGATCCTAAATCATTCATGTGTCATATATAGAAGAAACATGTCATTAACAAAATTGTTGAAGGCAAAACTCAATATCAAATGTCAAAATGGTCGAAATGAGTACAACCCACTCTCTATTCTGCAAATGATATCAATTTTGGCTTCACATAAATCATCATATACAATTCAATGCAAACATTCATCATCACCTTGATCCCATTTCACCAATGCCATGCAACCATACAATAGTTGCTTGGTGGATTCCTCTTGGCTTCACCACATAAGTCCTTCCAAACTCAAACGTGTTCCTTCCGAAATTCTCACTACCTGAAACAATGTGTCAATAATGCTTACAAAGGCTTTAATCTTTGTTATATAGTTTGTTGATGATTTTCAACATTAAGTTTTTTATTAGTTGATGCATGGATGATCGGTTAGGCGCGAAGACTGACCAGAACCTATGTTCGATCTGTTGTAGCTCATTGTCTTAACTCTTAGGTATTTCACTATGCGGAGACAAAACTTCTTTATTGCAACAATACGATGGATCGCCACACAATGAATGAATGATACATTTATGAACTCTTCATTCTCTATTTATATTATTCGTTAGGGAAGGGGACAAAGTGAATTGGCTTACAGCCATGAATCTGAATCGGCTACCCTAAGCTACACCAGGTATACCCGCCTGAAGCAACCGGCTAAAGCTAAATAAGATAAAGGTTCCAAATAAAGATAAAAAGGTTTGCAACTTTAGTGGGTCAAGGATAACTTTTTGCACTGGACATATTAGAGAGAATATATGCTTGTCGAAAGTGGCAAAAGAAAGTGCTTCTACAATGTAATCCTGAGAATATATTTCCGCGTAGAACAAGTGTGCATCTCTACGTGTGTGTGGCGAAGCATATCAGCATTGAAAATAAAAATCCTGAAGAATAATGTTTCATATGTTCCAAATTATCACATATCCACTTGTGCATACCTACAAGAACGAATTTTTGGTAATAAGAATGATAAAAGCGTCCATAAAGAATAGCCTCCTTGCATGATGTGGATCAATTGTATCCATGTGTATTCAATAGCTCTAAGAGAATCGAACACGTAGACCAGTAGACGTATACTGTGAAATCTTATGTACTTAAAAAAGGTATAGCAGCCTTGTGTAAAGTGGCGTGGGGGGTGAGGCTGCAGAAACCTTATGAGTGAACAGCATTTGCCATCATGCTTATAAAATTAATTCAAGTTAACTGTTTACTTTGAACAGTAATTGTTTCAATGAAATCAAATAAAGATGGAAACACAAGCCTGTCCAAACACAAAATAAACCTATGAACAAGTAATTAGATCAAACCTACGAAATATACCAACTTATCATAAGTTCTGTTAATCTGTTTAGAACAAGTAATTAGATCAAACTGAGTGCAGGTGTACGTGATTCTGGTGGCAGGAAATACTCGTAATATTCCAAAAAAGTTGATGGTTCTCACCAGAAAACCAACGTTCATCGCTCTTCAATTACACTAAACTAGAATAACTTTGTACAGATCGAGTAATACTATAGCTCATTGCCACTTTCTCATTATTCGTATCAAATAAAGTGGGAATCATATCCTAACATGCTCACACTTTTCTTTTGAAACTTTTATATACAATTGTAAACGAAAAATGTAACTACTAAACCGAATGACCGATCACTATTTACAGTGGTATTCGTAAAAAATAGAATCAGTTAATAGATTTAACTCTTTTTACAAATATTGCCATGTTGATTGTGGATATGATAATGTAGATTTAGTTTCATGTATATAACAAAACAATCCATAGAATAATTTTGTTAAAGTGTAGCTTGGAATATTGACGATCTTAATGGTTTTATCACATGAATGGAATTGGGGGGTTAATCTTAACCGAGATTAAAGTTTCAACAGGATAACTAGACGGACATGGTTAACAGTTTTTAAGCATGAACCCATGCGCGATGGGGTACTATTTGGTTTAACGATGGATTATTGTGTACGAGTGTAGGACTACTTTACGAACTATACAAACGGGCGTTGTAGGATTTCATGTTGAATCCCCCTCTCCTGGTCACTTTACACAACCTTGTTCCTTCTTTGTTTTTCGTTAATTGAGGACATCGAGCTTCAGATGAAAAGGAGATTTAGTTTTTGATTTTATTCCAAATGATATTTGATTTTTTGTTCGACGAAAGTACAAGGTCCGAACCTACCATCACACAGACGCAAACCACCAAGTCGAGCTGTGGCGTTTCTTTGTGGTGTCGTGGTTTTCGTTGTCTTTTTATCAGACGCTCTCGATAGGTCTTGGTACGTGGGTGGTCATGTTTTAAGTCTTCTTATATTGGTAGTCAATTTTGGCATGAGGCAAAGGAATAGTTATTACGCAAGTGTACGTGGAAAATAGATATTGTTAAAGTTTAATGTTAAAGTTTTCAATCAAATGCGGTGAATATGAAATTCCTTAAGGTCAAATATGATAAGTTCTATGTTTGAAATATTATTACCTGGCCACTAAAATAATATACTATGTTATTTTTATTATATGATAAAGTATTGGGTACACAAATTCAAGATACGATCTAATCCGGTGAAATCCTATAATCACTATAATATTCTATGTTAATCTTATCTTTAGAAAGAGATTAATTTTTAAAAGAATCTAAGAGATTAATCCTAACCATCCATTACCTAAGATTAAAAAAACACGGAAGGACTATTTTTGCCAAAATGTCCAAAATTTGCAAAAAAGCGACGGAAGGACTAAATTGTAAATATGACGAAAATTGGTTATCAAAAGTGATATTTCGTTACTGATAAAAATAATGAAATATCACTAGACATAAACCAATGAAATCAATAGTGATATTTCATTAACATAGTCACTGCGTAATATCCCAGTGATATTTCATTGTTTTATTAACAGTGATATTTCATTGATTTTCGCTAGTGAAATATCACTAGTGATAATTCATTACTCCGTCATATTTATAACTTTGGTACCTCCGCCCATTTTTTTAACTTTTGGACATTTTGGCAAAAATGGTCCCTCCGTGTTTTTCTTTAAATCTTAGGTTAATCTCTATAATTAGATCAAAAAAATAGATAAAAGATGGGGATTTGTCCCTTGATTTCCAACAAAAAAAAAACAAAGATACAAAATAATTTTTCTCATATATCATCTCATCTCATAAATTTCTAATGCACAATTGAGGCATATATTTGGCAAGGTTTATTAAGTTAAGTGTTTCTCATATATCATCTCATCTCATAAATTTCTAATGCACAATTGAGGCATATATTTGGCAGGGTTTATTAAGTTAGAAACTTCAAAAAAGTTCGAAAAATCACAACAAACTTATTAATCAAACGAAACACTTTATAGAAAACAGAATTTGTTGGTGGGAATGAGAGAGAAAAACTCATTTTCCACTTTAGCGTCATTTGATTTTCTCTATTTTCAACTTACTAAATACTTACCTTTTCGCTATAATAAAAAAAATCACCATCATCTCGCATTTCTCTTATCATTTGATTTATTTAATTGTTTTTAACATAAAAACTTTTACTCATAAAATAAAAACGATACATAAGTAATAAAAAACTTAATCGTACTAAATTAAAAATTTTAACTCAAAATTCAAATTTCATGTCTTTCTGATTTTCGCTCTGAGTTGTTCATGATATGCTCGTGTAGCCCCAATTATGTGATCATATGGAGCAAGATAAAACTTCATGTCTTCACGCTTTTCGCGAACAATTTTTAGAGTGGTTAGTTAGAGAAGATTTATAAATGTGATATTTGTATGTGTTTTAAAAATAGTAAAAGAGAGGGTTTTATAGAAAAAAAATATTTTAGGATTTTTTTATAATTAAATTAAATGATCGAAATTGGATGGGGTCCACATTTTTTGAACATGTGAACGATGAATAAGTGACCATTGGAGATTTTTTAGACGTTTGGGAACTCAAACTCACACTTGGATTTTTGGGTGGTGAATGACAACCCACGCGTGGAATTTTGCCACGTGAAAAGTCACCCCCAACCTACCTCTCACTCTCACCAACCGTATTTTGGCCAAAAGTCGATCCACTTCGAGACACGTCCGTTATTTACTAATAAACATTTAAGCAAAAGTTTACACCATTCACAGTAGGGTGGTGTTGGTCCTAGATTCTTGAGTAACAGATGAATCTGAACATGAATATCAAGAACATGGTTTACCCAAAAGATTCATTTAACTACTAATAACAAAGTTTGTACTTTTTAATATTTATAGATCTTATTAGAAATTAATCAAAGGTTTACAAGGGCAGATGGTTGTTTGTAGAACGACAACTGAGAAATTAAATGACAAACTATACTCATTGTTCAAAGATAGCAAAACTTATGAACTAATGGGAAGAGAACCCTATCCACTACTCCCTCTGTCTCAATATTATTGCTCATGTTTTTTTTAATGTCCCAGTTTAATTATGCACTACTAATAATGGAAGTGAAAGTTTGAGCATGTTTACTATATAACCCTTTCTTTAAATTATAATTACAAAAATTGAAAGAAGATTTAAATTAGTCAGCTAAGGATAAAAGTGTCACTCTGTCAAAAGTAAGAGAGAGCCCAAGCACCCGAATTAGCCCCTCAAAAAGTAAGAGAGAGTGTCCCACGGATGGGTCCAACTTGTTGATACAAAAGTTGGATAATCCTAGCTCGACCCGAATTAGGCTTAATTCGGGTGTTTTGGCTCCGGCTCCTACACCAAGTAAACTTCGGGTTGAGATCCTTCACACTAAAAGTAACACGCTGTTAGGCTTACCGTGGGAACGTATCCCACGATTGGACTCCGGCGTGAGAGTAAGTAATTGATCTAGGGTTAGAAATCGGATGTAGTATGAGAGTGTGAAAAATATGATACATTTGTGGAACCCTTGGGGGATCCTTATATAGGCGGTAAAACCCTGATGGGATTTCACCGATGCTTCGACCCTAAGCAAAGGATAATTATTATAATTAGCTTGATTGTTATCTTCTAATTATGGTTAGTGTATATCCTATACTTTAGGGTAAATCACAGCCCCATTTGGTTGTGATTTTGTCTAACCCTGTACCGCTTGTGCCGGGCCGTGGGCCGCACATAACCTATGTGGCCAATATTCATTCAAAGCCCATAAGCTCAAATAACACTAATCCAACCCATTCGTGATGGGCCGAATACGGGTAGTACCCGTGGGCCGAGTCCATGACCCAACTGGGGACTATACGTCATCAAATACGATACTAAATATACTTTTCTTAAACTTTGTGTTTTTTGTCGGTAAACAATAATTTTGAGACGAAGGGAGTATAATGTTACATTTTATTTTATGTGAATGAAATCCTTGACCTATCTCTATGAAACTCCACATATATATATATATATAGTGGAAAAGTGAAATTCCTTTAAAAGCTTCAATAATGTACTAAAGTAAATAGTTACTTAAACTATTTTCTTTATAGTTACTTTAGTGCTTTATGTCCTCATTCATTTAGAGGTGGTCATCGGGAGTGGGTGAGTTATTGTCGTCACTCATTGACTTCATCATCCTGATCTCATTTTTTTTAACTTCATTGATATCTGCCTCAGCTTGTAACAAGTCTTTCACTCATACATATGAAGAACACTTGAGGATGACTCGCTAAACTTACATAAGTTCAACGACCTATTAATTACTTAGATACTTTTCATAAAAATCATGTACATAGCACAAATCAAACACTTAAATCGCCCAACAATCTCCTCATATTGGGATAGAAAACTAACCTAAGTGAACTAGTAGTAAGTGACCATAAAGGATTATTTTTACAATTTAAATTACAAAAAAAGTATCAAATGTAGCTTCTCTAGCTCTAAGTCATCCGCTGACTTGTTTGGTCTTGATTCTCTGTCGTTGTTGCTTGTTGTTAATGCTGAGTTTGTTCATGAAAAGAACTACAGTCTGTGACATTTTTCTTTGTAGGAAAACTTGAACTACTCTTTGATGCTTAAATATTAAGTATATTTTTTACACTTGAGAACATATGTCGTGCACTAACACATAATCAATGTAATATAAACATTTAAAGAGATGTGTTCATCTATCGTATTCAACGGAGTGGCTCATTGGTTGATTCAACGAGCCAATACAAGTTTTAGATACATTTCATTCGAATAGCTAGGCAACCATCCATATCCCACCAATTGTGAACCTCTAGATCCCACCAGTGCCAGATACGCATGTAAATCTGAACCACAATCTCACAATTGAAAATGAGTTCTTGAATGTCCTCGACAGAGTTTTGACAAATCGGACAATCGACGGAATCCACAGCAACCCCTCGGAGAACCAGATTAGACCTCGTAGGCAGGCAATCCCTACGAGCTCTCCAAACAAAAATGCTGACCTTTATCGGAATGTATCTGACCCATCGAGTCGGCCCAGCATGAACATGTAAGCAAATATCGTCAATAAAGTTGCGAACGTCCTTGACTTTGAATTCACCATCACCACTCAAGTCGTAAATCTATCGGTCGCCAGAAGAAGAAAGCACAATTGGGTCTAGTAAGCCACGAAGCTCCTTCAAATGAGATTGTTCGATACCTCCCCGAATAGCTCTGCGCAAGGACTGAGAGAAACCTGCATGAATTTTAACCGCTACAGAAACTTTCTAATCAAGCTGCAGAGCAAAAAATCTAGGAAACTTAGTGAAAAGAGGCGTTTCACCAATCCATTTGTCATACTAGAATCGCGTATCACAACTATTACCAACCCGAATTCTACAATGAGACCACACATCGAAACCTTTGCTGCGCAAACAGTAAACATCCTTCATAATATTTCACCAGTTAGAGGAAAGGTTAATAGGATAAGAATTAATCTTAGACCCATATAAAGCACTTATAACCCAATTCCAAAGCGATCCATCATGAGAAACAAAGCGCCACACCCACTTTAACAGAAGCGCCCGATTAAGAGCAGAGTAACTAGAAACTCCAAGCCCTCTATCTTCCTTGGAAGCGATAACCTTATTCCAAGCAGCCCATGTAACTTTATGCTCCGATTGATCAACACCATTAAAAACGACTTCGAATAGACTCCATGATTTTTATAACTCCTAGCGGTACTTTGTAAATAGACATAGTATATATCGGAGATGCACCAAGGACCGACTTCAATAAGGTTAGCCGACCTCCTATAGACAAGGTGTTCTCCCACATCTTAAGACGAGACATACTGAAGGCTTATTAACATCATAACACTTATATAAAACCCTAAACGAGATCAAAGCACACATATAGCAGAAACGATTTAACAAGATCATAAAAACACAATTATAACTAATCGAATTAGGGTTATATACCTTTACGCTAAAGCAAATCCACAAGATAAAGAACGAATCACCAATTAGGGTTTATACCGTATACCACCAAGATATAGTCTAAAGTAAGACTATATTACATTCTTGTACACACGTAATACAACGAGCTAACCGTGATTCTAGCACGTGTAAACCGAGCTTCAACGCTTGTGGAAAATCTACCCAACAACCTTAGAGAGGGTCTAGGACTACATTACAAGTAAAAACGAAAGAACATAAAAAACCAACTCAAACCCTTTTGTGGGTTATGTGTTGCGGTCGTAAGAAAGAGAGGAGAGGGAGAGATTGTTGTGTGTCTTGAATTATGAGGTGAGGTGTTGTTTATATAGACCTAATTCTTGTAGTCTAAAACAAATAAAAGGAAATTTTCTCCCTCCCCTTGCCTCCATAACCGACAGCCCAAAACACCCCTTAGGGGTGTTCTGGAATCTTCCATCCTTCTTTCTATTTATTCTACTTACTGTTTATTCTATAATGCTCGTTGATACTTAACTCTTAATTATTTAACGATCGTTAAAGACATAGCTCGGTTTAATTTAATAAATACATAAATATATATTTATTAAATAAATTAACTCTTTAGGTATTGTGTGCAATCCCGTAATCTCGAGTTCGATCCTATCACACGACTATTAAATATAAGTCAATAAACTTTCAGCTCCCACTTGGACATATTTCGAATATCGTGATTACATTGACTAGCGTCTAGTTACACTAGCAATGTCTCTAGTAAAACTCGAGTAAGGTCTCCTGGATAAAACCTTTTAATGATTCATCATTATTATTAACCTTTTATTTCTAATACAACATTAATAAGGATATGGATCTCAGTCATTCCTTTCATTAACCATTCTGTTTCACGTTCACAGATTAAGCAAGATTACCAATACAAATTTGGGTGTGACCACACAAATATCTTACTAATCCCACGAGGGCCCAACTGTATTAAACTCCAAAACGAAATTCGAGGAAATAAAATCCATATTGACTACAAGCAAAACTTATGAATTTTTCAACACTTCTGAAAATAATCCTTATAGCTACCAGTTACGTTTAGCGTTAGATTATTCCACTGAGATGCACTAGATTCATAACAGTTTCCTGGTATCTCAAGTCTAAGGATAACTATTTATGATTTACTTGATGATAAAGATCCACAAAGTAAAATCATATAGTTGGGATAAGTCCAATATTCAATTCATCGAATATCATCCAAAATCGATCGATATACTTTCAAGTACACTCTATCGCTATTTTTATTTGTCTTAATTTAATAGTATTCACATATTATTAATCGACAACGGACATTTAGCATACCAATTTATTCATGGATTAAGTAAAACATGTAAAATAGGATACAAAATTAAATAATAAGAATAAACGAAACCCAATCATTATTTTATTAAATAATAATGACTTAACATCCTTTATCCAAATACTAATCACATATTTATTGCATGAGTCCGCTAGCTAGTTGCAGCCCAATAGCCTTGGCATGCTTAACTACCTTTGGTCTAGGCAAAGCCTTAGTAAAAGGATCAGCTACGTTATCATCTGTATAAACTTTTAATAATTTTATTTCACGAGCTTCAAGTTGTTCTCGGACGTAGTGATGTCTACGTTTCAAGTGTCTGCGCCTTTTATGACTTCAGTATCATTAGTGAATATTATTGCAGCAGAATTATCGCAAATATATCAATAGGTTCTTTAATTGAAGACATCACTCCAAGATATCCAATAAACTTCCTAGTCCAAACAACTTCCATTATAGCTTCTGAAGCAGCCATGTACTCAGATTGATTAGCATGCATTGCAATCGTTGTCTGCTTCTTGTCTTCTAGTCAACTTCTCCTACATTGATAACAAAAACATAACACATCTGATGCTCTTTATCACATTGCCAGGACGCATCACAGAAACCTGTCACATTCAATTATTTGTCTGGTTTCCCTCTAAATACCAAAAACATATCTTTCGTACTCCTCAAATACTTTAGAATATTTTTAACAACAGTCTAGTGGAGCTTCCCTGGATTCTGTTGGTATCTACTGACCAAGTTTTAAGCAAACGCCACATCAGGCCTTGTGCATCTTACATCATACATAATAGATCCTACAACCGAAGCATAAGGCACCTTCTGCATGTATGTCTCCTCTTCAGGAGTTGATGCATCCATCTCACGACTCAGATTATGCTTAACTTCCATAGGTTGAAAACCTTTCTTGGAATTGTGCATATTATATTTCTTCAATATCTTATTAATATAAGCAGTTTGACTTAGACCAATTAACTGTCTTTTCCTATCTCGATAGATCTTAATTCCCAGAATGTATGCAGCTTCTCCTAAATCCTTCATAGAAAAATACTTACCAAGATAATCCTTAACAGCTTTAAGTCTTGGAATGTTACTTCCCATGATTAATATGTCATCAACATATAGAACTAGAAATACTACATCACTCTCACTAGCTTTGCGATATACACATGGCTTATCACGATTTTGAATAAATCCAAACTTTTTGATTTCTTTATCAAATCGTTTATTCCATTGACGTGATATTTGCTTCAAACTATAAATAGATCTTTGAAGTTTGCACACGTGTTTTGGATTCTTAGGGTCAACATACTCTTCTGGTTGCTACATATAGATGTCTTCATCTAAGCGACCATTCAAGAAGGTAGTTTTAACATCCATTTGCCATATCTCATAGTCATAGTATGCTGTTATAGCCTATGAGAATCCTAATAGCTCTTAAGTCTGCTACAGGAGAAGATGTCTCCTCGTAGTCTACACCAAAAGTTTGAGTAAAACCTTTAGTTACTAAACGAGCTTTATAGGATTGTACTTTTCTATCCATGTCGGTTTTCTTCTTGTATATCCACTTATATCTCACTACTTTAGCATTTTGTGGTGGATCTACAAGAATCCAAACATCATTAACTTTCATGGATTTCATTTCCTCATCCATAACAACCATCCGCTTATCCCTTTTAGGATCAAGCATGGCGGATTTATAATTAACAGGTTCACCAAGATCCCCTACTTCATCATCATCCTCTATATTAAGACATATTTATATTTGTGTTTTTAATCCTTGTGGATCTACGCAGAGGAACTAATTTCAGTGGAACCGCCAGACTTTATGGTTCTACAGGAATTATTTTGCTAGTATTTTTAGAAGGTAATGTATCTATATGACTCTCTTCAAGATCATAATTTCTCCCACTGAATTCTTGATTTACAAGATCACTTTCAAAGAAGTCTCTATACCTAGAAACAATAACTTTGTTCTCAGGTGGATAATAAAAGTAGTAACCCATAGTTTCCTTAGGGTATTCTACAAAGATACATTTCAAAGATCGTTGTTGTAGTTTGTCACTCGAGTCATGTTTCACATACGCCTCACAACTCCAGACCTTTAAATAAGACAAATATGGCTTCTTGCCATGCCATAGTTCATATGATGTCTTATCAACCTTCTTTGTGGGAACCATATTTAAAATGCGAACAACAGATTCTAAAGCATAATCCCAAAAGGATAAAGGTAAAGTTGTAAGATTAAACATAGATCGCACCATATCTAATAATGTACGATTTCTCCTTTCGGATACACCATTTTGTTTTGGAGTATAGAGAGAAGTAAGATGCTGAAAAATTCCATTCCCACTTAGATAATATATAAACTCTTGACTTAAATATTCACCACCTCTGTCAGAACAAAGAGCTTTAATCTTCTTTCCTAGTTGCAGTTCTACTTCTGCTTTAAATATTTTGAATGTTTCAAATACCTAATGTTTATGCTTAAGTAAATAAACATAACCATAACGGCTATAATCATCCGTAAATGTTAAGAAGTAGCTAGTACCTTTCCTTGACACATGTCTAAGTGGCCCACACACATCAGTATGTATTAAACCAAATAGATCAATAGCTCTTTCAATATTGCTATTAAAAGGTTTCTTGGTCATCTTCCCAGAGATACAAGACTCACATTTATCAAATGATTTGTCATTGATATTTTCCAAAAGACCCTCACGTTGAAGCTTTTGTATACGAGTCTTCCCAATAAGGGCAAGTCTACAATGCCGAAGATAAGAAGAGTTCTCGTCAAACTTTCTCTTCTTATTCATGCTAAAAACATAATTATTATTGTTCTTGGATTCATTATCATACATGTCTATTTCAGACACACCATTCATAGAAATTGCATTAAAATAGAAAATACCATCTTTCCAAACAGAAATTCCATTATTATCAATAGTGTGAACGAATCCATTATTCAACAAACAAGAAAAGGAAATAACACCCCTAACAATTGTAGGTGCATAATGACAATCATTTAAAATCAATACTAAACCCGAAGGTAAAACTAAATTAAATGTTCCTATAGCTTCAACTGTTGCTTGTGCGCCATTTCCCACTTGTAGAAATTGTTCCAAGGATAGCTTCCTTTCTAGATTAAATCCCTGCAGCGTATGACAAATGTTAATACCGCATCCCGTAACATATGCACCTGAATTTAATTTGTATGTTAAATTGAATAATTCAATCATAAATAAATAAAGTACCTGAAGCTGCAGCGCTCTGCTCAGACTTCTTCTTTATTTCTCGCAACTCTTCGAGGTAAAGAGGGCAATTCCTCTTCCAGTGACCACTTGCCTTGCAATGGTGACAAGTCTCATCCTTCTGAGATTTATTCTTCTTGACACAGTTATGCTTAGGTTTTGAATAAGTTACAACTTGCTTGCCCTTATCACCCTTGCCTTTCCCTTTCTTCTTATTCGCTTGCGGTTTTGGCTTACTCACTCTACCCTTTTGTATGGTTAGTACAGGAGGAGTAGAAGTAGATGCCTTGTCCTTTAACCCTTTTTCATAGACAATGAGCATTGCATGTAAATCATTAACTGTCTTCCCCGTGCAATGCATATTATAGTTTCGAACAAAATCTTTGAAGTCCTTGTTAAGGGACCTATTGATCAAGTTCATGGTCATATTACGATCATAGGGATGTCCTAGTGCAATGAGTTGTTCCATATAACCCCTCATCTCCAAGTAATGGGCCCTAACAGACTTTCTAGGAGTTTGCTTGCAGCTATGCAAAAGCATCTACTAAGTCGTAGATCTCCACATCTTGCGGCTTCTCGAAGATAGCCTTGAGCTCATTAAGCATTCGCTTAGGTGAAAATAGCTCATACTTCTGTTGAAGTGGAGGAGCCATTTTTCCTAACATTAAGCAAGCCACCTCAGATTGCTTCTTAACATTAGCAGGGTGTTCAAGCCTTTGCGCTTCAGAAGCTCCTTCAGCAAGATCCTCTGGATAAGGAGTGGTCAAGATATCAATAGTACCCGCTACTCTCAAGAAAATTCTTAGTGAGCGGTACCAATCATTGAAGTTTGGTCTAGTAAGTTCAGGACGATAAAAAAAACTTTGAACGCAAACTTATAGTGTTATTGTCGGGTTGAGCCACTTCTACAGAAATAAGTTCAAATATTAGTATTTTCGATAACAAAATACTTTCAAGAAAATAAAATTACCCCGGTATAAAAACCATAGTATTTTCCTTGAATCCTAGAACTATATTGACATAGACCCATTACATCAGTTGATCTGCTAGTAATGAATGTACTCAACATAGCGACTTGTCGAACAATTCAATTGACAAATAATTTTTAATTTCTAGATTTTTAAGGGATTTACATTGCCAAAAAACGTTTTGCATTGTCAACGTGTTTCATCCCTTCTGAAAGCCTTAAGTTTCCAGATCTCACTGAGTAACTTAATTAAGTCGTCTAATCTAAATAACGTAAAACCATCATACGAATTCTCATTCTATGAAAGTTTTCTCTCCATTACAACATCACCCAAAAATCTCATTTGATGACTTAGTAATTTCAAGTGTTCGTCAATTAGATAGAACTCAACTTAAATTTTAAGGGTATAAATTTGATGTCAAAATCAATGTATGGAGAAGCATGCATACATCTCCATAGCATAAGTTTAATAAAATATTTAGTAAACTTTTCACGAGAATAAATTTCTGCGTAAATTATGTTGAGGTATTGATTAAACCAATCAATGAATTTTACCCACAACTCACAACGTACTTTTTCTAGAACTCAGCTAAAACACAAAGAAATAACCTTATTTATTGTGTTTCGGATATGAATTTGCGGTAAATCAACCTTAAGTTATAATTCAAATAATAATCGTAGGCAATTTCAATTTGACGCACAGGCGAGCCAGGAATTTGGTCAGCGACTAATGGCATAACACCTCCTTCCTTAGCCGGGTACATGATCAACGGTGCGTTATACCCATTTTATACTTTGTCAAAAGGAGTATGCCGTTAGATTATTATTGCAATTTACCAATCAACATAATCTTATATAAATTAGATCTCAAACAAATCTTAATTTTAATATGATTTAGTCCATATTATTTCTTTTCAAAAAAACTATATTTTACAATAATTCATACAATTTTAATATAAACAAGTAAAAAAAATTAAATCATAAACACATAATAACAATTTATATGTACAATAAATAAATCAAATAACCACACGTATACGATTTATTCAATAATCATAAATTCTAGGTTTTTATATTCATATAAAAGTCTTCCATAATTCAAGATTTATTGAATCAAATAAACAAGTAGCAGATAAAATCATATAAACATATAATTTTACGATTCATGAAAACATGCACGTTATCATGGATCCACCCACAAATCTTAACAATTAAATCTCTACGAATCGTAACCATACATAACATAACAATTAATTATGTAATTTAATCTAAAATCATTCCACATGTAATTTAGGGTTTCAAAACAATTATTTATTATAAAAATCGGCCAAACCCTAATTTTTAAAAAACAAAACCCTAATTTTTAAGAAAACCTAAAAACCATGTAGTTTTAACTCAAAACATTTATTAGTTAAAAAATCTTAGATCGCAAGAAAGAGGGGAGTGGGAGAGATTGTTGTGTGTCTTGAATTATGAGGTGGGGTGTTGTTTATATATACATAATTCTTGTAGTCTAAAACAAATAAAAGGAAAGTTTTTCCTCCTCCCCTTGCCTCCGTAACCGACGACCCAAAACACCCCTTAGGGGTATTCCGAAATCTTCCATCCTTCTTTCTATTTATTCTACTTACTATTTTTTCCATAATGCTCCTTAATACTTAACTCTTAATTATTTAATAAAGATCGTTAAGGACATAGCTCGGTTTAATTTAATAAATACATAAAGATATATTTATTAAATAAATTAATTCTTTAGGTATTGTGTGCAATCCCCTAATCTCGAGTTCGATCCTATCACACGACTATTAAATATAAGTCCATTAACTTTCACATACAGCCTCCCACAGGCACACCAAGATAATTAAGGTGTTGCATGACAGAGCAGTCTATGGAAGAAGCCGCATGATCCACCAGATGATTAGGAACGCCAATACCCAAGATCTGACATTTGCGGATGTTTATTTTTAAACCTGAAGCATAAAAAACAGTTAAGGGTGACAAGAATGCGCTTGAGATTGTCATTCGACCATTCACCAATGAACATGGCATCATCAGCGTAAAAGAGATGTGAAATCAAGATCGTCCCAGGCAATTGAATGCCCTTGAACAGCCTTTCCTCAATGACTCGGCTAAACGAAAAATGTAAGGATTCCATAATTAAAATGAAGAGATAAAGGGCTAAGGTATCTCCTTGTCTAAGACCGCGGTAACAAGAGAATTCATTAGAGGGGCTTCCGTTAACTAGAATGGACGATTTGGCCGAGAGTAAAGTTCCACGAATCCAGTTGCACCAAGTA
This sequence comes from Glebionis coronaria, assembly GCA_025667525.1. Lineage (NCBI taxonomy): Eukaryota > Viridiplantae > Streptophyta > Magnoliopsida > Asterales > Asteraceae > Glebionis > Glebionis coronaria. Next base: position 15,618,637 of record CM046876.1, read on the forward strand.
GAACCAAACCCAAAATCAGCAAGAGTGACCAAGAGAGAGTCCCATCTCACCGAATCATACGCCTTAGCTAAATCAATTTTAAAAACATAGCCTGCTTCTTTTTTCTCTTACACCAATGTAACAATTCATCAAGAATGAAAGGACCATCCAAAATTTGTCTCCCATTCAAGAAGGCAGATTGAGTGTACAAGGCGGTTGGCGAGAATCTTAGTGAACACCTTATAAACGCATCCAATCTGACTTATCGGACGAAAATCGCCTACAAATTTGGGATCGACCACCTGTGGAATAAGAGCAATGAAAAATGAGTTACACCTTTCGCAAAAGAACCACGATCAAAAAAATATTTTACTACCTCACAGAAATCTGGCCCAACAAACTCCCAATATTTTTTGAAGAATATCGAATGTGTATCCATCAGGGCCCGGAGCTTTATTGTTGCCACAATTCCAAATTGCCGCACGGATATCATCTCTCGAAATCTTTCCCTCCAAATCTTCGACTTGATCAGGCATCAGCTTAGATGGAAACTGAAAATTAATTTTAAATCTGGATGTACCATGCTCTTTAAATCTATCTTCAAAATGGTTTAGAAAATCATTCTTAACCAAACCTGGATTCGTAACCTAAGCACCATCAATATAAATGCCCTGAATGGCAAGTTGAGCTCTCTTCTCATTGATGACCCTGTGAAAAAACTTCGATTTCTCATTATCCTCGATAGCCCAATTAGTTTTAGATTTTTGAATCTTGTCCTTAGCTTCCATATTGTTGAGATTAGAAAGATTATGCTTCAGATCAAAACGGCGTTAGACTAAATCCTCGGAGATAAGCCCACGGTCCAAATCCATGTCAATCAATCTCAATTCGGTAACAAGATCCTGTTTCGCAACCGAAGATTGCCTACGATAACCAGAAATCCAACATCTTATGATTTTCTTTAACTCATGTAACCTTTTTTTAAACGAATAATTTTATTCCCATCGGAATGTGAAAAAGATTGTCGCGTATCCCTAATCATGTCATCAAAGCCCACATAATCAAACCAGGAGTGAAAAACCGAAAAGGGTCGGACCAAGATCTAGATGAACCTCCCGTAGAAGAATTGGACAATGGTCCGATAAATGACGATCCAGGAAAATTGCGGTTATAGAAGGGAAAAGATTAAAAATATCGTCAGAAACAAGAAAACAATCTAGTTTACCCATCTTAAGAGCCGACGGGTGAGACGAAGTAAATGATAACCTTCCAATTTATATATCAAGGAGTCCCGAGTTGGAGATAAGTTGATCAAACAGTCTAACACTATAAGGATTAAAACAAGAGCCTCTTATTTCAATCAGAATAGACTTACCCCTCCACCGATTTAAGATAGTCGATAGATATTCCCAAAGGACTTGCTTTCTTGACGATTCTTGAGGAGCATAAACATTGATGATCTGTACCTTGGAGTTACATGGAATCCAAGTCCCGTAAATGGTAATAAAGTTATCAGAAACTATGACGTTATCTTTTTTGAAAATCGATGTTTTCCACATACAAAGAATGCCACGTGAACAACCAAGGATATCACTGCAAACATAGTCAAAATTAGAATTACCCCATAAAAACTTCACATCCATGTCCGAGACCTTAGACATTTTTTTCTCTTAAATAGTAAGGAAGATTGGCTTATTTTTAATCGCAAGCTCCCTTATCCATTTTTTTTGTCTTGTGACCAAGACCTTGGTTGTTAATAGATAAAATATTCATCTAAAAACATTTGTGTCTCCTTTCCTTCCAATGATACTTTCTAGATCGTTCACGGAACCCTCCATGGAGTAACCCATGGCTTGCCCTACACGAATAACATCTTCAATTATTCCCAATACCGAGCCGCCATTCCATTTGACCTTTTCAACCGTTACCTCGTCTAGATCATCAGCCGGAAATTTACGTGAAGAATTCATGACATTGGCATTAAGAGATCCTTGGGGTTCAACGTTCACATTAACATTCTCCTTTTTAACATCAACATTATTCTCTTCTGCCTTGTTTGAGGTTTCTGGTGTGAACCCAGGGGGTGAGAATAGGATGGGCTTGATTCACGAATAACATCATTCTTCTTTTTATCGAGAAGATCGTAAAAACCAAATGGATCCTCCGAGTGTGTAGCGTCCTTCTCTACTTTAGAGCTCATAACAGGTGAAGAATTATCTCTAAAAATAGTATCGGGAACTACATCTTCACTGCCATACTCATTATCAGATTGTAATGCATCTTGGAGAGAAACATCATTATTAGTATTGGAAATGTGAGAAGACTCCTCTTCAGAAGGATCGTCCTTAATATCCAACGCATGAAAAGGAGTCCATGTAAATAACTCCTTAGCTCGAACCATAATCACCTTGCCTTTAACAATAACCTTATAAGATTCCTAAATAGAGACTGGGTGTTTGGTCATAATGCATAAACGTTTACGTCCAAATGAGAAATCGACATTATCCTCCAAATCCAACGATTCTCCCCCCTTCTTCCCAATCTTCAAAAAAAAATTTCACGTGACCAGGCATTAAGTGGAATCCCCTCTACATCCACCCAAACAATACAATCCTCACTCACAGAAACATTTTTTTGCCTCTTTAATGGTATGAAACCATGACTTAATCCCTATATGATTCATCATACGTGTCTTGATATCAATAGTATGACATTCAACCATCACCCAAAGACCCCCTAGATATGTAAGCTTAACATCAGGAAATCCCTCCTCAGCTAAAATATTGCGTAGGTTGGGAATAGAAGTGAAGTCGTTCACTTTAACCATAACGTTTCTTGATAAGTCATGATTAATCAAACATGAATCATCTAGGACCAAGGCAGGCAAAGAAGATATCAAAGAACCATGTCCACCCGAAGACGCTCTATTAACAATGTTCGCATATGATCGAATATGATTATGGGTATTATGAGTTTTAGTATAAAAATTACCTTTCAAAGGCTTACAAAAAGATTTTAGAGGAGTTTTCTGAGGTCTATCAAAACGAGCTTGATTCACATACAAATGATGATGCCCAACCCAAATAGTACATAAAATCTACACCAGACGAGCTAGGTTATTAACTTTGAAGAACCGCACAAAAGCGAACCTCTTACCAATCTTTGATTTCTTCTGGGTAATAAACACGTCTATCACAGTACCATACCAGCTACAAGATTTCCATAGATCAGCAGAATTAATAGAGTATAGGAAATTGGTCACATAAACCGAATGAGAAATCATATGAGCACGATCCTCATTAGTCTTGAATCTACGGGAATTAGAACCCATAATAACAAAACAGAATCAGAGAACGAAATAAAGAAAAACAAAACCCTAAAAAGGAGATTAAACGACGCATGAACCCTAGACGATCAAACCCTACAAGACAAAAAAAGAAACGGATAACCTATATCAATCATTGAATCGAATAAGAAGGTGATAAAAGTTGAATCAGGAGAATAAGTCTCATATTAATAAGTGATCTTCACTAAACGTAAGGAGTACAGATGTAAGCCTATGTCGTTCACAACTTCTATATTGAGATCTAATCCAACGAAATCATGATATTATTCAATGAATGGATTTTTATCAGGGTCCAGAGATGATTACATGAAAGAAGCCAACTGGAAAAACCAGATGGCAGCCGCCTCTGCCATTAGGTTTTTTTTTCAATAATAAAAAACATTCAATTAAAGAGATATTATGAATTGAATGTTTGTATGTCTTACATAATGAAGATTTCCAATGTATCTATAACAAATACATGGTTTATTGAACAAGCAAACATAAACCTAATGGACCCAAACCTACAATCGGATTTAGGCCACACCTAACCGTCTACCACCCACTCGCAATTTGAAAGACATCTTTTCGGACGAATAAACTGGAATGAATGTTGAAATCCGTTGTTTCTTTTCCTCGCTTCTTTTGTTTGTTCGAGCGGAAGCATATTTGTTTTTGGCGCCATAGTTGCTTATTGCTTGTGGCATCATCCTTTATGTGGCTTGCTTTGCCTTTAAAAGGGAGCGACAATTTGATAATCGACTTTTTTTGTCAATGACAATGATCTCTGCTAACGAACACAAATAAATGATGAAAAAAATATGTTTCAAAGGTGACTCAACATAATTTTTTACGGCCAGGTTTTTGGATGTTAGGGTTTAATGGATACAAAAGACAAAATCCTAATAAAAGAGAAAACAATAAAGCGAAAAATAACGAGGACCCCTCTTTATCATGTAGGCCGTTGACCGAGGATCACAACTTTTGTTAGTGGATCTAAACTGACTTTGCTACCATCTAGAATACCAAAGAGATATTCTTGATTGAATGTTTTTGTGTCTTACAAAATTGCCTGTTTTACTATATTATAAATCATTTGAGACTTTTGTAACAAATTTTTGAAAGAATGATTTTTCATGCTTTTTTACTTATTATATAAAGCAAGTTTTAGATATCTTCCTCACATTATATATCGGGGCTCTTTGTAACAACATTTTTTAACAAACTTTTCTAACAACTTTTAGAAATAATATTTTTTATTTTAAATTGAGATATCTTTTTATCTCTTTATCATTTTCATAATCTAACTTCATATATTTTCTAAAATTATGTGTTGTTTAATTCAATATCGATTTCGATAAATTCTATAAACTTTTAGGGTTTGTAGCGGGTTATTTTAATTTAACATTTTTACCACTTTAAATTTATGTGAATACAAACTTGATAGGTAAAATAGTAACATGTGTTCGCTTCAAAAATTCATTACTAAGTATCCGCTGTTACATTGCACGAACACCATGCTAATATATGTATAACATATATATGACTTATTAAAAAAACTTAACCCTAATAGACTCAAACTTACGGTCAGATTAGAGCTAGGGTGGAACGAGCCAAGCCGAGCTCGAGCTTGGCTCGTTTATGTTTTACAAAGCTCGACCTCGAGATCGGCTCGTTTCGAGCTTTATTATCTGGGCTCGGGCTCGGCTCGTGGTATGGTAGAGAAGCTCGGGCTCTGCTCGCTTATACGATTTGTCAGTGTAAAAATAAAACTTAGCTCGAGCTCGGTTCGCAATATATCTAAATTAAGCTCGTTAATAAGCTTGTTATTAAGCTCGCTAAGAAGCTCGTATATAAAAAAACTAGGCTCGTTTAGTTTCGCGATCCCAGACGAGCTTTGGGCGTAAAGCTCGAGCTCGTTTAATAAACGAGATACAACTTAGGCTCGAGCTCGGGCTCGAGCTCGTTTAAGCTCGGCTCATTCGATCTTTTTACCAATCCGATCTCAAGCTTTTCACGAGCAACTCGACTCGTTTCCACCCCTAATTAGAGCCATACCTAAATGCCTAATAAAAAGTTGCAAACCCAATCAGAGACCATTCGGTATATAGAACACTAGTATACTTACGTTATTTTATGTCTAATCTAATCAGACGCCATTCAGTAATAAAATTGACACAACAATTATGTATCTTGATTGTCACTTTGTTGGAAAAACATGATGAAAAGCTATATAGATAATATATACATGCATCCACACTAGTCAAGATATGATAAGATATATCTGTGGAAATTTTGGTGATTTTTTTCTCATCATTTGTCTTCATTAGCAACACATGATCTCTTTTCTTGCTATAAATACCCTTCATCACCTCACTCTTTTCTCCACAAAACTTACAAGTTACAACAAGTGCTATTGAGCTACACTAACTCAAAAATGGCGAAAAATTCAGTTGCTTTCTTTTCCTTTCTTCTGCTTCTCTTCATTGTTGCTATCTCAGGTTCTTAAACACTTTTTAAAACTTATCTAATGTCTTTCTTGCCGTTTATTCATGCTTACGAAAAATTCATAACACAATAACATATTAGATCGATATAATCAGTGAGACTATTATAGCATTGAGGTAATAATAGTATGTATGAGTTTTGATTGCGATATACCCAACTCGTATGCCTATTGTACGTGTAACAAAAATAATATGACACATGAAAATATCGAAGGTATGTGATTGAGATTCGAGACGAGAGAAAGATCCATGCGGCAGAATTAAAACGAATAAGAAACATGTTTACTTTAAGTATATGGTATAGACATGCCAATCATTTTTCCTTGCAAAAATTGTCATCACCTTTATACTCCTATGATAAGAAGAGGTTTGTTCTAAAATTTTCACTTTTTACTATGTCTACAGAAATTGGGACAGTGAAGGGAGAATTATGCGAGAAAGCGAGCAAGACATGGTCTGGAAATTGTGGGAATACAAGACACTGTGACGATCAATGCAAGTCGTGGGAGGGTGCTGCCCATGGAGCTTGCCACGTACGTGGAAAGAAACACATGTGTTTTTGCTACTTCAATTGTCCCAAAGCCGCGAAGCTGGCTCAAGATAAACTGAAAGCCGAAGAGCTCGCTAAGAATAAGATTGAAGCAGAGAAAGTCCCACATCTCGAACATCCAGCGCCACCACACTTTTGAATAATAACAAGCACGCTGTATGACTATGAATAAAGAGAAAATGCTAGCAACCTGTGTATGTTGAGCATTCTCTATGGTGTAACTTTTGTTGCATGAATCAATTGCATATGATTCTATGCATGTATGTTTAAGTGAAGTAATATATGTGCTTTTTATAAATTGTGTAATTTTGAATCTTGAAGAACCGTATATATAATATGTGGTATGTCAATATGTCATGTGGAAACACTGAATAGGTTGAAAGTTTATACTTGTGTTTTATTAGGGGTGTTAGGTTTATCTTGGTTTCACGTAAAATCGAAACCGAACCGAAAATTATCGATAAAATTAGTTATGTTTCGATCATATCAAGGTTCGGTTTCCCCCGGTTTTAGTTTATTTTATTTTGGTTTTCCGTTTTTTAATTGATTTATCGAGCAATGGTCTTTCCGAGGCCAAATTTGCAATGCGTCATAAATCATAATTTAACATGCGTGTTATAAATTGACTCAATAATAATAACCAGTGTTGCAAAAACAAATATACAATACAAGACCTATTAATCGTTGTTTAATCGTTACAAAGTCATCTTGACACTATAATAACATCAATAAATTAACAAGCACGAAAAAAATTTATTTAAAGAAATGCTAGAATCACAAATAAATTTCCATAAAAGAATTTACAAAATGAAAATAATGTGTCATGGAATTAGTTGATGCATATAAGAGAGAAAATTAAAAAGTAAGTTTGATATTACCACTAATTTCATGACACATCATTTTCTAAACTCAGTTTTGAAAAAAAAAATTATGTTTCCAGCATTTCTCATTTATTTATATGTTTTAAATGAAACATTCAAAAACAATAATAAGAAGAGTGTTTCAAGATTATATGCATTTCCGGTTTGCTTCTTAGGCTAAACCAAACCAAACCACAAACATTCGTTTTTTTTTATAATACTAAAACCGAACTCTTGTTTTCAAATGGTTTCGGTTTTTGGTTTTGATTTTTCTATTATTTTTAGTTTAGATTTAAGAGATTGTTTAAACGAGTGCCCTCAAGGCACTAATTTAAAATATTAAACAAGAAAACTTTGAGATACAACGCAGTGAAAGTCTTTGCAAGTAACACGTAATTAGTTACTAGAATCAAAGTGTTGACTACACAGAAAACAAATCTTTTACTCCCTAAGTCACTCTTTTTCAATTCCTTATAATTTAATTGGTAGTTGTGTGACTAATTTACCTATAACATATTTTGATTATTTTGACCTTTAGTTTAATGGCTAAATGCTCTAGAGTTTTTTGGTTTTTTTTTCCTCATCAAAATAGACTTTTCTTAAAATGATCTATGCAATTTATGTACTTAAAAAATGTCTTAAAATGTCTGTTTTTTTTTTTACAATGTGCCTCATGCGACTTGTGCTATTTTAGGCAGTTGCTTAGACCGCATAAACCACAATGAAAGAAGTCCATATTAGCGGGAAAAAAACCTAAGAGGGTTGGGAGTTATGGCGTCATGGGACTCAACTCACGGCGCGGCCGGCGTGATGGTTCCAAGCAGGGGGAAACCCCGCGGCGCGGGAGCCTTGTGTGGGTAAACCCACGTCGAGTGGGTGTGTTTAAAAAAAAAATTATTTTACCCCCTAACGTATATAATTTTGAAAATATTTCATTTCACCCCCAACAGCTAGTTTTTTGAAATTCGAATTCTAACGGTTATATTTTTTGATCCGTCTATAAATATAACTCAAAATCAACCATTTCTTACACACCAAAACACAAACACTCTCTACAAACAAATATGTCACATTCCGTCAGTTTTTGAAACCGATGAGGAATTCGATGCTTACTTCTTGCCACTAGCACACGATCATTATCAACAGTTGCTTGAAGAAGAGAATCGTCCAAGAGTATCTCGGATCTCAGTCAACCGTGACCGAGAAGGTGCTGAGGAACGGCTCATGGACGATTATTTCGTTGATAATTGTAGGTATTTTTTGGTTAAGTTTCGTGAAAGATTTCGAATGAGCCGAAGACTATTTTTAGAAATAGTTAACGGCATAAGAAATTATTAAGCCGATCCTCTTCCTGCGCATTTTCATTATTTTACTTCTCGACCCGATGCTACGGGTCGAATGAGTATTAATGATATTATGAAGTGCACAATGGCTATACGTCAATTGGCACGCCAGATGCATTTGATAAATATTTGCAAATTGCTGATCAAACCGGACGTGAGTGTCTAATGTATTTTAATATGTGTGTTATTGACTTGTATATGGCCAAGTATTTAAGAGAACCAACTCCGGCCGATGTTGATCACATATATGATCTACATCTTACGAAACATGGTTTTCCGGGGATGCTTGGCAGCATTGATTGTATGCACTGGGAATGGAAAAATTGTCCAGTTGCGTGGCTGATAGGTGTGAAAACACCCATCCTTTTTACCACTTAATTACAATAATAACCGGACCAAAACGTGTATTTTGGGTCTTTTATGTCGGAATTATGCGTGGTTTGTGTTTTTGTTGTGATTTAGGACGAAATTGTGAAAAGTGGGGAAAACACGGCATTTACGGGCTTTGATTGAAGAAAAAGATGAAAAGACGAAGTCAAGAATTCAAGAGTGTAAAAAGAACGGAAGTCCAAGACCAATTCTGAAGATTTATCGAAGAAAAAGTCAAAAGACGGAAGTTTACTAAAAGCCGAGGAACTTAAGTTTATTTTATTGAAGAATTAGAAGACGAGTTCAAAAGAAATCCCGAGCCACAAGTCATTAGAGTCCAAGTTTAAAGAGATTAACAAAAGATTAAAAAGATCAAGGACTTAAGTGTGCAATTAGGAGAAAGAAGAAAGAGGGAGGAAGCTTCCTAAGCTCCTCCCTAATTCCCCTATATATAGTTTCACCTTCATTTTTGTTTAGGTTGTTGGAGGCTTGACAAGCCTCTCTTCTCCATTTTCATTCTTCTTGTTTCTTAAATTTATGCACTTTAATTCTCATGTAACGCACCTTTAATTCTCTTTTAATTCCAAGTAAGTTACCTTTAATTGTTGTTAATCTTTATCTTATTGCTAATCTCCTTCTTCCTTTCTTGTTTGATTTGTTCTTTATCTTCATTGTTCATGTTCTTAAATTTTTATGCTTTTGATCAAGTGAGTTTTGATTGATTTGGCTTTATTTGTTAGTTTTGTTGATTTGTTTTGATTGATTATTGTTAGTTGATGTTTAGTGGTTATTTTGGGTTAATCTTTTGGTTGATCTTGATTGATTTTGCTTAAATTCGTGTTCTAGTACTTTTCCCTGTTCTTCGTTCCTGCTACTGTTAATATTGCCCAGTTAAAGTTCCGAACCAAATTTCTTGTCAAAAAAGTTCCGAACCGATTTATTCAAAAAAAGTTCCGAACCGGAACTTTTGAAAAGTTCCGAATAAAAAAACTTCCGAACCAATTTTTTCAAAAAACTTCCGAACCAATTTTTTCAAAAACTTCCGAACCAATTATTTTCTAAAAGTTCCGAACCAATTTGTGGCAAAAAGTTCCGAATCGGAACTTTTGAAAAGTTCCGAACCAATTTTTGGCAAAAAGTTCCGAACCGGAACTTTCTTAAAAACTTCCGAACCAATGGTCAAAAAAACTACCGAACCAATGGTCAAAAAAAAAGTTCCGAATCGGAACTTTTATAACTTCCGAATCAACAAAATGGTCCACCTGCTAGCTTGCTAGCTTGTCCCTCGTTTCCCGCCAAAATTAAGCAGCCCTTCCAGCAGCTAGCCTGCCTGCTTGCTTATTTAATAGTATTGTTCCGTAATTGTCTAGTTTTATCTGAAAGTTGTTCCGATTTTATTTTTGAAAGTTACGTATTTTTAGTTGAATTTTTTTTCCAATTTTAAAATTAATATTTTTTCGTAAAGTTCAAGTTTTATCTTTTATTTAGTAACCGCTTTAGGTTTTGCCTCGTTTAGCTTAAAAGTACCATTTTAGTTTTATTCTCTCCTTTTTCATTTAGTAAACTTTATTTTTGAGTCGATAGTTAATTTCGTCTTTTATATTTATTTTTATTAATTGTTTCGCTTTAAATTACGTTTTATTATTTGTTTTAATATTCGTTTTAATATCGTTTTAACTTTTAGTTTTTAATATTCACCTTGTTTTACTTTTATTATTTGTACTTGTCTTTAGTTTGTTTTTAAATACTTTTCGCATTTACTTTTTAATTAGTTTTAGATAATTAACTTCCTTTCTTCTTAACCAAAAACAACTGAGTCGCACTTTGAACCGGAAATCAATTCGAAGAGACACCGAGAATAACGAACTTTTTCAACGAGTAAAAATTCTATATTAAAATGGCGCCGCTGCCGGCTCTTTTCGTGAAGATTGAAGGTTTTTTGTGAGTGACGCGTTGGATTTTGGGATCCGTTCACTTGTGAACGTTATTTTTCTTGTCAAAAATTTTCAAAAATCCAAAAACATTTGAAAAATCATAAAAAGCATTTCTTTTTCAAAGTTTTGCACCAAAAATATTCTTCTTGCTTATCTATCTTTCTTCATGGATTTTTATGTCCATTGCGTCCGGTGTGGGAAACAATTATCTGGGAACAAGTCTTGTCAATGGTGTACATGTGAGCGGTGCGGAAACGATATCGACTACACACAATCCGGATTTTGTCCTTTGTGCAACTCGACTAATTCGTACTTTTTGAACCTACCTCCTGTTCCCCCGTGCATCTATTGTGGAAGCGATTCTCATTGGCATGTTTCGTGCCCGGTTCGATACCCGTCTGGTCACGGGCAAGAACCGGGGTACAATTATGACAATGATAATAGCTATCCACAAGACGCACTTGATTTTTCTCCATACCCGGTTTGCAACAACTGTGGGGGTCCTCACGATACCTATTATTGTCAACCACTGAATTGTTATGAGCCAAATCCGTGTCCTCAGTTTTCTTCACCTATGGATTATTATGAACCAAACACGGTTTCTAATTATTCCCAACCGATGAACAACCATGAGCCACAACCTTGCTATAATTCAGGTTTTCAACACTATGAGCCCCCACATCACACCCTCAATCATCAATCCTCTCAGCAAATTCATATTGACCCACAACTCACTACCTTGAATGAAGAAACACACTCCATTGTTTTGCATCTTCAAGAGGTCGTTGTTTTGGTTAAAGAACTTCGAGACGAGGAAAAGCGACTGCAACAAGAGCAAGTATCTAATCTTAGTGATTATACCCCTCTGCTTGTGCGTCAATACTATTATGATGATGATGACGATGATGCTGTATGCACTTTCAACTCATCTTCTGAAGTTACTGCTCCTACTCTCGATGTTCCTTCTACGTCTAAGGATCTAGATTCGTTACATTAGCTTAGTGATGTTGGTCTCGCCAAAGTATTGGATGATGAGGTTTGTGACTTACCTGCTATGGTGCATGAGGACGACGTTGCTCTTACGGAAGAGGTCGATCCTAGTGATGACGATTCTTCTCTCTGCTATGAGAATTTCACTTTTGAAATTTCTCAATCTCCACCGGGAGATGCAGACGATGACGATTTATTCTCTCCGGTTTACGAGCAGTTCACCGATGAACATGATCTTGTGGATGAGGTGGAAGACGTGCTTCTTCGCGATGGATTACGGAAAGTGCACCTTCTTATTGCTCAAATCGAAGCGTTGACTTCTCCTTCTCTTTCCAAGTCTCTACCCCCATCTATTCCTCCTGTTGAAGATAATGACCCATTGCTGGAAGAAATCGATATCCACTCCATCCCTCCAGGTATTGATGACTCTGACACGGAGGGGGACATTATTTTTGATAATTTGCTGCAGGAAAGTATTGACCCAAGTTCCCCTCCCGAGCACCTTCCATCCTCCCTTTTAGCCACTATCACGGAGGATGAGTGCTTTGACCCGGGAGGTGACATTGATTATGCTATGATTGATAACAATACGGCTTTGCCGTTTGCTCAGCATCCATTGTCAGTGGGGGATGACAATGTGCTTACTATACCCAACCCACCTCCCGTGGATCTTGAATTCACATACTATACATATGTTGAAAGGACCTTTCTCCCTTTCAAGACTTACCCCCCCCCCCCCCCCCCCCCCCGCCTCTCCTTTGTTGATGTCCTCCGGGAACGAGGACAAGGTCTTTGATCCAGGTATCACATTCGAGGCTTCCCCATGGACCATTTAATTCGGGGACGAGTCAGGCTCGTGACTCGGTCAACAAAAACAAGCGCTTTTTGGGAGGCAACCCAATTAGCTATCTATTTTCACCATAAGTGTAGGGGGAGCCCCGTGGTGTTTCTTGTTTTCTTTCTTATCATTGCAGGGATTAGAGCTTCAAAGACACACTCTTGATGACTTTTGACGAACCATGATTCCGTGTTCCCTTCTTCCCGGTTCTATCCTAAACTCTTTTCGATTCACTATTTTATATTTCTCAATATTAAAATAGGAATCTCTTTAGTTGTCTTTTCCTTAACGCGATTTAAACAAAGTGCACAATGTCCTAAGTGTAGGGGAGTTTACTCCCACATGCTTAAACATTGAGGACAATGTTTATATTAAGTGTAGGGGGGACTTCTATCGAAGTTAAGTGGTCTTTTCCTTGTATTTGCCCTCATTTTAACCGGAAAATCAATTTTTCGACATTTTTCAAAATTTTTAATCTATTTTGGCCTAGTTGTAGTCCCCTTTATTTTTTCTATTTTTCTCCTAATTTAATAAAATGGTTTTAACAAGTTTAGTTATCTTAGATATATTAGGCCCGTTGTGAATTTTTTGACTCAACCCGAGTTTACTTATCCAAGTTCACTCTAGCTAGTATCCTTAACCATGTAGACCTTAATTGGTTTATTAGGCTAAGCATCCACGAGTCTCATTCCTTGAGATTTTAAATTGTGGAGAACGAGAAATGATAGAGTTGGTTACAAGTTTGGTATTCTCTCATTAACTTATGTGAGTTAATTATGATCTTTTTCTCCCATCAATTGCTAATAATTTATCTGCAATAAGTAAGGTCGTACGATTTGAAAAGTTACTTAGCTTCTAGCCCAAGATCGGTTAAAAGTTGCTCGGTAATGATAAGAGTTCATAGCCAAGGCATAACTTATGAAGCGGGGCACGAAGATTGGCGAGTCCGAAAAGGCCCTAACAAGGCATGAGGATTCCATTTTATTGCTGAAGATCCAAGGTGATGTGAAAAGCATTATTCCCAAAGTCAATATGAAGGATCAAGACTCACGACGAAAAGCAATCAACTCCCATAAAGATCATGGAGAAGTCTATCCAAAAAGACTCTAACAAGGTATGAGGATAAATAGATCCAAGTCCGAAAAGGAGGCGGATCGTTGTATCTCGAAATTCCAAATAGAGATTGAAGAAATAATCATGAAGTCGTGGTCAACAAAGTTGGAGTACCCCTCAAAAATCTCCAAGTGAAGAAACTCTATTATGATGAGAAGACCATTATCTCAAGAACGTCTCTCGAAGATTAAAGTATGAAGTACATGCCAAATATCGGCCCGAGAAAGGTCTCAAATCGTGAACCGAGTTATGCCAAGATATGAACTTTTTGATATCCCGAGAAGCAGTTTTAAGAGATTTTGTCCTTTAGCTAACTATTGATCAAATCGTCCTACTTTGCTTTCAGCCTAAATAAATTATCAAAATAAGTCAACAATGCATCCTCGTGATCATTCAAGACATCAATAAAATATAAGAGATACCCATAGGAATAAGGGAGTTTAAGTGATTAATTGAACCGCATGAGTAAATGTTTGTTATGCTAACTTGTACTAACAATGATCTTGTTTTTAAGCTTGGCATGGGGAACGTGAAACTTGAGGGTGATAAACATTCATGACATACAAGCCCTAAGGTAAGTCTTAGATTTCTTTACAAGTTTCTTCCTTGTTGCATCTTGTTATTTTCTATCTTTTTGATTTTCCTTAGTTGTTTAATTAAGGCCAAGGTAGGTTGATTATGATGGAAAGTGTAAGCCTTGCTTTATTACTAAGCATTGCATGAGGACATTGCAATGGTCAAGTGTAGGGGATTTGATAGGTGTGAAAACACCCATCCTTTTTACTACTTAATTACAATAATAACCGGACCAAAACGTGTATTTTGGGTCTTTTATGTCGGAATTATGCGTGGTTTGTGTTTTTGTTGTGATTTAGGACGAAATTGTGAAAAGTGGGGAAAACACGGAATTTACGGGCTTTGATTGAAGAAAAAGATGAAAAGACGAAGTCAAGAATTCAAGAGTGTAAAAAGAACGGAAGTCCAAGACCAATTCTGAAGATTTATCGAAGAAAAAGTCAAAAGACGGAAGTTTACTAAAAGCCGAGGAACTTAAGTCTATTTTATTGAAGAATTAGAAGACGAGTTCAAAAGAAATCCCGAGCCACAAGTCATTAGAGTCCAAGTTTAAAGAGATTAACAAAAGAATAAAAAGATCAAGGACTTAAGTGTGCAATTAGGAGAAAGAAGAAAGAGGGAGGAAGCTTCCTAAGCTCCTCCCTAATTCCCCTATATATAGTTTCACCTTCATTTTTGTTTAGGTTGTTGGAGGCTTGACAAGCCTCTCTTCTCCATTTTCATTCTTCTTGTTTCTTAAATTTATGCACTTTAATTCTCATGTAACGCACCTTTAATTCTCTTTTAATTCCAAGTAAGTTACCTTTAATTGTTGTTAATCTTTATCTTATTGCTAATCTCCTTCTTCCTTTCTTGTTTGATTTGTTCTTTATCTTCATTGTTCATGTTCTTAAATTTTTATGCTTTTGATCAAGTGAGTTTTGATTGATTTGGCTTTATTTGTTAGTTTTGTTGATTTGTTTTGATTGATTATTGTTAGTTGATGTTTAGTGGTTATTTTGGGTTAATCTTTTGGTTGATCTTGATTGATTTTGCTTAAATTCGTGTTCTAGTACTTTTCCCTGTTCTTCGTTCCTGCTACTGTTAATATTGCCCAGTTAAAGTTCCGAACCAAATTTCTTGTCAAAAAAGTTCCGAACCGATTTATTCAAAAAAAGTTCCGAACCGGAACTTTTGAAAAGTTCCGAACCGGAACTTTTGAAAAGTTCCGAATAAAAAAACTTCCGAACCAATTTTTTCAAAAAACTTCCGAACCAATTTTTTCAAAAACTTCCGAACCAATTATTTTCTAAAAGTTCCGAACCAATTTGTGGCAAAAAGTTCCGAATCGGAACTTTTGAAAAGTTCCGAACCAATTTTTGGCAAAAATTTCCGAACCGGAACTTTCTTAAAAACTTCCGAACCAATGGTCAAAAAAACTACCGAACCAATGGTCAAAAAAAAAGTTCCGAATCGGAACTTTTATAACTTCCGAATCAACAAAATGGTCCACCTGCTAGCTTGCTAGCTTGTCCCTCGTTTCCCGCCAAAATTAAGCAGCCCTTCCAGCAGCTAGCCTGCCTGCTTGCTTATTTAATAGTATTGTTCCGTAATTGTCTAGTTTTATCTGAAAGTTGTTCCGATTTTATTTTTGAAAGTTACGTATTTTTAGTTGAATTTTTCTTCCAATTTTAAAATTAATATTTTTTCGTAAAGTTCAAGTTTTATCTTTTATTTAGTACCCGCTTTAGGTTTTGCCTCGTTTAGCTTAAAAGTACCATTTTAGTTTTATTCTCTCCTTTTTCATTTAGTAAACTTTATTTTTGAGTCGATAGTTAATTTCGTCTTTTATATTTATTTTTATTAATTGTTTCGCTTTAAATTACGTTTTATTATTTGTTTTAATATTCGTTTTAATATCGTTTTAACTTTTAGTTTTTAATATTCACCTTGTTTTACTTTTATTATTTGTACTTGTCTTTAGTTTGTTTTTAAATACTTTTCGCATTTACTTTTTAATTAGTTTTAGATAATTAACTTCCTTTCTTCTTAACCAAAAACAACTGAGTCGCATTTTGAACCGGAAATCAATTCGAAGAGACACCGAGAATAACGAACTTTTTCAACGAGTAAAAATTCTATATTAAAATGGCGCCGCTGCCGGCTCTTTTCGTGAAGATTGAAGGTTTTTTGTGAGTGACGCGTTGGATTTTGCGATCCGTTCACTTGTGAACGTTATTTTTCTTGTCAAAAATTTTCAAAAATCCAAAAACATTTGAAAAATCATAAAAAGCATTTCTTTTTCAAAGTTTTGCACCAAAAATATTCTTCTTGCTTATCTATCTTTCTTCATGGATTTTTATGTCCATTGCGTCCGGTGTGGGAAACAATTATCTGGGAACAAGTCTTGTCAATGGTGTACATGTGAGCGGTGCGGAAACGATATCGACTACACACAATCCGGATTTTGTCCTTTGTGCAACTCGACTAATTCGTACTTTTTGAACCTACCTCCTGTTCCCCCGTGCATCTATTGTGGAAGCAATTCTCATTGGCATGTTTCGTGCCCGGTTCGATACCCGTCTGGTCACGGGCAAGAACCGGGGTACAATTATGACAATGATAATAGCTATCCACAAGACGCACTTGATTTTTCTCCATACCCGGTTTGCAACAACTGTGGGGGTCCTCACGATACCTATTATTGTCAACCACTGAATTGTTATGAGCCAAATCCGTGTCCTCAGTTTTCTTCACCTATGGATTATTATGAACCAAACACTGTTTCTAATTATTCCCAACCGATGAACAACCATGAGCCACAACCTTGCTATAATTCAGGTTTTCAACACTATGAGCCCCCACATCACACCCTCAATCATCAATCCTCTCAACAAATTCATATTGACCCACAACTCACTACCTTGAATGAAGAGACACACTCCATTGTTTTGCAACTTCAAGAGGTCGTTGTTTTGGTTAAAGAACTTCGAGACGAGGAAAAGCGACTGCAACAAGAGCAAGTATCTAATCTTAGTGATTATACCCCTCTGCTTGTGCGTCAATACTATTATGATGATGATGACGATGATGCTGTATGCACTTTCAACTCATCTTCTGAAGTTACTGCTCCTACTCTCGATGTTCCTTCTACGTCTAAGGATCTAGATTCGTTACATTAGCTTAGTGATGTTGGTCTAGCCAAAGTATTGGATGATGAGGTTTGTGACTTACCTGCTATGGTGCATGAGGACGACGTTGCTCTTACGGAAGAGGTCGATCCTAGTGATGACGATTCTTCTCTCTGCTATGAGAATTTCACTTTTGAAATTTCTCAATCTCCACCGGGAGATGCAGACGATGACGATTTATTCTCTCCGGTTTACGAGCAGTTCACCGATGAACATGATCTTGTGGATGAGGTGGAAGACGTGCTTCTTCGCGATGGATTACGGAAAGTGCACCTTCTTATTGCTCAAATCGAAGCGTTGACTTCTCCTTCTCTTTCCAAGTCTCTACCCCCATCTATTCCTCCCGTTGAAGATAATGACCCATTGCTGGAAGAAATCGATATCCACTCCATCCCTCCAGGTATTGATGACTCTGACACGGAGGGGGACATTATTTTTGATAATTTGCTGCAGGAAAGTATTGACCCAAGTTCCCCTCCCGAGCACCTTCCATCCTCCCTTTTAGCCACTATCACGGAGGATGAGTGCTTTGACCCGGGAGGTGACATTGATTATGCTATGATTGATAACAATACGGCTTTGCCGTTTGCTCAGCATCCATTGTCAGTGGGGGATGACAATGTGCTTACTATACCCAACCAACCTCCCGTGGATCTTGAATTCACATACTATACATATGTTGAAATGACCTTTCTCCCTTTCAAGACTTACCCCCCGCCTCTCCTTTGTTGATGTCCTCCGGGAACGAGGACAAGGTCTTTGATCCAGGTATCGCATTCGAGGCTTCCCCATGGACCATTTAATTCGGGGACGAGTCAGGCTCGTGACCGGTCAACAAAAACAAGCGCTTTTTGGGAGGCAACCCAATTATCTATCTATTTTCACCATAAGTGTAGGGGGAGCCCCGTGGTGTTTCTTGTTTTCTTTCTTATCATTGCAGGGATTAGAGCTTCAAAGACACACTCTTGATGAATTTTGACGAACCGTGATTCCGTGTTCCCTTCTTCCCGGTTCTATCCTAAACTCTTTTCGATTCACTATTTTATATTTCTCAATATTAAAATAGGAATCTCTTTAGTTGTCTTTTCCTTAACGCGATTTAAACAAAGTGCACAATGTCCTAAGTGTAGGGGAGTTTACTCCCACATGCTTAAACATTGAGGACAATGTTTATATTAAGTGTAGGGGGGACTTCTATCGAAGTTAAGTGGTCTTTTCCTTGTATTTGCCCTCATTTTAACCGGAAAATCAATTTTTCGACATTTTTCAAAAATCTTAATCTATTTTGGCCTAGTTGTAGTCCCCTTTATTTTTGCTATTTTTCTCCTAATTTAATAAAATGGTTTTAACAAGTTTAGTTATCTTAGATATATAGGCCCGTTGTGAATTTTTTGACTCAACCCGAGTTTACTTATCCAAGTTCACTCTAGCTAGTATCCTTAACCATGTAGACCTTAATTGGTTTATTAGGCTAAGCATCCACGAGTCTCATTCCTTGAGATTTTAAATTGTGGAGAACGAGAAATGATAGAGTTGGTTACAAGTTTGGTATTCTCTCATTAACTTATGTGAGTTAATTATGATCTTTTTCTCCCATCACTTGCTAATAATTTATCTGCAATAAGTAAGGTCGTACGATTTGAAAAGTTACTTAGCTTCTAGCCCAAGATCGGTTAAAAGTTGCTCGGTAATGATAAGAGTTCATAGCCAAGGCATAACTTATGAAGCGGGGCGCGAAGATTGGCGAGTCCGAAAAGGCCCTAACAAGGCATGAGGATTCCATTTTATTGCTGAAGATCCAAGGTGATGTGAAAAGCATTATTCCCAAAGTCAATATGAAGGATCAAGACTCACGACGAAAAGCAATCAACTCCCATAAAGATCATGGAGAAGTCTATCCAAAAAGACCCTAACAAGGTATGAGGATAAATAGATCCAAGTCCGAAAAGGAGGCGGATCGTTGTATCTCGAAATTCCAAATAGAGATTGAAGAAATAATCATGAAGTCGTGGTCAACAAAGTTGGAGTACCCCTCAAAAATCTCCAAGTGAAGAAACTCTATTATGATGAGAAGACCATTATCTCAAGAACGTCTCTCGAAGATTAAAGTATGAAGTACATGCCAAATATCGGCCCGAGAAAGGTCTCAAATCGTGAACCGAGTTATGCCAAGATATGAACTTTTTGATATCCCGAGAAGCAGTTTTAAGAGATTTTGTCCTTTAGCTAACTATTGATCAAATCGTCCTACTTTGCTTTCAGCCTAAATAAATTATCGAAATAAGTCAACAATGCATCCTCGTGATCATTCAAGACATCAATAAAATATAAGAGATACCCATAGGAATAAGGGAGTTTAAGTGATTAATTGAACCGCATGAGTAAATGTTTGTTATGCTAACTTGTACTAACAATGATCTTGTTTTTAAGCTTGGCATGGGGAACGTGAAACTTGAGGGTGATAAACATTCATGACATACAAGCCCTAAGGTAAGTCTTAGATTTCTTTACAAGTTTCTTCCTTGTTGCATCTTGTTATTTTCTATCTTTTTGATTTTCCTTAGTTGTTTAATTAAGGCCAAGGTAGGTTGATTATGATGGAAAGTGTAAGCCTTGCTTTATTACTAAGCATTGCATGAGGACATTGCAATGGTCAAGTGTAGGGGATTTGATAGGTGTGAAAACACCCATCCTTTTTACCACTTAATTACAATAATAACCGGACCAAAACGTGTATTTTGGGTCTTTTATGTCGGAATTATGCGTGGTTTGTGTTTTTGTTGTGATTTAGGACGAAATTGTGAAAAGTGGGGAAAACACGGCATTTACGGGCTTTGATTGAAGAAAAAGATGAAAAGACGAAGTCAAGAATTCAAGAGTGTAAAAAGAACGGAAGTCCAAGACCAATTCTGAAGATTTATCGAAGAAAAAGTCAAAAGACGGAAGTTTACTAAAAGCCGAGGAACTTAAGTCTATTTTATTGAAGAATTAGAAGACGAGTTCAAAAGAAATCCCGAGCCACAAGTCATTAGAGTCCAAGTTTAAAGAGATTAACAAAAGATTAAAAAGATCAAGGACTTAAGTGTGCAATTAGGAGAAAAAAGAAAGAGGGAGGAAGCTTCCTAAGCTCCTCCCTAATTCCCCTATATATAGTTTCACCTTCATTTTTGTTTAGGTTGTTGGAGGCTTGACAAGCCTCTCTTCTCCATTTTCATTCTTCTTGTTTCTTAAATTTATGCACTTTAATTCTTATGTAACGCACCTTTAATTCTCTTTTAATTCCAAGTAAGTTACCTTTAATTGTTGTTAATCTT
The DNA here is from genome assembly GCA_025667525.1 of Glebionis coronaria. Lineage (NCBI taxonomy): Eukaryota > Viridiplantae > Streptophyta > Magnoliopsida > Asterales > Asteraceae > Glebionis > Glebionis coronaria. The sequence continues at coordinate 15,639,505 of CM046876.1, forward strand.
TATCTTATTGCTAATCTCCTTCTTCCTTTCTTGTTTGATTTGTTCTTTATCTTCATTGTTCATGTTCTTAAATTTTTATGCTTTTGATCAAGTGAGTTTTGATTGATTTGGCTTTATTTGTTAGTTTTGTTGATTTGTTTTGATTGATTATTGTTAGTTGATGTTTAGTGGTTATTTTGGGTTAATCTTTTGGTTGATCTTGATTGATTTTGCTTAAATTCGTGTTCTAGTACTTTTCCCTGTTCTTCGTTCCTGCTACTGTTAATATTGCCCAGTTAAAGTTCCGAACCAAATTTCTTGTCAAAAAAGTTCCGAACCGATTTATTCAAAAAAAGTTCCGAACCGGAACTTTTGAAAAGTTCCGAATAAAAAAACTTCCGAACCAATTTTTTCAAAAAACTTCCGAACCAATTTTTTCAAAAACTTCCGAACCAATTATTTTCTAAAAGTTCCGAACCAATTTGTGGCAAAAAGTTCCGAATCGGAACTTTTGAAAAGTTCCGAACCGGAACTTTCTTAAAAACTTCCGAACCAATGGTCAAAAAAACTACCGAACCAATGGTAAAAAAAAAGTTCCGAATCGGAACTTTTATAACTTCCGAATCAACAAAATGGTCCACCTGCTAGCTTGCTAGCTTGTCCCTCGTTTCCCGCCAAAATTAAGCAGCCAGGCTGACTGCTTCCAGCAGCTAGCCTGCCTGCTTGCTTATTTAATAGTATTGTTCCGTAATTGTCTAGTTTTATCTGAAAGTTGTTCCGATTTTATTTTTGAAAGTTACGTATTTTTAGTTGAATTTTTCTTCCAATTTTAAAATTAATATTTTTTCGTAAAGTTCAAGTTTTATCTTTTATTTAGTACCCGCTTTAGGTTTTGCCTCGTTTAGCTTAAAAGTACCATTTTAGTTTTATTCTCTCCTTTTTCATTTAGTAAACTTTATTTTTGAGTCGATAGTTAATTTCGTCTTTTATATTTATTTTTATTAATTGTTTCGCTTTAAATTACGTTTTATTATTTGTTTTAATATTCGTTTTAATATCGTTTTAACTTTTAGTTTTTAATATTCACCTTGTTTTACTTTTATTATTTGTACTTGTCTTTAGTTTGTTTTTAAATACTTTTCGCATTTACTTTTTAATTAGTTTTAGATAATTAACTTCCTTTCTTCTTAACCAAAAACAACTGAGTCGCACTTTGAACCGGAAATCAATTCGAAGAGACACCGAGAATAACGAACTTTTTCAACGAGTAAAAAATCTATATTAGTGGCATAGACAAGCGCTGGTGGTTATAAAAGATACCATACTTTGATGCTTGAAGTTGTTGCTTCGCACAATCTGTGGATTTGGCATGCGTTTTTTGGGATGGCAGGTGCAAATAACGATATTAATGTTTTAGATAATTCTCCGTTATTTGATGACATTCTTAATGACGAAGCACCGGTAAAACCGTATACGGTTAGCGGAGTTGAGTATCAAAATGGGTATTACGTAGCGGATGGTATTTACCCACAATGGGAGAGTTTCGTGAAATCTTTCACGGTTGCAACTGACGCCAAACATGCTCACTTTAAAAGGCGTCAAGAAGGTGCACGGAAAGATGTTGAACGTGCATTTGGTGTTCTCCAATGACGTTGGGGAATACTACGTCAACCATCACGCGCGTATGAAGTAAACACCATACGGCGAATCATGTATACGTGCATCATACTTCATAACATGATTTTGAAAGATCAGGGTATGGAGGTTTTAGATTGGAACAAAAATTACGTTAACCCGTCAAGAAATATGCAACGAACATGGGTTGATCGGTGTGAGGTTTACCGCCGAAAAAACAAAGAACTACGCGACCGAGAAACCCATCAAACTCTTCAACAAAACCTTATGGATCATATCTGGAATCAAATTGACCACGGAGATGAATATGCATATGAAGAAGAAGAAAACTAAACGGCGGGTCGTATGATTTTTTAATTTCGTATGTTTTTTTAATTTTCGTATGTCTTTTTTATTATGTTCGTTTTATTTTAAAAGTATTGTAAAGTTGGTTATATTTAATGAAATATTTAAGTTTGTTTAGGGGGTGTTTTGTAAAATTCTGAAAAACTGGAAATCACTTTGAGTGATGACTCCCCTGTTTTTTCATGTGAGTGAGTGAGTGAGTTTCGCTGACGTGGCACCCCAAAATAGAGTCACTTGGAATGATGACTCCTAGCTCTCTAAAAGCTCTCAAGTTAGGGCATTTCAAAAATGGGGAAAGACTGAATTTATGTAACGTATTTGTTCAAATTAACTAATGTACGTAAGATACTTTTTTATTCCGGATTTACGCAACATACTTTCAAATACTTACTAATCTACGCAATATTGACCAAAATGTGACTTGTTTGACCGGTTACCACTTAAAAAAGTTACAGTTTGGTCCTTTGGTCTGCGTGGACTTCCACCGTTAGTCATTTGACATTTTTTTCATTAGAAAACTTAGTAATGATACCTTAACTTTAATACACGTATTTTTATACACGTTTTTATACACACTTTTTATACGTGTTAATATATACACGTTTTATACGCGAGAAATTCTGAACTTTGACAGACGATTTCAACGTCAAAACTTATCCCGTAAACTCTGAAAAACTCACGTTAAGTCAATGTATACGTTCTCTACAACTTTCGTGTTTTATGTTTTTCTTGAAAAAGACATTTAGATGGTCGAAACCCCGATTTAAAATTATGACAACAATACTAGTAGTTTCGGTAATTAAGTAAATTCGAATTTCGACGGTCTCGGTTAGTGCTAAATACTTATTTTGAAGTCTCTAAACCTATCAAAGACTAAATATAGACATTCTATACGTAAAATATTATAAAACAAAGTGTAAAACTTATAAAAATAGTAGTATGATAAAAATAGAAAATTTAATAAGTGCACCAGATCGATTCCATTACGTATCTAAAAAAAATTTGTGAAAAGAAATTGCTCGAAAAACTTCTCGTTTAAAATTAAACTCAAACATAAAACATGTGTCTAAAAATGTGTATCGAAGTGTGTGTATACAAACGTATATAAAAGTTGTGTAAAAACGTGAGTATAAAATTGTGTGTATTAAAAAGCGTAATTTTTTTTTATAAAATTGTGTGTATAAAAGTTGTATAAAAACGTGTGTATACACACAATTTTATATACTGTTTTATGCACTCCTTTTTATACACGTTTGTAGACACACACTTCGATACACATTTTTAGAAGCATGTTCTGTGTTTGAGTTTAATTTTAAACGGGAAGTTTTTGAGCAATTTCTTTTCACTGTTATATTTTTCAGATACGTAATGGAATCGATATGCGCTTATTAATTTTCCATTTTTTTATCATACTACTATCGTTATAAGTTTTAAACTTTTTTAATAATATTTTATATATAGACTGTCTATATTTAGTCACTGATAGGTTTAGATACTTAAAAGTAAGTTTTTAGCACTAAACGAGATCGTCGAAATCCGAATTTACTTAATTACTGAAAATAGTAGTATTGTTGTCACAGTTTTAATTCGAGGTTTCGACCATCTAAATGTCTTTTTCATGAAAAACGTAAAACATGAAAGTTGTAGAGAACGTATACATTGATTTAGCGCGAGATTTTCGGAGTCTACGGGATCAGTTTTGACGCAAAAATCGTCTGTCAAAGTTCAAATTTTCTCGCGTTTAAAAAAGTGTATATAATTGCACGTATAAAAAAGTGTGTATAAAATCATGGATAAAAATGTGTGTATTAAAGTCAAAGTATTATTACTAGGTTTTTAACGAAAAAAAGTCAAAGGACTAACGAGGGAAGTCCACGTAGACGAAAGGAAGCAAACTGTAACTTTTCTAATTGGTAACCGGTCAAACAAGTCACATTTTGATCAATATTGCGTAGATTATTATTGACATTATCGCTTAATGTTTCCAACCTAAAAAATATCTATAGAGATTGATAAAGTTTTCAGGAAAAAAATTGTTTGTGAATTCATGTGCAAGTCCTAAGATATAAGTACACCGCTAGCTAGTAATGATAAGCGAACAAAACCAGAGCTATTTTTATGCATGGGAGATACAATAATATACAGGACGAAGCCAGGAGCTATCATGATAGGGGTCATAGATTTTTTTGAATCTTAAAAAAAAATTAAGTATAGTAACTAAATAAGAATATAAACACATTTAATGCACGGGTGTATTTAAGATATATTTTGGAGAAATTGAATTTTTTTTTTAAAATTAACACTATATTGAAAAAATCCATAGGTGTCCCGGGCCCACACAGGACACCCTCGCTCCGTCCCTGATTATATACCCTTGGACAGTCGTACGTAATGTAACAAGGACGACCGGAGTCCATTTTTAGAGACATGAGAATCGGGTTAGGAAAATGGGAGTTCGATCCAATGGAGATAGATAACCCTTTCCCAAACAATGAGGGCAGTGTCTATTTATCGCATGGCGAAGAAGACAAAGATATATAAGGAAATGCTTCCATGGATTACTACCATGATAAAGGTCCTATTGTCAGATGAGGATGGATCTCCACAAGCACAACTCGAGTTTACATTTTGCATAGAAGTTTCATGTTTACATCAAATAACATATTCTGAACAACAGTACACTAGATGGAATACTAACCTTAGTATTTACTTGTCGCAAACTATATACAACATACAAGTAATGTCTTACTTAGCGATTTTACCACGTAACTTCTCAACCCTCTTTATTTTTCTCTGGCGTTGCAGCAGATCCCACCATTGCATTTTCTTTCCCACTTTTCCACCACCACTTTTTGCTTTCTTGGACTTCTTGGCATGACTAGCGTGTTTTATCAATCCGCCCGCCCCACCCACAAGTGTCTTCAAGGGACCTTTCTGTTTTTTATCTTCTAATTTGTGAGCAACAATCGCTTTTGAATGAACTTTGTTGACCGTTTGTTCTCCGTAAGCCTCATCCTTCCGCTTCTTATGACCTAAGGCATTTCCCGCCTTTTGCCATAAAGATTGTTTGTGGTGGTGTTTATTATCAGATTGGTGATGTTCTTTATCATTAGGATCTTTGTGATGATCTTTATCAACAGGATCTTGTGGACGGTCTTCATCATTAGGATGGTGGTGATGGTGATGATGGTGGTGGTGATGATGAAAGATTATTGCTAGCTTGTCTTTAAGTTTCGGTAATCGCCCAACTTGTTTTATCTTTAGTTCTTTTTTAGTTTCACTCTTGTGATTCTTCGCAGAAATCCTCTTCCTTGAGTTTGACCCTGAAGATTCACTTGAACTACTCACATTCAGCTCATTTTTGTGATCCTTTGTAGAAATCGTTTTCTTAGGTTTTGAGTGTGACGCTGAAGATACTCTTGTACCACGTTTATGACCCGTTACTGGAACTATCTCCAATGATACTCCCTTCGAATGTGAGTCTGCCCCTGAAGATTCACTTGAACTACTTTTCGGTTCTTTTTTATTACCACCTTTGTGATCCTTTGTAGGAACTGTCTCCTTGGACTTTGGTTTGTGACCCTTTGCAGGAACTGTCTTCCATGACTTTGATTTTGACCCTGAAGTTTCACTTGAACTACTCAGTCTCAGTTCTTTCTTAATACCACTCTTTTGACCTTTCTTAGGAACCGTCTTCCTTAACTTTGGCTCTGATTCTGAAGAATCAGTTGAGTTACTCATGTCAGGACTATGATCCTGGCTTGAAAGAGAGTACATCACGCTGCTTGACCCCGAGTACACCGCACCTAATGATCCTTCACTGTCGTTTTTACTAGTTGAACCTTGCTGACTTTCACTTTGACTAATTCTATCAGTTGGATTTAACCATTCCATTATCTCTGAACTCATTACCTCCTTTTTATCCATGTGTTTTTTATCCATCTGTTCTCTGAATAAAGGCTGTTTCGTATTCGCATTTGAAGTAGTCACACCACTATGCAAATAATCAGAAGTTTCCTCTGGCGTATTGTTATGCTGGTTTCTTAGACCAACATTTTCAGTAACTGCTTGACTTGCTTGAGTACCGGGGGACATTGTATCGAATGGTTGGCTTTTAAGGGTCAACTCATTAGCAGGATTCCAAGTCCTTCTACCCTTTCTGCTATTAGTCGGGTCACTTTTCCCCACAACAAAGCTTCCTGTTTGATCCAGTTGAGTTTCAATATCAAAACCAACAAGATTTACGCGTTTAACTGCTACTTTCAAAGAGGAAATGCGTGAATCTATTTGAAGGATCATAGTAGAAGCTTCTCTAGATATCTGATCCTCTTCGTCGGTTAGATTAATCAAAGTTAGAGATTTAACATACTCGATTGTTAACTCTGAATCTTCAACTCTGCTAGGGTCATTTTGAACTTCCCAACTTCTTTTACGATTCTGTTGTTGGCTTATGCTATTCAAAGTCAACACATTTCTTTCCTGAATACTCATTTCCTTAGTTAACTGTTTGACCGTTGGTTTCTGGCATACCCTGCACCGTTTCAGTCTAACATTGTGTTCACTATTTGTCTGCCCGGGAAAAACCGTCTGATTCATGGGATCACTAAACATCGATTCACTGGTTAAACAGTCAACTTGCTGCAGACTCGGAGAATCAGTTGGTGCATTGCTAGGATAAATAGTTTGTGGATTTAGTCCGTCACTTGATTGCTCTTGTGGCATTGACCACGGGTTATAAGACGTTATATATTGAGTACCTAGCATCTGATAGAACTTCTTTACAATTCTTGTTTATAATCAAATGCAAATGCAAAGAAGTATCACATGAAAAATGCAACGGAGTACAAAAAAGATTGCATACCATTGCATGAGCCTTGAAAGCTTTATCAGCAGCAACATTTAGTAAATTTAGGAGAAATTGTCTAGCATTCTTGTCCAGCTGTTTCAGACGAAACATAACGCCGTTAATTAGGATGTGAAATACCCTTGTTCTTCATAACTTGTTTTGTGCAATATAAGGAAAATATAGATTGCGTTCGAATCAAGTTTTTCCTATCAAATTCTCTATAAAAACGAAAATTTCATTTTCTAATTTAACAAGAGTTACTAGAAAACGAATTTTTTACATATTCAGATCATTACCATCGCATATTGATGGTGATTATTTGTTATCTATATAACTCAAAACTAATATAATAAGTATCAGCTTTGATCAGATGACTAGTTACAAATTCAAATAAATCCTCGTGTTCTTGTGTGCCTGTTTGCCTATTTGTTTCGCATTACTATCATCGCGTTTGGCCTAACAAATTCAGTATGTAGTTTTGTTACAAAAGAAAAGGTGTGATGCAGAGGGTAAAATTTCCATAACAAACCTTTAGAATCAATATCGATATTGAGTTAATAGAAACACTAGTATTTAAAGAGGAACAGTCAAAATCTGCATCAAATTTTAACTTTGGAGTAGAATAGTAAAGATAAATAGACTTACGTTTTCAGCGCTTGCATCTTCTGCATATTGTTTGTCGTTAATAAGAAGGCCATATAATCTTCGCAAGGCGAGTAAATCTGATTGTAATTCATCTGTATCCATTTCTGTCACTAAAACACTGCAAAAAACTATATATTAACTTTAAATCAGATAAGCAACTTCGAGTCCACCAAATAAGAAAGGTTAGGCATATAAAAGACCGCTTTTCCATAAGCAATCCGACGAAAAAAACACCAGATTGTAAAAATAACTGCTTCGCGACATAATCCATATGTTTTTCTCATTCGACACAAACTATGATCATATGCATGTGTTCGGGAAAAACTTAATGCCACATACATACAGTGAGTACATTAAAATCTAATGAAGCAAAGCATAAGAACAATTTCATTAAACATAGGACTAATGAATTTATGTATGAAAGTAAAGTTACCGTCAATAAAGAAATCTGTTCATTAATGATTTTTACAGAAAAGTCTCTGAGGATGAAAAATTAGGTTTTTTCTTCGGTTATAAAACTTGCCGCCATTCTCTTAATGAAAAAACTAAGATTCAGTTGGACCCTTAACTTTTATGTAATTACATATGCATTCTATGAATTAAAATTCAATGCGTAATTTATGAGGCATTTAAATATAACTTTAATATTTTCTCAAAACATCCTTTAATAACTTGTACGTTATTTATTAAAGACTTGTGTTTAAAAAAAACGATATTTTCAGAACACGTGTGTTGCATTAAGAGGGCATGGTATTGCTTTTCTCAGGGGTGTACCCACATGAAAGCAGGATGTGGCACGGGTTACACCAGATTTTAGGTCACGAAAGGTAAATTTATTAAAAAAATAGGGTTTTTCACGAAACGTGCAACACCTATTTTTACGTATTGTAAGACAACATTAGTACTAATAATTATAGGAAAAAAATGTGCAACACCCTATTATAAATTTTTGGTCCGCCTCTGGCTTTTCTCGTGTTTAGTTGTAGTATTGTTTGTCGTTAGATTGAAAGTATCATGACGGGTTCATTTATGATCATTATGTGGTCGGTATTGAATCCACCAAATATCAACAATATAATTAGATCATTTTTAATCAAAATTTAACTCTAAATCAAATGTGTCATCATAAATATTTATTTCTTTTGGAACAATTTCTTAACAACTTATTAAAAAAATCATCTTTATTTTTAAATTGAAAAATCTTTTAATTCATTTATTTTTTCATAATTTTATTTGAACATATTTTCTAAAAATTTATTATTTTTAATTCAACATCCATTTTGATATACTTACAATTTTTTTATTTTTTTTATTTTTCGTGATTTTATTCGTTTTAATTCAATTTTTTAACTCTTTAACATGAATTTGATTGCTAAAAAATAGTTACCGAATATCCGTCGCTGCATGCGCGGATACCATGCTAGTAAAAAAACACTTTAATTAGATCTTAGTGAAATATTACTAATGTCTAGGTGTTTGTACATGTGAAAGTTATATTTTAGAATGAGAGTTGTTTCAATTATTTAAATTTCACATTAACTTTTTTCCCAAACACATATATGTGGCCAAAAAAATAAGACAATTTGAAAAATAAACATGATTTGTAAATCACATGAACTGAAGAAACACATATATATAAAAAGCCAAAGTGTATATTACCTCGAACTTGATTAACTGGGCTTTTTACTACCCTAAATTTTTAGTAGTTCGATATAGTACCTTGAACTTCTAAACTCGGTTATAAGTGAGCCTTGACTCACTTACAATGTTCTTTTAACTTTGTTGTAATTACTTTTGCTTCCATTCATGTGTTATTCGGTATATGATAAACAAATAATCCCATATAACTACCACCCAAACCATAATCGCACAATGTTATCAAGTTCTATGAAAAATGGGTCAAAATGGGTTAAATTACGGGTTCAACTTGGATATATATAAAACAAAATTCAAGTATACACATATACATTGGATTTACACAAGACTAATCAAAGTATTCACATATACCTTGGATTTACACAAGACTAATCCAAATATTCACAAATGTCTTGAATCTACACAAAACTCAAGCATAAAAATGATGAACATGGCTAGATCTAAGAAATGATGATCTTGATCAAGGCATCATCTTTAATCACATCACAAATGTGTGAGTGATCTTCTCTTTGGACAAGTAAGAAGGAGATCAAGTAGATAATCATAAGTAAACATACATAACAATTAAATGATCATTTACTATTGATTAGAATATAGAAAAAAGATAAGAGACAAAGTTTTTGTCCAAAAAGTTTCTTGGAAAATAAAAATGTGATCCGTTATTTATAGGAGATAAAGTCCAACGGCTCTTGGGGCGCAACTCAATAAATAGGCCCGCAGTTTCTTATCACTAAGGAACCGCACACCCCTATAATCTGCGGCACTAGAATCTGCTCTTTTTTTGTCCTATAGTGGTGAAATCCCATCTAGGGAAATTTATATCCACAAAGGATATTTCTCTGTCACTTGAAATATGCCAAATTTAAATTTTCATTTTATATTTTAATAAAAAAAATTCTTAAAAATAAAGTTTATTAAAATATTTTGTCACATTGAGTTTCTCACATTTGAAGACTTAAATGATTATTACCTTGATGATAATGTTTGTTAAATAATTCGTCTTTCGGTTATCTTTGATAATAAATGTTTTTACACTTTGCCGTGATCAAAACTAAGAAATATTAGTTATTACATATAATGTTTTTAGGCATTGGTTGCATTAACAAACATCAAGCTCACAAGTAGGACATAGAAAAAAAATCAAACTCGATACCTCTCCTATCCAGATTCACCCCAGATGGAAGCTTGTTAAGAAAAAGCTTCCAAAGAAAAACATTAACTTTAATAGGAATATGACGATTCCATCTAGTACTCGCAGGAGAAGCCACCAAAATAAAATCATCAACCAAAGACCTAGTCGAAGATACCGAGAATCCAATAGAAGCATCAGGGTACCATTGACAGGAATCGAGTTGATTTCCAAGCACCACATTGTTAATAACATAAATAAGTGCCTCAAATTGGGAAGATTACACTCCCCCTATAGGATCTAGACGAATAACGGAGCTCCAATTAGGCAAAGATAAATGATTTGCAACGTAACAATTCCTATCAGTGTCCAAAGCATATACCCGAGGGAATTGTAATTTCAAAGGCATGTTTCCGCACCAAAGATCATCCCAAAACCGAGTGGAAACCCCATTACCTAGCTTGCGAGTACAAAGAGAAAGAAGATGAATACCTTTATCTTTAAGCATGTGGATAGAAGATAAAATGGACCCCCAAATGGAATGATTAGACCTATGATTCGAGACACCAAAAATACCACCAGAATGACCATGAATACTTCGAATAATCTGATCCCAAATATCAGAAGGTCGAGTGAGAAATCTTCAAATCCATTTAAATAAGAGGCCAATGTTAAGCCCGCATATGCTACCAATACCGAGCTGATGTAACACCTCATTTTCGGAAATGGAATGTCACGCTGATTATGGCGTGTCATCAAAGCATACAAGGATAAATGTCTTAAACATTACATGACCATAAAGGAAATACCATAAACAAACATCGGTACTCCAAAGTAAAGCTCATCACACACAAACATAAGTACTGTAAATGAAAAGGACTAAACAATGTCCATGGAAACGAGTATCAAATGTATGAATAAATGCATAAAGTAATGAAGGCTAGAAAGCTTCCAATCCATATGCACGTACGCTTAAAGTCTACGAGCGTCCCTGAGTACCTACCGTTTTGGGAACATGAAAGGAAAACGGCTGAGCATAACGCTCAGTGCACGGATATACAAGCATAGAATGAATAACATAAGCATATACAACATATAGCAGCGGAAATGACTATGTCCTGGAAAACCTGGTATAACTCAGTAAAACTGGTTTTATAGTTTGAAAAGCCTTATGTTTATGTTATAAAAACTGTTTAACATGTTTACCATTAGCCAATATTGGTCATGAAATATCAACATGCATGAATACTTGGAGGGGTGACCTCGTCATGCAATTAGAGGGGCTGCCTCTAATTAATATAAGTTGGGTAGGAGGGATCAGCTCCTTGTGAAGGATGCAAGATTGCAAGGCACACACCACATTCACCTGAATAATATGTAAAAACATGTAACCTAGGATGCACCATACGCCCCACATGATAATATAATAATATGACCAAAAGCTGAAGGGACGCCACGAGCTATCACTCCGTCGTGGTGAAGTCATAACACTGGTGCCTCTAGTGTTATTTTTATGGTACCTCCATAACTAGGTGAAACTGGTCATGCATGTATATGGTTTAGGCATTTAATTAAACATAAGCAAATCAAAACATACAAAATATATACTGGGAAAACAGTTGGCTGCATACGGGGAAATCCTAATAAGGAAAGAATGTACATACGGAAAGGACGGAGAATCCGTACCTTATGTCCAGTGAACGAAGAAGACGAACGGAAGAGAGTCATACTTAGATCTCACTGATGCTACATAAATAATTATACGTGTGTAAGTATTCTGATTATTGTGTACGTAACTGGTTTATATCATGTCTTAGCTTGTTTTATATGTTCATGTCATGTTTTACTGATTCTTACGTTATGTTGTGTTTATCATGTATTCTGGATATTGTGATTAAGTATTACTTGTATTTCTTGTACTATTATACTTGTTGTGTAATAATAAGTAACTTTATAAAAATAGCAGGTTTCCTAAAATAGAAAGTTTCAAAAAATAGAAAGTTTCCAAAAATAGAAAGTTTCCATAAATAGATTAGCTGCTTAAAATAAATAAGTTTCTAAAAAATGAAAGTTTCCATATTTAAAATTAAGCTGGATTATTAAGCTAATAAGATAAGCTTAAGTTTTACTGATTAATATTCTAAGTCATGTGATTAATAGTATAGTTTATTAATTATTACATGTAAATTAAATAAACTATATGTTATAAGATTTAATTAAATATAGCATGATTTAATTAAATTAAAGTGTATAAAATACTTAGGTTAAAACATGTATTAATATTTATTATTAATATAACCTAAGTCATTGAAATTAATTAATTATATGCCATGTTTTAATAATTAATTTATTACTATAGTCTAAATTTCAAAATAAAATACTTAGGTTAAAAAATCATGTATTATTAATAATAATAAACCTAAGTCATGTTTTAATTAAATTAATTATATAACATGTTAAATTAATTTACTTAATCTTGTAAATAATTAAACTTGTAAAAATTAATTAAGCTTGTTAAATTAAGTCGTGAACTAAACCCGTGTTTTAAACCTAGACATGTCGTGAACCGGACCGTGTTTACCCTTGAACCAGACCAAACAAACACACCTTTAACAGTGGCGAACCGGCTTGGCCGGTTGCCACTGTTTTCGCAAAAATGCCACCGGCTTAAGCCGATGGTCCTTTTGGTTCTCGGCTAGCCGCTGCCCATGCCGCGGCTTGAGTTCCCACTGCTTGTTCATATTAGCCACCGGCTTATGCCGGTGCTGCTTGTTTGTTTATGCCGAGACCCCCAAAAAGACTACAAGGCCACCCTGACATGCGTCAGGGTCCCTTGTTCCCTGCGGCCGAGAGATACAAACCACACCGAGACCATGAGGTCTCGGTTGGTGGTGATTATAAACCCACCGAGAGCTTCGGCTCTCGGTTCCATGCATCGGCCGAGCCAAACAACCCGAAAACCTCCATGTTTTATTACCCCATGATTTAATTAACATGTTTTTAATCTTGTTATTTAACTATCATGATTTCATGTGTTCTTGATCTAATAAAATAATTAAAAAGACAAGGTTTAAGGATTACCGATGCGTGAAACAAAAAGAGAACGATAACACGAACGATCTCACTAGAATTGGAACACCAAAATCAACAAAACACCCCTTCCTCGTGGTGTTCTAACCGGCGGCCAAAAGGGAGAAAAAGAAGGAGCTAGGGTTTTGTTATTTTCTAACTTTTTTGTATTATGAAAAATATGTTTTCCCTTTTTCAATTTTAGCAAAATTAAAAGTGGGCTTGGCCTCTTTCTTTGGTTCTTGCCGCGGGTAGGTGGGGCCCACAAGGGGAAACCCGATGTTTTTCGTGTTCTAATTTGTTACGTGTTCTCGTGTTCGTGTTTACGTGATTTATTTATTTAATGTTCATGTTATAATATATACTTGTACGTACTCGTAATAATAATTACGTAAATACATAATAATAGGTTTGTGATTATTTACGTTCATGATTTCATGTTCGTGATTATAATTATTGTTGATAATAATTATCGTGTCTTAATACGTATTAAATACTTATCGTGTAATAATACGTACGTAATACTTGTACATAACATTCGTGAAACGTAAACATGTTATATAAGGAAAGTTTTAATCATGTACGTACGATTATATATATGTACTGTTCATGGTAAAAGCATGCGGGTTTTACAACTCTTTCCCCCTAAAAAGAATAATTCGTCCCCGAATTATAGATAATGTAAACTGGAAAAGAAGAACATACCCGAATTCAAAATAGGAAATAAGGGTAAGAAGCCTGGATGGACTCCTCTGTTTCCCAAGTGGCTTCCCGCTCGGTATGATCCCTCCAAAGGATTTTGACGAATGGAATCGTCTTCCTCCTCATGACTCGTTCTTGTCTGTCAAGAACTCATTCGGGTTCCTCTATGAAGGTAAGATCTTCACGAATCTGTTCCAGTGGATACTGAACCATGTGAAGGGGATGATACTTGTACCCTCTGAGTAAGGACACATGGAAAACATCGTGAACATGAGAAAGCTGCGGAGGTAATGCTAAACGATAAGATACTTCACCAACTCGCTCAATGACACTAAACAGTCCGATGAATCAAGGACTGAGCTTCCCTTTGATTCCAAAACGTCTAACACCACGTGCCGGCGATACCTTAAGGAAGACGTGATCTCCTACGTTAAAATGTAAGTCCCTACGATGCTTGTCGGCAAAACTCTTCTGACGTGACCGTGCTTCTTGCAACTTCTGCTTAGCTACTGCGACCTTCTCGTTGGTCAACTCTATCATTTCTAGTCCTTCAAGTGTTCGCTCACCAACCTGATCCCAGCAGATTGGGGCGTGACACTTCCTGCCATACAACATCTCGAATGAAGCACACTTAATACTTGTGTGCCAACTGTTGTTGTATGCAAACTCTACCAGACAGATGTAATCGTCCCAACCTCCCGTCCATTCCAACGCACATGACCTCAACATATCTTCTACCGATTGCCCGTCTGTTTGAGGATGAAAAGCCGTACTAAGCTTAATTTTTGTACCCCAAGATTTCTGCAGACTCCTCCAAAATTGCGAAGTTAAACGAGGATCTCTGTCTGAGACGATGCTGGATGGAGCACCATGAAGTCTCATGATCTCCTTCTTGTAAGTATCGGCGAGTTTACTGACCGAATCTTCCTTGCGGATCGGTAAGAAATGAGGTGACTTAGTAAGTCGATCAACGATAACCCAAATCGCATCATGCTTCCTCTTTGTCTGCGGAAGACCGGTAACTAAATCCATGGTGATCTTGTCCCACTTCCACTCTGGAATATTTAACGGTTGCAGAAGACCGCCAGACCGCTGATGCTCGATCTTTACCTGCTCGCAGGTAAGACATTTGGAGACGTAAGTTGTAACATCCTGTTTCATACCACTCCACCAAAAGTATTGCTAGATGTCATGGTACATCTTGGTCGAACCAGGATGAATAGAGAATGGGGAGCTATGAGCCTCAGCTAACAATGCTTCCCGGAGTTCTTGATCATCAGGAACACAAAGTCTCGTGCCCTGCCATAAGTTACCGTATGCGTCTACTCGAAATTCTGTCTGCTTCTCCAAGTTCTGATTATCGCCCAGATTTCACCATCATCCTTCTGAGCTTCCTTGATCCTAGAGAGTAAATCAGGTTCCACTCTAAGATTAGCCCAGTAACCGTGTTGTCCACGTACCATGATCTCCATGTCCAGTCGCTATAAGTCTCTTATAATTTCCTCCTCAATTTTAATGTCGCTTATCATTCCGGACTTTCTACTAAGTGCATCTGCCACTACATTCGCCTTGCCGGGATGATACTGCAGATTAATGTCATAATCCTTCAACAGCTCTAACCATCTCCTCTGTCTCATGTTCAATTCACGCTAAGTGAAGATGTACTTCAAGCTCTTATGGTCCGTGAAAATGTCACATGATTCTCCATACAAGTAGTGCCTCCATATTTTCAATGCAAACACGACTGTTGCAAGTTCCAAGTCATGCGTAGGGTAATTTTCCTCATAAGGCTTAAGCTGCCGTGAAGCGTACGCGATCACTTTCCCATGTTGCATGAGAACACAACCAAGTCCCTTCCCCGATGCATCAGTGTAGATCTGAAATCCACCTGTACCAGATAAGAGAGTAAGAATCGGTGCAGATACTAACTTCTGCTTTAGGTCTTAAAAGCTCTTCTCTCGTTCTTCAGTCCAGACGAATTTCTCCCATTTTCGCATCAGTTTGGTCAATGGTATTGCTAAACGGGAAAATTTCTCCACGAACCTACAGTAGTAACCAGCTAAGCCTAGGAAACTGCGAACTTCGGTTGCTGATGTCGGTCTTGGCCACTTGGTAATAGCCTCAACCTTTGCTGGATCCATAGTGATTCCTTCTGCTGATACAATGTGATCTAAGAATGCCACCTTGTCTAACCAGAAATCACACTTGGAGAATTTATCATACAGCTGCTTCTGGCGAAGAATCTATAACACTGTACGAAGACCGTCTTCGTGTTCCTCCTTGGACTTAGAGAATATCAGGATGTCGTCAATGAAGACAATGACGAACTTGTCCAGAAATTCATGGAAGATTCTGTTCATCAAATCCATGAACACTGCTGGAGCATTGGTAAGGCCAAATGGCATGACTACGAATTCGTAGTGTCCATAGCGTGTACGAAAAGCAGTCTTGGCGATGTCTTGCTCTTTAACCCGTAGCTGATGATAGCCCGACCTCAGATCAGTTTTGGAGAAATGTTTGGCCCCTTGGAGTTGGTCAAACAGATCGTCAATGCGTGGTAGTGGATACCTATTCCTTATGGTGATCTTGTTGAACTCGCGATAATCTATGCAAAGACGCATACTGCCGTCCTTCTTCTTCACGAATAAGACAGGTGCGCCCCATGGAGATGCGCTCGGTCGAATGAAGCCACGTTCCAGAAGTTGTTGCAATTGATCCTTCAGCTCCTTCAACTCTATGGGAGCCATGCGATAAGGAGCCTTGGAAATCGGCTAAGCTCTTGGGATGAGCTCGATGTTAAATTCTACTTCACGTGCAGGTGGTATGCCTGGAAGTTCTTCTGGAAATACATCTGGAAATTCTGACACTATAGGCTGATTCTGAATTGATGGAAATTCAGCATCCATGTCATGAACAATAGCTAGATAGCCCTCGCAACCATGTGAAAGTAATGCACGTGCTTGTAGGGTTGATATGATATGTACAAACCTTCCGGGTACGAACCCGTTGTGAATGTACTCTGGTGCATTAACATCACCCTGAAGAATACTCGATATGAATGGCAGTCTATGGTAGCATGATGCTTGGATAGACAGTCCATGCCCAATATCATGTCAAAATCATTCATGTCCAGCGAAAGTGCGTCTACAGGACGAATCTTGTCATCAAACTCTAGGGGAAGGCTCTTGTACACATGAGTTATGTGTACAGAGTCTCTTAAAGATGTGGAAATGTTCAGTACATTCTCTAATGGCATAGGGGATATCCTAACATTCTCAGCATAAGTAGTAGAAATGACCGAATGAGTAGCACCCATGTCAAATAGAACACATGCAACTTGACCATACATATACAAGATTCCATTGATGGTACTTGTAGACTTGTTGGCCTGATCGCGAGATGTCGTGTAAACGCGTCCAGTAGTAGGAGGCGGCTTGGTATCAGCATGTCCCGATGTGCCCTCCATCTCGCCCTTGCGGCAGTCCTTCATGCGATGGCCAGGGAGGCCACACTTGTAGCATGCGTCGTTGTCATGGTGACATGGCCCTGGGTGCTTACGGTTGCAAGTAGTACAAAGAGGATGAGTATACCCTCCAGCAGGTGTCCTTGCTGGCTGAGAGCCTGGTAAGAACAATATACATGAGACATGATAATAGGTACAAAGGACAATGCGGAAAATTCGTAAGATGTATTACCAGTGATGGCTGGACGGTTAGGCTGTGAACCTCTTTGGTTCTGGTCCCTCCCGTTACCATGATTCCTGGTATAAGATTGCTAATGTGTCAGAATTATGTACTATTGCATGTAACATAAGGAAATGAGTAAGTGTAAGGACATGCTTCTGTTGGAGTTTCCAACGTTGTTACGGTAATTATCATTACCGCCACGCCTATCCGTAGCATAATGATCGTGAGTCTGACCGTTTCCCTTGGGCTGAGTAGGCTGTTGCTGAGTAGCCGGCTGGGACCGGTCCCCAATCTTCTACCTGGAAGATACAATTTAAAAGAGATATAAATATTGACATATGCTGAAAGAATACGGTTTGGTCACCGCTGAATAACGAATGTTTACCTCTTCTCGGGTCTTTCTGCTTCCCCGAACTCTTCTCTTTCTTGCAGCATCTCCAGCTTACGTGTTGCATCGGCCACTTGTGCCACTGTGTTGAACGTAGCACACACTAACTTATTTGCGACCGATGTACGAAGAGCCCACCGGAAGTCGTATGCTTGCTCTTCGGGAGTTCCTGCTGCGCCAAGAAACCAGCCAAACGAAGAAAGCACTGAATGAACTCGTTGCTTTTCTCCCCAGCTCTCTGTCTGATTCCATGGTACTCTCTCTTCAACTTGTCTTGCTCAGCCTTGGGAAAGAACTATCCCATCACCAAATCCCTGAACTGAGCCCAAGTCAAACCAGCCACCTAATTATCACCTCCCTCATACTGCTTCAGAGCCTTACACCATGATAGCACATCACCTTCGAACCGGTAACAGGCCAACCTCGACTTGAAGACGGGGTCACATCCCATTGCATCGAAGATCTTCTCAATGTGAGCCAACCAGCTTTCAACTTCACTTGGGCTATCTGTTTTCTCAAAGATCGAGGGCGTAGCTTATTGAATCTCTCCAGCCATGTGACCAATGTTGCTGGAGGAGGAGGAGGAGGTACTAGGTGCTGTTTCTGATTGTTGGCAGGCTGCTCCTTAGCCCTGATTTCATTCCTCAGCTAAGGAATCATAGATTGCATCGCAGCTTCGACTGCTGCATTGAGTTGTTCCTGTTCGCGTATGAGAACCATCTGACAGTATAACATAACAATACATGATTAAACTGATCAAAACATAAAATATATACATGGAAAAAAAATTATACCAATAAATCATGAGAAAAATTTTATGCAGGAAAACTAGTACATGAATGCATTATGCAGTTTTATGAAAACTTTTATATGTGCGAGAACGAATACCTATGGTCAGTTCACTCAAAACAAAAGACATGGCGAGGGGACGCCAATGGGTCGGTCCCAAAGTTAAAAGTTACGATAAAACACATGCGACTAAATTGGGCCAGTCCTGTACCAACCATTACTTAGTCATAAACGTGCGACAATGACATATATATGAATGCATGAAAACAATGAATGCATGAAAACTGACTGTCAGTTCTAGGAAGACCATAGTGACTACCCACTAATCACAGGTCGTGTTTTGAGAGCCTACAGGTCGAAGCCTTGGCTCTGATACCATAATTGTAACACCCCATTTTGGTAAATGGAATGTCACGCGTGTTTATGGCGTGTCATCAAAGCATACAAGGATAAATGTCTTAAACATTACATGACCATAAAGGAAATACCGGAAACAAACATCGGTACTCTAAAGTAAAGTTCATCACACACAAACATAAGTACTGTAAATGAAAAGGACTAAACAATGTCCATGGAAACGAGTATCAAAAGTATGAATAAATGCATAAAGTAATGAAGGCTAGAAAGCTTCCAATCCATATGCATGTACGCTTAAAGTCTACGAGCGTCCCTGACTACCTGTCGTTTTGGGAACATAAAAGGAAAACGGCTGAGCATAACACTCAGTGCACGGATATACAAGCATAGAATGAATAACATAAGCATATACAACATATAGCAGCGGAAATGACTAAGTCCTGGAAAACCTGGTATAACTCAGTAAAACTGGTTTTATAGTTTGAAGAGCCTTATGTTTATCTTATAAAAACTGTTTAACATGTTTACCATTAGACAATATAGGTCATGAAATATCAACGTGCATGAATACTTGGAGGGGTGACCTCGTCATGCAATTAGAGGGGCTGCCTCTAATTAATATAAGTTGGGTAGGAGGGATCAGCTCCTTGTGAAGGATGCAAGGCACACACCACATTCACCTGAATAATATGTAAAAACATGTAACCTAGGATGCACCCATACGCCCCACATGATAATATAATAATATGGCCAAAAGCTGAAAGGGACGCCACGAGCTATCACTCCGCCGTGGTGAAGTCATAACACTAGTGCCTCTAGTGTTATGGTTATGGTACCTCCATAACTAGGTGAAACTGGTCATGCATGTATATGGCTTAGGCATTTAATTAAACATAAGCAAATCAAAACATACAAAACATATACTGGGAAAACAGTTGGCTGCATACGGGGAAATCTTAATAAGGAAAGAATTCCATACTGAAAGGACGGAGAATCCGTACCTTATGTCCAGTGAACGAAGAAGACGAACGGAAGAGAGTCCTACTTCGATCTCACTAAAGCTACATAAATAATTATACGTGTGTAAGTATTCTGATTACTGTGTACGTAACTGGTTTATATCATGGCTTAGCTTGTTTTATATGTTCATGTCATGTTTTACTGATTCTAACGTTATGCTGTGTTTATCATGTATTTTGGATATTCTGGTTAAGTATTACTTGTATTTCTTTTACTATTATACTTGTTGTGTAATAATAAGTAACATTAAAAATAGCAGGTTTCCTAAAATATAAAGTTTCCAAAAATAGAAAGTTTCCATAAATAGATTAGCTACTTAAAATAAATAAGTTTCTAAAATTTGAAAGTTTCCATATTTAGAGTTAAGCTGGATTATTAAGCTAATAAGATAAGCTTAAGTTTTACTGATTAATATTTTAAGTCATGTGATTAATAGTATAGTTTATTAATTATTACATGTAAATTAAATAAACTATATGTTATAAGATTTATTTAAATATAGCATGATTTAATTAAACTAAAGTGTATATACTTAGGTTAAAACATGTATTAATATTTATTATTAATATAACCTAAGTCATGGAAATTAATTAATTATATGCCATGTTTTGATAATTAATTAATTACTATAGTCTAAATTTAATAATAAAATACTTAGGTTAAAAAATCATGTATTATTAATAATAATAATAAACCTAAGTCATGTTTTAATTAAATTAATTATATAACATGTTAAATTAATTTAATTAATCTTGTAAATAATTAAACTTGTAAAAATTAATTAAGCTTGTTAAATTAAGTCGTGAACCGAACCCGTGTTTTAAACCTAGACATGTCGTGAATCGGACCGTGTTTACCCTTGAACCCGACCAAACAAACACCCTTTTAACAGTGGCGAACCGGCTTGGCCGGTTGCCACTGTTTTAGCAAAAATGCCACCGGCTTAAGCCGGTGGTCCCTTTGGTTCTCGGCCAGCCGCTGCCCATGCCGCGACTTGAGTTCCCCCTGCTTGTTCATATTAGCCATCGGCTTATGCCGGTGGTGCTTGTTTGTTTATGCCGAGACCCCCAAAAGACCACAAGGCCCCCCAACATGCGTCGGGGTCCCTTGTTCCCTTCGGCCGAGAGACACAAACCACACCGAGACCATGAGGTCTCGGTTGGTGGTGATTATAAACCCACCGAGAGCTTCGGCTCTCGGTTCCATGCGTCGGCCGAACCAAACAACCCCAAAACCTCCATGTTTTATTACCCCATGATTTAATTAACATGTTTTTAATCTTGTTATTTAATTATCATGATTTCATGTGTTCTTGATCAAATAAAATAATTAAAAAGAAAAGGTTTAACTATTACCGATGCGTGAAACAAAAAGAGAACGATAACACGAACGATCTCACTAGAATTGGATCACAAAAATCAACAAAACACCCCTTCATTGTGGTGTTCTAACCGGCGGCCAAAAGGGAGAAAAAGAAGGAGCTAGGGTTTTGTTATTTACTAACTTTTCTGTATTATGAAAAATATGTTTCTCCTTTTTCTATTTTAGCAAAATTAAAAGTGGGCTTGGCCCCTTTCTTTGGTTTTTGCCGCGGGTAGGTGGGGCCCACAAGGGGAAACCCGATGTTTTTTGTGTTCTAATTTGTTACGTGTTCTCGTGTTCGTGTTTACGTGATTTATTTATTAATATTCGTGTTATAATATATACTTGTACGTACTCGTAATAATAATTGCGTAAATACATAATAATAGGTTCGTGATTATTTACGTTCATGATTTCATGTTCGTGATTATAATTATTGTTGATAATAATTATTGTGTCTTAATACGTATTAAATACTTATCGTGTAATAATACGTACGTAATACTTATAAATAACATTCGTGAAACGTAAACATGTTATGTAAGGAAAGTTTTAATCACGTACGTATGATTATATATATGTACTGTTCAAGGTAAAAGCATGCGGGTTTTACAGCTGACCTCTTTTTTCGCTCAGCAAAAACTTATCCCATTTAATCCAAGCCATATTACTATCATCAGGATCTGCATCTCGAAAGAACTTGTTACGCAATGACTCAAGTTTGGAGCGAATAGTCTCATGCATCAAATAGATAGACATATAATAAGTTGGAAGATTACCAAGCACCGCCTTAATAAGAGAAAGACGACCCCCAACAAATAAAAGCTTAGTTTTCCACTTAGAGAGCTTGGAATTAAAGGTCTTCGCCACGACATCCCAATTGGCACACCTTTTCATATAGCAACCAACTAGAACACCCAAATATTTGAGAGGAAAACTCGAAGCGCCACAACCAATAATATGCGCCTTTTGATTAACCTCAAGATGAGAAACACCAATGCCAAGTACATTGCTTTTATCCACATTAACTTTCAGCCCTAAAATGAGATAAAAACATCGAAGCATTCCAATTAGATTTTGGGTGTTAACGCGAGACTATTCACCAAAGAAGATCACATCATCAGCATACATAAGATGAGAGACACTAAAGTTCTTATGACCAGTAGAGGCACCCCTAAAAATCGCCAACTCAACTGCTTTACTCGTGAGAGAGCGTAAACCTCCGTAGCCAATATAAAAAGAAACGGAGATAAAGGACCCCCCTGCCTGAGACCCTTGAAGAGCTCAAACTCTTTAGTTGGAGAGCCATTATCAAGGATGGAAGATCTAGCTTTAAGGAGACAACCCGAAATCCAGAATATCCATTTAGTACCAAAATCCATCTTATCCATGACTGCATCAAGATAGTCTTAACGCACAAAATCAAAGGTTTTTTCAAAATCAACTTTAAAGACAAGAAGCGCTTTACAAAGATGTTTATAATTAGCCAAAATTTCGTTCAATATAAGAGGACCATCAAGAATGTATCTCCCTTTTATGAAGGCTGATTGAATAGGGCTAACACAATCTCCAATGACTTTACTGATTTGATTAGCTAAGATCTTACCAATATTCTTATACTGGCAGCCAATAAGACTTATGGGCCAAAAATCAGAAACGAACTTGGCATTAGAGACCTTCGGGATAAGAGCAATAAAAGATGGATTACATCCAATTGGAATATCTCGAGAAGAATAAAACTCCTCCATAAACCGAATGATATCTTCTTCGATAGTATCCCAGAAAACAGTGAAGAATCGTAAAGAGAAACCATCAGGGCCTAGAGCTCGATCACTCCCACAATCCCAAACTGCCCTTTTAATTTCATCACGAGAAAAAGGAAGCTCCAAAGAATCACGATGCGAAGGCGACAAAGTATTAAACTGAAGCGAATCAATACCAATAGGACCATCTGAGGGCCCCTTGAATCAGTTATGGAAATGCCATAAAAATTCGTCTTTAAAGCATATAGAGTTTCGATCCAATCACCATGCTTTAGAATACCCCAAAATAGCCAACTGCCACCTTTTTTCTTAAGATTACGATGAAAAAAACTTGTGTTTTCATCCCCTTCAAGAGCGCATTTTATTTTTACTTTTTGGGCAAGATCATTAGCCTCCACACGCTCCATATTACCCAAAATGTGAAGAGACTCACGACGAGCCGTAGAATCATGCTCATTAACACAACCAAGATCAATTTTAGAATCAATATCACAAAGGTAACTTGTATATTCTTTCTTCTACGCATGAACATCAGCCTTCCGAGACGCAATCCAAACCCGAATGATTTTTTTTTGGTTTTGAAGCTTCTTTTTAAATATAATAAACCTATTCTCATTCGTAATATCATCATTAGACCAAGTTTGTGTCACCAGCTCATGAAACTCTTCCGTATCTAACCATGAATTTATATATTTTTATGCTCGTATATCAAATCTTTTAACTGTGTATTTTTAGAAATGATAGGTTTAAACAAAACAACACTTATAATACAAAATATTATTCATAATTTGATAAATTTTATGTTTTTCTCTTCGCTCATTTATGATCGATCGTTTGTGTTTGTTTAAGGTTCGTTTAATTTTTTAATGAACAAACATAAACGAACATGAACATCTCATTTTCTTAATAAACGACAACGAAAAAGAAAACTCGTCCGTTTAAGAGTTCGTGTTCGTTTATTTGTCCGATTAAACTAAATGAATGAACATGAATAAGGTTCCGTTCATATTCGTCCGGTTCGTTTATAGCCATACATTTAACAAAATGTAGTCTTAATAACATTTTTATTGTATTGTTCACAAAATAATAGTGGTAAAAACAGAATTCACTCGTAGCCTAAAGGTTGGTATTAGGATGGAATTTGGGTGCTAACAATCCATGTCAAGGTATACGACACGTTAATTCTTTTTACTTCACCTAATTAATTACTTCTTCCGTCTAATTTGAATTTTTGACACACAAATTTTGTACAAATAAATGCTTGCTTTTAATTAGTATATATATATATTTTTCTATCTTTGAACTTCATATTTAATACATTGTAAAAGTTAAAATGATTACTAAAATGAGAAAAATGAGAAGAAGTTTTAGCAAAAGTAATTTAAATAAGATAAAATTCTTTCTTTTCAGGGTATATTTAATTTTATGAGTGTATCTAAAATTTGTATTTGCAGACTAATTTATGTTTTTTAAATTTATTATCACACATCATTAAAACCACGTAAAATTCATTTTTTTTCCAGAAGCTCGATATACCTATATTTGAGTTATTTGCGCTCGGAAAAATTTAAACTTGAGAATTTACATGTTTTATTTTTGATGTTTTATAAAAAAAGTACTCTTGCAGGATTTTAGATATACGTCTAGTTGTAGTGATAAAAGTTTTTACAGGTGATACACATCAATCATGTTTAATCTTCATACTAAAATGTGTAAAATATAATATATGAAAACATAATTTCATTAGTTTAAATAGTGTTTAATCACAAATTCTCAAATTATTATTATATTTTGTTTATAAACCATAAAAAAGTTTGAATCAATACAACTATACGTCGATATAAAATCTCGTTATCATGTACGAGCACTCTTCTAAATATAGTTAAAATAAAAATATACGATTTTTAAATTTATTAAGAATGACATGCTACATCTGAATTTTTGGAATTCTTCCTCTAAACTCATTCTCCCACCTATATAAATACTTACAATCATTATTACTACACCCAACTCATAAAGAGTATTTGTCATAGCACAAAAATGGATAAATTTTTAGTGTTTTTCTTAGGAACTGTTTTGGTCCTTTTCGTTCTTGCCATATCAGGTGCTTAATCAAACTTATTTAGTTTCATTTCAACTTTTGGTTTACTATTCAGCCATGCATAGTTTCTTATAAGTGCTTACTATGTTTACATTAGGGTTCGAAAATTTGAAATAGTCAATATTTTACGATTTACACTAGGAAAAAAGCCAACATGTGTTTTGAATTTATTCTTATTACTGTAAAAATTAGTAGAGACGCAAATGTTACATACTAAATTAACTAAACTTTGTTTCAACTGTATTGAATAGATATAGAGGCAGCCGCACCTCCAGCAAAAACATGTGAAAAAATGAGCAAGACTTATTCCGGAGCGTGTGACAACAAGAAGTGTGATGCCAAGTGCAAAAGTTGGGAGAAATCGAACCATGGTGCTTGTCATATACGTGAAGGAAAAAACGGATGCTTTTGCTACTATGATTGTACAAATACACCAGCTCCAGGAAAAGACAAGTCAAAGCCTCCTTCTAAAGGTGGTGGCGGAGCTCCAGGTAGTGGAGGAGGAGCTGGTGGTGGAGCAGGTGGTGGTGGAGCAGGAGGTGGCGGAGGAGCTGGAGGAGGTGGTGGAGCAGGAGGAGGAGCTGGAACTCCAGGAGCTCCAGGTAGTGGAGGAGGAGCTGGAACTCCTGGAGCTCCAGGTAGCGGAGGAGGAGCTGGAACTCCAGGTAGTGGAGGAGGAGCAGGTAGCGGGGGAGGAGCAGGTAGTGGAGGAGGAGCTGGTAGCGGGGGAGGAGCAGGTAGCGGGGGAGGAGCAGGTAGCGGGGGAGGAGCAGGTAGTGGAGGAGGAGCAGGTAGCGGAGGAGGAGCAGGTAGCGGAGGAGGAGCTGGAACTCCAGGGACTCCAGGTGGTGGTGGAGGAGGCGGCGGTGGTGGTGGAGGTGGCGGTGGTGGAGGAGGTGGCGGTGATGGTGGGAAAGGTGGTGGTGGTGGGAAAGGTGGTGGAGGAGGAGGATCACCGCCTTGTGCGCACATTGTTGATGAGTTCTAAGATAAGATGTAAGCCGAGAACATATCGCATCCGGTGACATAATACATTTTATGATTAAGAATAAAAGATACAATCTCTTCCTGTACAATGAAAATGAATTATGCCAAATGTATTTAACATTTTCTAACATATGTATTGTGTAATGTAACACTTACTATTCCGCAACTGCTACTCAAATATAATGTTTGGGTTTTCTCATTTGATATACATGATTGTTGGAATAAACCTGATAATTGGTTATCTTGAATCTGGATTATTATATTAGTTCAGTAGTTAAAAGAATACTAATGTAAATAACTCATATTTTGAATTCTACTAATGCCATAATATTCTTTCTGATGTTTCTTATTGAATTTCATACATGAAATCATTATTTAACAACCATAAGAACATTATTACTAGTATAATTAATCTTAATGAGCATTCCATCTTAAACCCCAAAATATGAATAATCAAACTAAAACTAGAAATTCATCACTTACCTTTCAGCTCCTGGAAATCCCATAAACTTGTGTAACTATGAGGGGATAAATCCCGGACATTTAGGGTTACAAAGCCATAAGGGAGTATCTTTAATTCTACATTTTAACTTCTACTTTGCACTATTAGTGCCTGTCGTGGATATCGCTTACACCCCAACACTAATAGTGTAGAATTAGAGAGATTCCCTTATGGCTTATTAACGCTAATGTCCGGGATTTATCTCCTCATCGTGACACGTGTTTATGGGAGTTCATAAGCCGTTTTGACTATTTTATCATCAAAGGCAAGTGACGAATTTCTAGTTTTAGTTTGATTAGTCATATAAGATGATTTGGGGTTTAAGATGAAGTGATCATTAAGATTAATTAGACCAGTAATAATGTTCTTATGGTTGTCAAATAAAGACTTCATGCATGAAATTTAACAATAAACATCAGAAATCATATTGTGACATAAGTAGAATTAAAAAATATGAGTTATTTATATGATCACGAGGCTTATGTTTAGCTCATGGGTGTTAAAGAAGCCCAACTTAGCCATTAAAGATAAAGCTCATTCATGTTAGATGGAATAGTCTTTTCTTATAGTGCTAGTATGATTGATATGTGTTCAGGTGATCAAGGAAAGCAAGTGAAAAGCTGAGTAACGGATTAGTGGCACGACTCGTGAGTTATTGTTTAGTCATGTTATTAAGAATGATTATGGTTTTATGATTAGTGGAAGATTATAACAAGGGTATAGTATGATATGATGTTAGCAACACTATGTATGATATTTATGTAAAGAAGTTCAAGGTTCGGTTACAAGTGTTTCCGGAAGGGTCGTATCAGCTCTAGCAAAGTTCAGTATTTGGGACCTGAGCAGTCCAATACAACGTATAGAGTCTATACCGTGTATAGACATGTCTATATAAGGTCTGAGAGGTTTTATATAGCAAAGAATGAAATATATGGCTTATATTCATGTTACGGCTACCCAAGCGAGGCACCATTAGTCAAGTCACGGGTACCCAAGTGATGCACCATAAGTCATTCTACGGATACCCAAGCCAGGCACCATTAGTTAAGTCACGCGTGCCAAAGTGATGCACCATTAATCATGTTAAAGTGCCTAAAATAAAAACCAAGGGAACTCCTATTATGTAAATGGCTGTATGTGATTGGATTAGAGATCTCTCATCGTGTGTCGGGTACATATGATTCAGTTATACTTATGTCGCCTTTCAGTAGTACATGAACTCGGATTTACATCTGTGTAACAAGGTATAAGCCAAATATTTGTACTCACAGCCTGCATAAGAATTCCTATTTCAACAGTAAGTCAGCAAGTCAAGCAAATATTAAATACCGGTAGCAAGTCGACCAGATAATGCATATCAGTAGCACGTAGAACCGATATCTATTTATGCAGCATCATGGGTGTTTGATAATTGGTGCAACACTTACCAAATACCCTCGATGGCCCGGTCCTTTAAAATATGTGTTTGGTAACTGCTGCACCAATTACCAAACATCGTCAACAACGCATCAAGGGTTACCACTGCAAATCTTATATTATTTTGAGGTCTGGCCATGATGAATAATCAAACCAAATAAGCTTGGTGATGTAAAACAATTTCGACCATGATGTTATGATCCCACATCGGCCAAGTATGGGAATGGTTGATGGTTTATAATGTCCAGGTGTCCCCTCCTCAAACAAGCTAGCTTTTTGAGTGAGTTCTACACTTGGGACTTATGAACCGATTACGAGCCTAGTATGGGATAGGTTCGTATCAATTGGTATCAGAGCTGTTCCGATTCTAGGGTTTCAAAAAAAAAAAAAAAAAAAAAAAAAAAAAACTGTTCATCTGTTACTGTTCAGCGGCTACTGTTGTTCATCGGCTACTGTTCATCAAAAAAAAAAGTTGCTGTAATGGAATCAAAGAGTTTGGAAGAAGGCTTAATTGAGGTCATGAAGATGATGAAAGAGTTACGGTCCACGTTCTTGTTGCACCATTCTACACTAACAGAATCTATAAGACAGGCGCGTCAAGATTGCTCATTGCGGATTGAGAAGATTCAAGAATCGATAAAATCAGTGAAGGAAGAGATTAATAAGGAGAGACAAGTCGATTCTTCAAGGGTCCAACTAAATCAACGAATTCCTAACAGGAAGATCAACGCAAGGCTGTTTTGGAATAAGTTTGTGGTGGCACGTGTCCGAACCAGAAAAGCTAGAAAGCTAGGTATCTCACTTGGTCCTGGATTTGAAACTTCAGATTCACAAGAAGAGTTACAAGTCTGCACAAGAAAATTCAAAAACATAGACCAACACTGCTGCTTGTTCTTGAAGCGCACAAAGGGGATAAAACGAAGAACTTGGGATCCCGGAATCATGCGAGGCAAAATTTTAGAACAACACCTTGAGGACAAGGTGTTTTTGCGGGGCGGAGTAATGATACGATTCTGGCAGAGACAAGACAAAGACAACTATTATTATCTATTTTATTAGCTTATTTACTTTCCTTTTATTATTTCTTGATGAAAAAGTTTATCTTCTATTATATATAGAGATATAGGTCTGTAATGTTTTATTATGCAAGAGAAATATGATTATGTTTTATTTTGGTTTATTGTTTTCTTAGTTAATTGGGGAGTCGGTTTATCTCATTAATATAAGCCATCGGGGGGTCGGGTTATCCCATTATTATAGCCTATCTATCCTTTTATCTCTATAATCGATCCGGTTCATATCAATTGGTATCAGAGCTAGCCCTACCTTACGAGGTTCCAACACTCGGAGTGGTGGCCTATGGAGTGGTGGCTTGGACCCAAAGGGGGTGCCAACCGTGACCAACATAGCCGTGACCAACGAGGACGTTGGTTCTTCAAAGGGTGGGGTAATGTTATGATCCCACATCGGCCAAGTATGGGAATGGTTGATGGTTTATAATGTCCAGGTGTCCCCTCCTCAAACAAGCTAGCTTTTTGAGTGAGTTCTACACTTGGGACTTATGAACCGATTACGAGCCTAGTATGGGATAGGTTCGTATCACATGACCAGATGTTGTGATGGGCCTAGTCTAATAATTTATGTTTCAATAATTTTAGAAGAAAAGATTAGCCTCTAAAATATAGAAAACCCTAGCTTTGGATTAGTCTACATGTAACTCTCATAAATTCCATTGATGAGGCACAATCAATACAAAACACATGGGGATGTCAAGATCCATCTTAAGTTGTTACAACTATTAATGAGAAACTCTTACGTATATATATGGTTGGTGGTTTCGATTGATTAAGACTTATCTCCGATGAAACGTTTTATTCGATACAACGTCGTCTTGGACTATCTTGTGCCAAACTAATTTAGGAGTGAAACGATCTTTGGCCTACTTATGAATATCACACGTTCTATTCATTTTAGTTTGGTATTCATGCTAACAATTTGAACAAGTCATTTCTTAATATGTTTACATTAGCAAGAAACCCTAAACTTGCTCACTCTCTGGAAGAAATACATAGATTCTTTTTTCCATGTATCTGTTACAAAATTTTTTTTTATACTGAAGACACTTTATACACAAACTAAAAGCCGTAATTAACATAAATAAAGAAGTTATCTATTATTGGAAGTACTTGATTTTATCATTATACATAGGTTTAATAATAAGTAACCTAATACAAACCTTAAACCTAATGGATCACAAATTCACAATCGAGTTTGGGTCAATACCTATCGTCTATTAATGTGATGAGAAAATATAAGCATGAAAAAACTCTAAAATGTTTCTACTTTCGTTTTAAGATTCATACTACACATTAAGGTGGTGGTTTTTGGACATACAGCACATGTTGGAATTTTTAGATACTACGTTCGAGTTATACACGTATCTTAATGGAAACTCACTTGATCTCCTATATAAATTCTTTTTATCGTCTTAACATTCACTTCATCCAACTCGAAGCATTTGTTCTTCAGCTTAGTCATAATTCAAAAATGGCAAAAAGTTCATATGTTTTCTGTGCGGCTCTTCTGATTTTCATACTTGCTGTTGCAGGTCCTAACTCATTTATTTAGGCCTCTTTCAGTTTTATTTCTTAATATTCATATAACTAATTACTAGATTTCGTTTTGATATAACTCGATGAACAGAAATAGAGGCCGGCGGT
Organism: Glebionis coronaria; assembly: GCA_025667525.1. Classification (NCBI taxonomy): domain Eukaryota; kingdom Viridiplantae; phylum Streptophyta; class Magnoliopsida; order Asterales; family Asteraceae; genus Glebionis; species Glebionis coronaria. Next base: position 15,670,602 of record CM046876.1, read on the forward strand.
CCAAAACTGTGTGAAAAGGCCAGCAAGACGTATTCAGGTAAGTGTGACAACAAGAAGTGTGACAAAAAGTGTATAGATTGGGAGAAAGCACAACATGGTGCTTGTCACAAGCGAGAAGGAAAGGACGCTTGCTTTTGCTACTTCGACTGTACCAAAGCACCTCCTGGAGCGAAACCAGCACCTCCTGGAGCAGCGCCTCCACCTGCTCCTTCCTCTGGCGGCTCACCTCCCGCCGATGGTGGCTCACCACCTCCTCCAGCTGATGGTGGTTCTCCTCCTGCCGATGGTGGATCACCACCTCCTCCATCCACTCACTAAGGACAAGGTCCAAACCTAGAGATCGAATACCATATCTTGATTACTCTCCTTGAATCACAAGACTTATAAGAATAAACATGAATAAAATGATATTGCCTCACACATACATATCATATTGAGCATATCCCAAATGTGTACCTTATTTTAGACGTGTAATGATAAATAGCTTATAATTCTATATATAAATGTGTCCGTATCATCATATTTATGCATTGGCTGCAATCACTTTCCCATAAAGAAATCATACAGCTGAAATATAAAACGTTAGCATGAGTTCCCATAGATGCTTATCAAAGGAACATAAAAGAACAGGATAAACTCGAGCACGCTAATTAGCTAATCACAAAGTTTATAAACATATTATGAAATCCAATTATTTAGTTCATGAAGCGTATTTTTGCTCCAAAGCTTGAAATTGTGAGTGCGACGTCTAACAATAGGTATCCGTATCCCACGTTAATCATATGTTTGTAACTCGTGTCTGCAGATTTGGTCATTTTCCAATCAGTAATATCTAGACCGGTTTGGATTCTATAAAAGCTTACCACTTTGTTTCTATACCTCTACATAAGATGTAAATAATTTTATTTGCAGAATCAGTTAAACACTTATATACAGAGAAGTAACTAATGTATAGTACATAGAATCTTAACGACTAATTGGTTTATCTGATTTTCAAGCATGGTAATATGTATATATATCTTGCCTAAGCTCGTCGGAATGCATGGATGTATTACAATTTGTTCTCGGATAGAGGTACTATATTTTTGGGGGCTAATATTCCAAGCAGTCATAAACATTTTGGTTTAATGCAGGTGTAGTTGGATCAGGGGCGGAGCCAGAAAGTTTGACTCGAAAGTCACGTTTGATATTTTTATAAATTACACTACAAAATGGTTCGGGGAGTTGTGACCCCCTTCGTCTCCGCCTCTGAATAAGATGACTTATGACAGTCAGCATAGCACATACATATTAGTTTGAGCAAAAGGTTTCCCGGTATATTTTGTTACACCAAAAAATAATTCAGTACAAAGCACACACATCATATATTGTGGTATAAAGTTATTTCGCCTTTTGGACTGTTATAAGTCTAATATATTGCGGTACAAAGTTATTTCGCCTTTCGGACTGTTATAAGTCGAAGCTAAAAGATCGAGTTGTTTAACGGTCAATGAAGTGACCTTGGTTTTAATCAGTCCCGTAGGGCCTAGATATCAAGTTCAATTTCTGCTAGACGCAAATAACATTGAATTGGTCAAGTCAACTACGTGATTATCATTAAGGGTTTTATAACCCTGTTTGAGTTTGTGTGACTTTGGTTGATGTCGTGGATTACTCGGCTAGAATGTCGAAAACCATGGTTACTAACAAAAGAAAACTTGATTACCAATTTAGGAGATCTAAGTATAGATTATATATAGAGCCCGACAATTCGAAACACATTATATTGTTTTTGATCTGTTATCATTAAAATGATTGCACGTTATGGGTCCGAATATTGGTATGGTACACGAAAAAGAAAATCCTGGCCAACAAGTCTGCATTCAAATTTACGAGGTTTTGTTCGAAAGAGTGAAATGATTTGTTACGCTAGATGCTATTCGAGCATCCAGGATGGAACATTATATTTTTTCACTGATCACGGTCTGAAAACCACACGAAATCTGAAAAAATGACTTGACAATTAGCATGTTCTTTTTTAGTTTTGAAGATCGATCTATTTTGATGATTAATTAGGTCTAACTTGAAGTATTTTAGTTTATAGAAAATCTATAACATGCATTTGTACCGAATTCAAATCATTTCATCAACCTTCGACCTACTTTCGTACCTCCTAGAATTTCATTCGGGTGATTCGTACAGTATTAATCAGCAAGTTTACATATTGTTTAGAGTCCATTCCTTCTATAAATACTCTGCATCATCATCAAGACTTCTTATTCATTCAGCTCCTTAATTGAAAGTGTCCTTGCGTTTCATCACAGCTAAAAAATGACAAAAAGTTCTATTGCGCCCTTATTGGTTCATATCTTCCTCTTCGTTCTTGCTATATCAGGTGCTAAAACAAATATAGCATACACAGTGGGGTTGTTGAGTTAAAAAACTCACACAAACACATCGATCTTACATATGTCTTCAACGGGAGTTGAACACACAGCCTCTTTAATGGGGACACGATTTTTACATGCATATCTAGGCTAAAAGCAATTAGTTCCAGACCCTTTTTGGAAGTTTAAATAGTTCACTAGTTGTTGTAAAGCCTCATAAATTGTACAATAGCTAGCGAAGCACGACACGTTTATTAGTTTCACAAAATACCAGGTTTTCAGTACGAGCGATTGCTTTCATATAAGACAGTGTTTTCTGTTTATCATTCACGTATATATGTAGTCATTCTCTTTTCCAGAATTAACTGATTTTTCTTATGTTTTCTGAGACAAATGTATACTCATGATATCTAATTGCCTGACATGGACAGAAATCACGCTCGTGAAAGGAATAAAATACTGTGACAAAGATACTACATATTATAGGGGAACATGTAAGGATGATAAGTGCGCCAAGAACTGTCAAATATTTGAGAACGGTGAACGTGGATATTGTCGTCAAGGTGGAGCAAACCCCACTTGTGTTTGTGTCTACGACTGTGCCAAGTTGCTGCCGTCAATTCCCGTTGCCACTCCTCCTAAAAAATCACCTCCGCCTCCCAAGAAAGATAAGCCAACTCTTTCGATACTGACTCAAGTTGATGATTAATAAGAAAAATGCTTCATATCTTTATATATATAGTTGTGCTGTGTCTGTAATCAATGGTTTATGTTCCCTTCTATAAGTCTTAATGTTCAATAAACAATATAATTCTAGACGTTAATAGTGACTCTTGGGAGACCTTATGTATTTGCATGACGGATCAGAGTGTTGTATTTGTCCGAATGATTAAGCACCAAGTAACTTTCATGATCGGCAACGTTGTGAAAGAATGGCATTATTTACTCAAGTTAGGCAGATTTGCGGCTCAAATCATATTCGTATGAGATTCAACTAGTGACTCGTGCAAGACCTTATGCGTCTTGATATATTTCCTGGTTGTTAGTTTATCGGTTGATTGATTTCTGAAGTTAATGTGGAAAGTAAGTGGCCCTGATTGGAACTATATATGACGTTTATTATGCCGAAACATGTTTATCACTGAACCCCTCCATCCTCTGGCGACTTTGGAGGAAACAAAACCCTAAATCATTTTAATACATGCTTACTCTATAACCTTACTAATCAAATGATCGTGTACGTGCGTGTGATTAATACACTATGTTTCTCATTACTCAACACTCACCCCGTTGTTTGGTTTGTTTTAGATCGACTAGGTTTCCATTCAATTTAGGGTTTTTACATATAAATCGTTTCTTAGGGTTTTGTCGACCATGGTGATGTTGTGAATATCAAGATTAAATTCATGAGTCTGGTGTGTGTTTTGGTTGCTGCTATCAACTAGTCATGTTCCCCAATCTACTTGAGCCGTAGGGGTATGTGGATCTACCTTGGTAGCAGGACGTGCTTGCATGGCTTTTTATTTTTCAGTTAAATCGAAACACATGTGATGGAGATGAAGACATGTTTCTTGGATCCGAGAAGGGTAGGTAGAAGGGTATAATGGATGAGTGTAGTGTTGGGAAGACGAACACCATTTATGGTTCTGTTAAATTTATTGACCTAATTTGATAACCTTTCATAACGATAAGGACTTATTGTGCTTTGTTTTAAACTTTCAGTTAGTCAAAAGGACTTGGAAGATTGATCATCTTGGACATGAAGGACCAAAGCCGTGAAGTTGCTATTGTTGAAGCTGTGTTGGGCTCAAGCCCATAATGAAGCCCACACTTGTTTTTTACCCAACAGCTATAAGCCTTTAGGGTTTGATATATGGAGTTGTGTCTCCTCACTTTGTTATTATCGCTCTTATTTGTCTGTGTGTTTTCTCCCAAAAACACACTTCGCTCTCTCTCTCTAGTTTGATCTCTGAAACCTTTGTTTTATTTGTTTTGATTGTAAGACTATGATCATGTAGATCATAGGGCTACACGTGAGTAGCACTGGTAGTCGTTTTATCTTTCTTATTCAGTTTGTCTTCTTAAATCTTGTTAATAAAAGGTTTTTTATGTTTGAGGTATTTCTGATCATGTTTTTCTACATGGTATCAGAGCCTAGTTGTTAAAACTTGATGAAATTTTTTTAGGGTTTGTTTAAAATTGGGGTTTTTTGTTTATTTTATTTATACTTTTTTGAAAAGATCTGCTATTGAAATAGCTAGATCTGTTAATATTACTTCTTGAATCAAAGTTTTGAACCATTAGTTTTTTTGAGAAAAAATTAGGGTTTCTGAGATCTGCTCTCTTATTCATTATTATTGTCGATTGGGTTGATTGGTGGTATTGTCCATTGATTAAAGTGATTTTCCCTAATTTTTTCCAAAAAAATTAGGGTTTCATTTTTGTTGGTGGCTTGTTCGATTGGTGGTGATTCACTCTGGTTCCTTGTTGATTCGGTGGTTTGTTCGCTGGTTTTGTCACTTTCCCCAATTTTTTTCTTGAAGAAAATTTTGGGGTTTGTGACTTGGAGGTTCTGTCACTTCTTAGACTAAGTGAATCTAAGAGTGACAGCTCGATTGAGCTTTGGTTTATAGCCCTGTAACACCTCTGCTTCTCTCTCTTTGATTGCTATCTGTCTTTGTCTGTTAATTTTATTATTGTTTGGCTATTTGGGGGTTTGGTAGTTTTTATTCATTCATACCCTTTATTTGGATCCTCACTTGCTGCTTACCCTTGACCTGCCACCCTTGAGTGGTTTGGATTCCTGGGAATTTTGTTTGCAGTATTGTGAGTTCTGTTTTGACCTCTTGACCCTTCACCATGTATGAACATGGTGATGATGATGCTATAAGTGTAACTGACCCAGTTACACTTATTAGCAAGCTTGACCTGAGTGACCCATTACACTTGCACCCTAATGACTCAGCTGTTTTAACTGATGTCACTGTGAAACTTAAGGGAACTAAAAACTATCAAGTTTGGGCTAATGCTATGTTACTTGCTTTGGAAGGGAAAAATAAAATTGGTTTTATTGATGGTACTTGTAAAAGGTCTGTAACTGATGAGGTATTAGCAAGGCAATGGGACAGGGTCAATGTTGTTGTGTTGGGTTGGATTCTTAACTCTATTTCTGAGGAACTTTTCCTTGGACAATTTTTTTCAAAAAAGGCCAAACATGTTTGGAAAGAGCTAAAGGAAACATATCATAAGGTTGATGGTTCTGTCATGTTTAACTTGCACCATAAGATCAATACCTTGAAACAAAATGGTTGTAACTTGTCTGATTATTATCATAAATTGAATGCTCTCTGGAAACAATATGATGCTATGATTGAATTACCTGCTTGTGTTTGTTCTACTTCTAGTGAGTTTAAAAAACATAATCAGTTATTGAAACTTATGCAGTTTTTAATGGGGTTGGATGATTCTTATATGAGTATTAGGAGTTCTATATTGTCTAGAAAAAGTCTTCCTGATGTTAAGGGGGCTTATGCCATCATCTCTGCTGAGGAATCTCACATAATGGCTTCAAGCAGTGGTTCTGGGCACTCTCAAAGGGCTCAAACCACTGCTTTCTTGTCTGATGGGCCTACCAGAAACAATGTTCAAAGAAATCAGAACCCTAATGCTAATATATTGAGACCTATAACCAAAAACTTTAATCAGAATGGTAATCAAGGCAAATTTAGACCTAACATGGTAATGCTGGTTTTAGACCTAATAATCAGAATGTGGTGAGACCCAACTTTACCTCTAATGCTAAGTTGGTTTGTGAAAACTATGGGTACAATGGTCACACCATTGATAGGTGTTTTAAGATTATTGGGTACCCCAGTGATTTTGTTCATAAAAAAGGGGAAATCAAAATTTCAAAGGGAAAAATGTGGCTAATAACTCTGTTGGTTCTACTAGTGCTACTGGTTTTTCTGATGAACAAATGACTACTCTTCTCTCTCTTTTTAAAGATAACAGTGGAACTGGAAAGAATGTACAAGGCAATATGGTAGGTACTGTTTTTAACTCTAGCAAGGTTTTTAATGAAAACTTTGATAAGTTTTATTGTTCTAATACCAGTTCTAAACTTGGGGTGACTCACAATGGGAAGGTTATTGACTCTGGGGCTACCCAACACATGACTGATAGTGATAGGGAACTTGATAATGTGTTTGATATCTCTCATCTTAAAATCAAAGTTGCTCACCCAAATGGTACTGAGGCTATTATAACTAAAATTGGTAACCTTAAACTTCCTAATGGCCTGATTCTTGTTGATGTGTTGGTTATCCCTGAGTATTGTGTTACTTTGATATCTGTGCATAAGCTTGCTAAAGATAATAGAATATTTATTGTGTTTGATGATACCAAGTGCTTCTTTGTTAACCAGGATTTGAATCTGAAAAAGGTGATGGGGATTGGTAAACAATGTGGTGGTTTATACTATTTAGATACTGAAGGTATTAATTGTAAAAATTAAAACAAACTTGTTACCTGCTCTCTGTCTCATTATGATTGACATTGTAGACTTGGACACCCTGCTGACCCTGCCCTTAATGTGCTTAAACAGTCTTTAAAAATTGATAAAGATGAGAAAACCTTCTTTTGTGAAGATTGTCAAAGAGCTAAACAAACCAGAAATCCTTTTCCTTTAAGTGATCATAAAACCAAAAAACTTGGTGATATTGTTCATCTTGACTTATGTGGTCCTTATAGGGTTACTAGTCACTTTGCCATAGATACTTCTTGACTGTTGTGGATGCTTATACTAGGGCTGTTTAGTTGTTTCTTATAAAAACCAAAGATGAAGTGTTTTCCAACATTCGAAACTTTTATAATCTGATTAAAAATCAATTTAAAGGTAATGTTAAAACTTTTAGAAGTGATAATGGAACTGAATTTGTTAATCAAAACTTCAAAGTTTTTTGTGAAAATAATGGCATCATATACCAAACTTCCTGTGCTTACACACCATAACAAAATGGAGTTGCTGAAAAGAAACATAGACATCTTTTGAATGTTGCTAGATGCCTTATGTTTTCAGGGGGGGGGGGGGGGTATTCCTCTTAAATTTTGGACTGAATGTGTGCTAACTGCTACTTATCTTATTAACAGATTTCCCTCTTCTTTGCTAAATGGAAAAACCCCTTTTGAAATGATTTACAATACTTTTCCTAGGCTCTCTCACATTAGAATGTTTAAATGTCTGTGTTTTGCTACTATTCTTAATAGTTCAGATAAGTTTTCCAGCAGATCTGAAAAATGTGTTATGATGGGTTATTCTAGTTCTCAGAAAGGATATAGGATTTACATTCTTGATAGGCATCAGTTGTTTGTTTCTAGAGATGTTAAGTTTTTTGAAACCATATTTCCTTTTAAAGACTTTGTTTTTAATTACAATAAAAATAATTTTAATAAAGAAATTGTTTCTCAAGACTTAAATCTGTTGAATTTTTTTGACTTTGATAACCCTGAACTTCCCAATGATGAAGAGAGAGCAGCAAAACATAATGGTGACAATCTGTCACCAAGTACTAGTAGCTCACCTCCAAGTCTAGGTGACACTAGATACATTGCCTTAGGCAATGATACCAGTGATGCCAGCTTGAATAGGGAAGAGGCTGCCACACTTGATGAAAGTGTAAACTCTGAGGGAAATTTAGATATTCATCCCATTCCTTCCCCTCATGTTCAAAACATGTAAGGAAACCTTGGGGATGATTCTATTAACAATGTTCAGGGTGGTCAAGGCTTGAGGAGGTCCTCAAGACCTTCTGTTTTTCTCAGAAATTACAATGACTTTGTTGTTCAATCTAAAGTCAAGTATGGACTTGAAAAATTTGTTGGCTATTCCAAACTTGATAAAGAAAATTTTTGCTTTGTCACTCAACTTAACAAAATGAGTGAACCAAAAAGTTTTTCTGAAGCATCTCAGAATCATCACTGGCTTGATGCTATGAACACTGAACTTGCTGCTTTGCTTGAAAATGATACTTGGGACATTGTTGAACTCCCTAAAGGTAGGAAAGCCTTAGGTTGTAAGTGGATTTAGAAATTAAAGTTTAAGTCTATTGGTGAGGTTGAAAGGTATAAGGCTAGGGTTGTTGCTCAAGGTTTTGGGCAAAAGGAGGGCATTGATTATGATGAAACCTTTGCCCCTGTTGTTAAAATGGTTACTATTAGGTGCTTGATTAACCTTGCTATCATACAATCTTGGCCTATTTTCCAACTTGATGTCAACAATGCCTTTCTTTATGGTGATCTTGATGAAACTGTGTACATGAAACCACCCCAAGGATATCTTCCTGGGGGTGATAACTTGGTTTGCAGGCTCAAAAAATCTTTGTATGGGCTTAAACAGGCTCCTAGGCAGTGGAATGCCAAACTTACATCTGTTCTTAGTGAAAATGGCTTCATTTAAAGCAAGTCTGATTATTCTTTATACACTAAATCTCAGGGTAATTTATTCCTTGTGTTACTTGTATATGTTGATGATATAATCATAACTGGGAAAAATATTACTGAAATTGAAAAGTTTAAAAGTTTTTTAAGAACCAAGTTTATGATTAAAGACTTGGGTAAACTCAAGTATTTTTTGGGAACTGAAGTTGTTGACACTAAGAATGGTGTTTGTTTAAACCAAAGAAAGTATGTGTTGGATTTGTTATCTGTGTATGGTATGCTTGCTTGTAAACCTGCTAAAACTCCTTTACCCTCTAAACTTGTCATCACTAATCAGCCTACTAGTGAGGACCCCCTTCTTGATAACATTGTTGATTATCAAAAGCTTATGGGAAAACTCATTTATCTGACTAACACCAGGCCTGACATTTCCTATGTTGTGCATTGTTTGAGTCAATTCACGCATTGTCCTTTGAACTCTCATCTTAAAATTGCTTTTAAGGTTTTAAGATACCTCAAAAGCTCTCCAGGTTTGGGTATTCATTTCACAAAGAACTCAGGTATGATTCTTGATGCTTATTCAGATGCTGACTGGGCAAAATGTGTTGTCACTAGAAGGTCTGTGACTGGGTATTGTGTGTTTATAAATGGAAACTTAGTTTCCTAGAAAAGCAAAAAGCAAAACACTCTCTCTAAATCTTCTACTGAGGCAGAGTATAGAGCTCTTGCCTCAGTAACCAGTGAAGTGATATGGGTTCTCAAAGTATTAAATGACTTGCAATGTGATAATTTGCTCCCAGTCACACTTCAATGTGGTAGCAATTCTGCTATCAAGATAGCAGCCAACCCTGTGTTTCATGAGAGAACAAAACACTTAGAAATTGATCTTCACTTTGTGAGAGAAAAAATTTTGAGTGGCTTTGTTAAAACAGAAAAGGTGGATTCTGTAAATCAAATTGCAGACATCCTCACAAAAGGGTTGGAAACAGATTTGCATAACAAGTTTGTCACAAAACTTGGTATGATTAACCTATATGGGTTATCAGATTAAGGGGGATGTTAAATTTATTGACCTAATCTGATAAACTTTCATAACGATAAGGACTTATTGTGCTTTGTTTTAAACTTTCAGTTAGTCAAAAGGACTTGGAAGATTGATCATCTTGGACATGAAGGACCAAAGCCGTGAAGTTGCTATTGTTGAAGTTGTGTTGGGCTCCAAGCCCATAATGAAGCCCACAATTGTTTTTTACCCAACTGCTATAAGCCTTTAGGGTTTGATATATGGAGCTGTGTCTCCTCACTTTGTTATTATCGCTCTTATTTGTCTATGTGTTTTCTCCCAAAAACACACTTCGCTCTCTCTTTCTCTCTCTAGTTTGATCTCTGAAACCTTTGTTTTATTTGTTTTGATTGTAAGACTATGATCATGTAGATCATAGGACTACACGTGATTAGCACTGGTAGTCGTTTTATCTTTCTTATTCAGTTTGTCTTCTTAAATGTTGTTAATAAAAGGTTTTTTATGTTTGAGGTATTTCTGATCATGTTTTTCTACAGGTTCGTTGGGTACGGTTGATTCGATTACTTGTACTATTACGAATCCTACGGAGATTCCTTCTGGGTGTTAATCAAGGTTCGAGCACTACCGGTGATACTTTCGATAAGGTGAATGAATATGGGAATGGCGTGCATGAGGTTAATGTGGAGTAAACGTCGAGTTCTATTCCTCAAGTAGTAGATGTTTTAACCTTTGTACCTTGGTAACACCGGCGGGTTATCCGTGTAACTAGTGAAAAGTATGCCAATTCGATGTATGGTTTCTTATTAGATAAACGAGTGGTTGATGTTGCTAATTATGTTAAGAAAATTTTCAGTAAACTTGGACTTGTTAAATGTATGCTTTACACGTCTACCTAGTTATTTTCTTTTAATTTAACTCCATGGAGGTATGAGTGCTACTCTTGAAAATGGTCTTTTATGATGAGGTGTCATTTATACATATTATCAGGGTCATTTAGCCCTTATATTTATGCAAACTGCCACACCCCAAAATACCACAAAAGAAAGGCATAAACGAGAGCGTATGACTTCATGAACATCATACACTCAACCATAAAAAAAGACATCTACATGAGTCATTTGGAAAATACCTAGTTGATTTAATTATGTTTAAAATGATAGCAAGAATTCATAAGTTTTCATCAGAGTTACAGAAGCAATAAACTTTTAAAACAATAACGAGGTAATAGTTTTCAATGCATATTTATTCGAAAAACCATGGGGCATGCAGACTCCGGATTACTTCACATAACAAGCAGCTTAATCATCTGAGATAAAATTTGCTAAAGTATCAACACAAAATTGGTGAGTTCATAAGTTTAAGTAAATAGATAAGTCAGAACACAAGAATTTGAGTCATATGTATGAATCATTATAAGTGATATAATGACACATTTAATAATAATAATACTATTTATGTTCCTAAGCACATGGCCGAGACTTTAACATAATACGACATATTGTTGTAACCAACATGGGTATGCATTAGTTTCCTAAAGTTCTAGAATTTCAAATGCATCTGATGGTCATATGACCTACCAATCCCGGATGTGGCCATTACCCGAAGTAGATCTATCCAATTTCATTCATCCTTACCATCAGTAATTAACGATTAATTATAAGGGGCATAGTTTGACTTTCAGCTACCAGGCCACATTAATAGTTAAGTTTTTGATTCGTGATTAAATTGTGTTTGACACTTTAAATCAAGCAATGTATTTCACCCTAAGTTTCATAAAGCATCATAAAATAGATTAAAGTGAGGTTATAAACTCACCTTAATGATATAGCAAGATAATTACAAGTATGGTCTGGCACAAGAAACGAGGCAAGAGACTCTATCCGCAACCTAAGTAACTAATATAAACTTAACTAAACATGTAAATGAATATAAAAAATCATATGAAAACTCCTAGACTCATATCACGATAATCAAACTTGTTTTTCAGTTTTTTAAACCATTAACGTCCTTTAAACCAGTTTCGTGTCAAAACTTACCATTTTACAAATTAAAAAGGAAGTTTTCAATGGCTCATTTTCAACGGCCCGTATCTCAAAAAAATGCAAGTTAGGCTCCCAAGTTCATAAAGCAGCTAGTTCACCTAGGAAAGTAGACTTTTGCTTTCCTGACCTAGACCTAAATTCGTAATCTAAGAGGAGGAAATAGTGTGCAAGATTTGTGTTTCTACCAATTTTTCACTACGTTGGGTCGTTTTTCAAAAAGTCTGAAGGCCTACAGCTAACTGCTCAATAAATTTTAGAAAAACAGCTTATGGTTTTAAAAACTAGGTCAAGTGAACTTCAATAATGTCCTTTAGCAAAATTTTCCAATTCGACCTCTAACAGGCTCGAAATCGAGCCTAAATATGGCTCACTGTACCCCACCAAAACTGTCCCAAACTTGAACCAAATTTTCACCCTTTGGCGGATTTTTACAATTTATCTGAGACTTTTGATGAGACCGCAATTGTACATGGTCTCATCGTCCAAATCTGGCTTAAAACGGTCAAAGTATCATTAAAAGTGCCAAATATATGTTTGTGTTTGTTCAATGTGCATTTTAGGTACGAATATCATGAAAAAGACAAAAAGATCACAAGAAACAAAGAAAAACGGACACGGGAAATGAAGCCGCCCAATGAACCGGACCCAAGTGTTGAATTTTCCAAAAAGACCTTTGAAGAATTGAAGATTGTCAAGATTGGTCCCTAACCTATTGAAGACTTGTCACAAATTACCCTCCATGAATCATTTTGTACAAGGTTAATCATTCATCTTTGAAGACATGTCAAAACCAGCCCTTGAAGTTAATGAAAATTACATGTTTTATCCTTTTGTTAACAAAGGGACTAAAGCCAAAAGGATTAACTATGAAAACTGCCGAGGACTAATGATGAAAAGGAGAAGTGAAGAGTGCTGTTAAGTGGATGGGTAGTTCTGCCAAAATCCCAAACTATTTTAACCCTAAAACCTACCAACCCATTAAACTTAACCAACCCACCCATAACCACATAACCAAACCCATTACCCGACCCACGTCGTTGCCATATCACCACTATCCACCTATCACAACCCACCACATCAACACCCCCTACACGTCATATTCCACCCCCCCCCAGATTTTTAAATAAATTAATATAACTTTTTAAATTATATTAATTTATTATACTGGCGCCTAACACATTCACTAATCCTAATTTGGATCAAAACCCCTCTTTACAGCCTATAAACCCTAATCCCTCCATATAATGATTTACCCAAAATCAAAAGTCCACAAACTCTAGATACGTGATTTAGCATATGGATATCACGTTCCCACCATTGTTTTGTCCTTTACTTCACCCAAAGGTCCCACAAAGAGCTCCCCTGTACCAATGGGAGTGCGTTTCTACTCAAAGACAAAAACCATACAGAAGATCAATGATCCACGCCACATGGCTTCATCCTTAACAAGTATTGAACGTTTGAGATCAACCAATAACAACTGTCCATCACATGAGAGCTTGATTCTTCAAATCGTCCAAGGGCACTTCTAGGATTAAACGCATTAGGCTTTTAGTTTTCTTTATTCATTCTAGAACCTTTGTAAGCCTATAAAAGTCATTAGACTAGCTAGCTTGATTTATGTTCTTGTTTTTCCTTGTTCACCTACTTGTAATTCCTTTCTATGATTAATAGAAGTTGGTATAATCTTTGGTGAAGAAAGCAAGTCCCAATTTACTTTTATGTTTATGTTTGAATGTTTAGTTTTTAATCCGCCTCAAGTTACATGTTTTTGTTTCAAGGATTTTGAAAAATCTCACTAAGTTTATTTTGCTAAGTACCATTGGTCTCAAACAGCCTAAGTCTTAGCTTAATATCTGATCATAACCAACTGATCTTGATGATCAAGGGGCAGTGAGGATATTAAGAGTAGTCATAGGCTTGTGGGAGATAGGGTCTTGTATTAAGCTTGGCCTTTGCTACCAGTTTTTCTTATTATCTACTTGTACTAATACTACTACTTGCTTTTAAGTCTCTTATAAGCTATCTCAAGTAGCTTAAAAGTGAGCAGTTTGTAGTTTGTTAACTTGTGTTGGAGATAATTACACCATAAACAACATCCTTTGGTTCTACTTTAAACCATCAACAAGGATCATCATATTTCCATTTCATTGACCAAGACACCAAGGGGTTTGTTTAGTTGTTAACAAACCTCTTTGGATCTTTGTTGACCTCCCAAAGGAGGTACTTGGGAGGAGGTTCTAACTCTTATCCCTTTCTTTTATTCAAATTTTTGTGAAAAAAATTGCATGCTAAGTTCATTTGAGTAGTATCTGCTAAGTTGGTGTTTTTGTGTTTTGATTTATGTTATTTCAACAAATTATGCATGTTAGATTTAGTCTAAGTTAGATTGGAGTTAGTTTTTGCATAGTTTGTTTGTAAAAATTTGATCGTGGATAATTTAAGTGGTGTTTGGATTTGTTCACTTCATACAGTAAAAGTCACATTTGTAGGTTGAATTTATTTTAAACAAGTCACAAAGGTTACTCTTAGGTATTTTTTGTGTTTAGTTTCAATTTTGTTGTATAAAATAGTGAATTGCATTATTTGAGTAAAATGTGTCAAAATTTATATTACGCCTTTTAAATCTTTGATCTTGTGTTTTGGAAGCTGAAAGTTTTCAAATAGTTAGAGTATAAGTACCATTAGGACTAACTTTCATAAAATTTATAGGTTGTTATAACTAAAAACAAGTTTTGGTTGGCCAAAGTTCAATTTTTGGTCATTTGAACCAGTAAAAATGATTTTTCTATGCACCAAAAACATCAGCAGACCTAAGTCTCTGATTTCTTTAATTTAAAACTTCACAGTTGGTAAACATATAGTCTAGGACTTGGTTTAGAGGTATAACATCTTGTATCTAGGTCTTTTTAAATCTTGGTGGTTTAAAATTGCATCAATAGCTCACTGTTAGTAACAATGTTCACAGCATACCTCATTTTTTGTTTGCAGTCCACACCAGCAAGCTTAGGTGTGTGAATATTGTGATTGGTGGTTTTATTTTTGGTGAACAAGTAAGTCTTAGGACAGTCTTAGACTTCATTAGCTGTTATTTGGCTTTGGTGAGCTTTTGGAGGTCTAATTAGCTAAACTAGTCAATTGTTACGCCAACTATACAACAACCATTATTTTCTATGTGCAAATTTGTTATAATCTGATTTGTGATTTATTTTGTGATTGAGTGTTTGTATTTTTGTGTTATTTGACTCCCTACAACCCCACTGGTTGTAGGGGTGCCCTTCTTGTAAAAGAATACCAAGCATAATCAAGACAAAAGGGCTCAAAAGTGTCAATCTCCACTGTTCTTGCATAAAACATGCATTTGTTCTTCATTTGTGGGTTCTGTGATCTTTGATCCACATTTTTGGCTTAAAATTTGGATAAGTACAAGTAACAAGTGATTAAGGAGTGTGTTTAAGTGTTAAGATAAAAAAGAAATTAAAAAAAGTTTTACAAAAAGCGAGCATAGCCCGGGCTCGAACACATGACCTTGCTTACCAAGGAATAACGTGTTAACCGGTGACCTATGAGCTCTTTCTTGTCACTCTTAGAAACGTTGTAAACTTATACCATTATTCATTCCTTTGATTAATATTAAGCCGTGAGCTAGAAAGATTTTTACAACTTATTTAGTGCATAATGGTAGCTTATTTCATTTTTCCTTGCATTGTGATAGTGTTTTAGACTTTTTGGTTAAATGTGAGATTTTTTCAATTAGTTAATTAATTTATAGGATTTTTTAATACGATTTTAATTGGAAGTCATTTAAAAATAGATTTAGGGTTTTAAAAATATACTTTTTATTCTTTTATTAAATAATAAAGGTTTACAAATCATAAAAACTTTGACTGGACTTTTTAATATTTTATTTGATTTGTAAGGTTTTATTTAATCTTTAAAAATTAATATAAAATTATTTAAAAGGTTACAAAATTTTTTGTTGGTTTTTATATCTTAGTTATATTATTTAGGACTTTTTGGTGAATTTTATTAATTTTTTAGGTAAAATTTCATTTTTGTCACGTTTTTCGGTTTTACGTTTTTAATTAAAAAAACTTGTTTTTAGGGTTTAGAAGTAGATTTAATTAGTTTAAAAAATTAGAAAAATAACTTTTAGATTATTTAAGATATTTTTGAGGTTTACAAGTTTTAAAATCTTAGTTTGGGTTTTTTGTTAATTTATTTGATTTTTAGTGATTTAATTAGCAATAAAAAATTAAATATTAATTAATTTTAAAAGTTACAAGAAGTTTTCTTCATTTTTACACCTTAGATATATTTTTAGGAATTTATTGTATTTTTTTGAAAATTCTTAGACAACTTTTAATTTTCGTCGATTTTTATGATTTTACGTTTTATACGTCATAGCTTAATTTTTACTGTAATCCGTTATTTCCCTTAGATATTTTCCATTCAATCTATATTAATCAAAAACATTACAAGTTTGACACACACATTAATCCACCTTGGTGAACGAACTCACATTAGGTCATTAGTGCTACGTTTTCCTAAACGTGCATTAAATACTTACTATTTATACCTCTTTTTCCTAAAAGAGTGTATTTTACTACTATCAACTTTCATTTTAATTTTCTCGCTTCATTATAACTTCGTTTTAGGTGATTTAAAAGGCTGTGAAATCCGAATTACGTCTACTTTCATTATGGCAACCCTTAATCAGAGCGGGGGATGTCCTCCTCAGGATACGTCCAAAAGCTTTATATTCTAATTGAGTCAAGTTTCTAACAGTTTTCACCAAATACTACTTCCATTCCAAAATCCTATACTATCCTAAGCTACCTATTAACATCATTCGAGAACCTATTTAGCTCAGTTTCAAAGGTCTCAATATGTACATAATTAGCATACTGAATATATAAAACACGATTTTTTGTATGTTTACCTTTAATCATTATGAAAATATATGATGCATCTTGACACAAGCTAATATGTATGCATCTAAAATATGATAATAAACATAAGAACACTCACAATGATGAAATATGGATCAAAGAATCGGATCACAACCCATAAACTCGTTGAAACCCTTGTTTTAAATAAAATAAGTTTCCAAATCTAAAAAACTTGTAAAACTATTTTGTATAACCTATTCTAAACCTTTCAAGCCATCCTTGTAATCACCTGAAACTGAGTATAACAATGGAAATAATGTTTGATTCAATTTCGTGTGTTTAAGGTACAAAATAAGGAACAAAAGTTGTGTTTCTTGAGCTAGGGTTTTTGTGTGGTTAATTATTGATAGGCTTAGGTTAAAATAAATTTTCTTACTGATCTTGTATGCTTGTAATGGTGAATGTTCATGGTGGTTGGTGGTTGTTTTGGTTCGAACCAGAGAAGAGGAAAAAGACAAGAAAAACAATGAATGTGTTTATATGTTTGTTATTGTACGTGATATGTTTAATTTGATCTACACTAAAGGATGAAAGGTTGTATTGTTCTAGTTAACAAACGCTTGGGCTGAATTTTAGGTGTAGTTTTTAGTAAATTTTGTAGCTTAGTGAAATATGTATACATGTAGTTAGGGTTTATGTTAATTTAATAGGTTTAGTAAGGTTTAATGTTAGAAGTGAAGAGTTGCTAGGGTTTTGTACAAGTAGTGGGGTTTAACTAAAGTTTAAATTAAATGGTAAACAGTATAGCTAGGGTTTAGTCACTATAGGACTTGTCATAAGGAACTATAGATGCCATCGAAGAGTGTACCTGACGCCGTCACAAAACCCTCCAGACGTCATCACCATTTCAACGAGATACCATCGCATCTTATCGACTGAAGAAACCCTAAGAATATTCAACGGCGTCGCACCTATAACTCGACGTTATCACGACCCGTTTTCTATATATATAGCCCATTGTAAAACATACAAAGGTGTATAATTCTTGGCTTATTTTGGAGCGGCTACTTTAGCCTGATTTTAGGGTTTCAAAACCCATGGCAAAACCATGTTAACACCAATATCAAACGAAGATCCAGGTTTTATTCATTTTCCTTAATCATATTTATGTGTTTGATGCTTGTATCTTCTATCTTCTATTCTTTTGCTATGCTAGGCTAGATTAATTAGTGTTTATATGTGATTACCTGAACGTTATGATGTGATTCTTATGTGTTTGTTGCTTCTTGATTGATTTTGAGTATGCTACACTCTAGAAAACCATACTAGATCTTCAAATTTTAATTGTTGATATGTCTAAAACGTAGGTGCGTAGATATATATGATGTTGCAACCATGGACGCATGCTATCTTACCGTTATAGTGCTTTTTGCATTAATCGTAGAATGTACTTGTGTGCCGATTAAGAGGATACATTTAGGTTTTTGTTAATGCATGTGTTAATGCAGTAGATCTAGGTTTCTTGGTTTATGAATTTGTCACATAAACGATTATAGGTGCATGCCTCAAGTGGGTAGAATCTCGTAAACGTCTCCATAACTCTATGCTACGTTTACTTGTTTTGCGCCTCACTTATAATTGATACCAATGAAAACACTTACATATTTAATCAGCAAGGTGTGACTGGCAACAAACACATAGGAGGAACACTGTAGTAAGTAGTGCATGATTATATGAACACATTCTTTTAACCGATGAAATTGTGCACGTTATATTAGGATTAAAGTGCTAGTCAAAACCACATTCTATACCCGATAAATTTACTGCTTCCATAAAACATTAAAAATACAAAAAAGAATATTTTTCCCACCTCTAGACCTTTTGGACTTCGACACTGACCTCACACACTATTTACCGAGAGAACAATAACAAGGCGGCTACACTGTCGGGGGTTGTAAAACTTCGGTGACTTTAGTCGTCACCAGTACGTTTGACATTGACCTCCCATACAATTACCATAGAGAACGATAAGACCCCCTAGCCCTTTTGCCATACTATACTACTACAACTAGGTGCACTACCTAGGGGGTCGTAAAACTTCGATTTGGGACCACCTCACATCAAGTTTTTGGTGCCGCTTCTAGGGAATACTTAGATCGAGTATCCGACTAGCTCAGGTCTACTCACTTAGTTCCTTCCGAGTGAGACCACTCTATTTTATTTTTATTTTATTTTTTTTATCCTTCTTTAGGGTCTATCTTTCATCGTGTTATTTGTTTTGTAAACTTCCATTGACTATCCCGTGTTTCAGTAATGGAGAATACGAATCCATTTGTTCAGGTTCTAGAAAACGGAATCCCGCCGTACATCTTGCAAGAATTGAACGAGCTTCGGGCCATTTCGACCATGATAGATTCTCTTCGTGAGATTCTATTTCGCTTTCTTGTTTTGATTCGCTCATTGCATGATGATTTTGGAATAGCCGATAGGTTCGAATTTGATGGCTTAGATTCTGACACGCCTCTTGAAACACCTTTTATTGAGTCGGATGATTACTTGGACAGTATGGAAGTGGTTAATGAGTCTAATACATTTGGTGATCCGGGGAGACCCTGTGAGCATAGGATTACTAAGTCTTGAGACGAGCATGATTTACCATTTTTTTGCACGATACGGTTTAAACAGTTCATTCCGTATCCTTTTTTTCCCTTTAATGTGATCACTCGTAAGGCTATTAACATCATTTTTGTTAAGCCACTTGAAAACACGGGGAAAAATTTGTTGTCACTTCAAACAAATACGGATTACTATGGTAAATTCTTAGTAAAAGGTGTCAAAAATAATTTTTTCATATAAATTGGAGCTGCTTATTTAATGAACTCATACACAAGATTTAAGACGGAAAAAAAAAACCCGCCTAATAGACAAATGGACCGGACTCTAACTCAATACAAAGTCTAACAAAATGTGAAAAACGCGTAAAAATAAAAATAACTCATTAAATACAGTTATACAGTGTTTTTAGGCTTCGAAAGTTCTGTAACCCAACTACGCTGGTTACCATCAGTGGCGGAACTAGGAAACGAAGATGTGGGGGGCAAAAATTTTTTTGACGACTGGGTAATACATAAAAAAACATCAATTAAAAACCCTTATAACGAACACTAAAATACGATTAATGTTGAAAAATAATTTATGTTAAAAAAATTATAACATGGTAGCTATCTGAAGGTTCTAGTGTTGCTAATTAAAAAAAGGTTATCATGTTAGCTATATAAAGGATTTTGTACAGTATTATTTTATTTTTTTACTATCTACATGAATTACAGACACTTCATATAATTACGGTACAAATTTTTGTAAGGCCAAGTGAACCGTTGTTTAAAAAATGTATATGCTAATTTATATAAAAAAAACAAAGTACCCACTATAAACTATAGTACGAAACAAGTACGAACAAAGTTCCATTCATACTATATCAATTTGGCCTTGGATACTGTGACAATAATAAACTTTTCTATTTTATACAAATCACCATCTTCCTCTATCATCTTCTACAATGAAAAGCTTCATCAAAAATACAAAAAACCCTTCATAATACCAGTTCTTTCTTCACTTTCTTTCCATCATCTTATATACTGGGGGCATTCTCAGTTTTTAGGTGGGGGCAATACGATTAAAATCCGAAAATTAAACTTAAAAATTATGATTTTTGAAGAATCCATGGGGGCAGTTGCACCCCCTATTTCCTTAATAGATCCGCCCTGGTTACCATCACGTTCTCCTGGCTTCAAGTTTTGAAACGCATGATCCCAGAATTACAACGAATTTACGTAGCCCATGTTATGCCGTTTCGAATAAACCTTTTTTCCTTACATGATCTTAGGTCTTTAGAAATAAACCGGTCCGTTCGTTAGTATTAACGAAGATAAAAATATTCCTTGAATATTTGCTCTTTTTTTTTCACTTGAATGAACCAACTTTATTAGAAAAAAAAACTGTCTAAGCGCCAAACTTTATCGTAGCAATGTCAATCACTCAAACTGGTAAATCAAGCACTACGACACTATCACTGTGAGAATCTTTGAAGTATGACAAACTCTAAAACGTGCATCAATGAAATAAAATGTTATATTCTAGTGATATAGTTACTATATAACTTCTACACGCAGTCTATTGGAACTCATTCATTCTCCTATAAATACTCGTTATCATCCTACCCTTCAATTCACTCAACTCGTAGCATTTGCTCCTCAGCTTCGTCATAACTCAAAAATGGCGAAAAGTTCATACGTTTTCTGTGCAGCTCTTCTAATTTTCGTACTTGCTATCGCAGGTAATAAATTAAACTAATTAGGCCTCTTTCAAGTTTCTGTATGTCTCATTTACTTAATACAAACTAATTACTATAGATTTTGTTTTGATATAACTCGATGGACAGAAATAGAGGCCGCTGGTCCAAAGCTATGTGAAAAGGCCAGCAAGACGTATTCAGGTAAGTGTGACAACAAGAAATGTGACAAAAAGTGTATAGATTGGGAGAAAGCACAACATGGTGCTTGTCACAAGCGAGAAGGTAAAGACGCTTGCTTTTGCTACTTTGACTGTACCAAAGCACCTCCTGGAGCTAAACCAGCACCTCCTGGAGCAGCGCCTCCACCAGCTCCTTCCGCTGGCGGCTCACCTCCCGCCGATGGTGGATCACCACCTCCTCCAGCTGATGGTGGTTCTCCTCCTGCCGATGGTGGCTCACCACCTCCTCCATCCACTCACTAAGGACAAGGTGCAAGCCAAGACACGATATGATCGAATACCATATCTTGATTATGTTGGACTAATGATCAAGAGCTTATAATTCTATGTATAAGTGTTTCCTATTATCGTATTTAGGCACTGGTTATAATCACCTTCCCATAATGAAATCAGACAGATGAAATGTGAAAAGTTATCGTGAGTTCATAGACAATTATCAAGGGAAATTAAAAGTATAAGACCAACTCGATCACGATAATTAGATAATTATAAAATTATAAACACGTTATGGAATCCATTTATTTAGTTCATGAAGCGTATTTTTGCTCCAAGGCATTGAACTCGTGTGTGTGTGAAGTCTAACTATTGGTATATGTCCCATATCATATGTTTGTAACTCATGTATGTGCAGAGTTAGTCTTTCTCCAATCATTTATATCTCGTCCGGATAGGATTGTATAAATACTTACCTCTGTGATTCTATACTTCTACATAAGTTGTAAATAATTAGATTTCCTGGTTAAACACTTATACCGCAGAGAAGTAACTAACACTTAGTACATAGAATTCTTGATGACTTGATCGTTGCTTTATCTAATTTCCAAGAATGGTAATATACATATCTTGCCTAAGCTCGTCAGAATCTCAGACTGCGTGGATGTATTACAGTTTGTTCTCGGATACAAGTACTATATTTTTGGGGGCTAGTATTGCAAGCAGTCATGAACATTCATTGTGGTATAAAGTAGGCGTAGATGGATGACTTATGAGGGTCAGCACTCAGCGTAGCATACAAAGATGCTGCGATAGAAAATTATTTTGTCTTTCAGATTGTTATAAGTATATATAACCTAAAAGATCGAGTTGTTTAACGGCCTTGAAGTGATCAACCGCCTTCGTTTTTAAAACGTACTTGGGCAGGGCCTAAAGTTGATTGATTATCATCACCAAAATGTGTGAGGTACCAAGTTTCTGATAATTGAGGGCTTTCTGTGTGACATTGGTTTCAAACTCCGTGGATTAATCGCCGAGAATGTCAAGAACTTGGGCCAATGTATATTTATCATTAAAGAAAATTTGATTAATAATTTATTAGGAGATTTGAGAATAGATTATATATATAGTCTAACAACTTGGGCCAATGTATATTTATCATTAAAGTGATTGTGTGTTATGGATCCGAATAAACATGGTTTGGTGTACGCGATTAAAAATCCTTGCCAGCACGTTTAAATTCGAATTTACGAGGTTTTCCATGAAATCATGAAATCATTTGTTATGCTATGCGAACCTTTTATTTTTTTGGTTCATCAAAGTTTGAAAATAACTCGAAATCTAAAAAATTAACTTGAAAATTAGGTCTAATTTGTTGTATTTTTAGTTTATATAGGAAATGTAAACGTGCATTTTTACGAAATTCAAATCATTTCATCAACCTTCGACCTTGTATAACCGGATAAGTGTTTATGCCGCATGGTTGTGTGGTCAGGTTGAAAGCAACTCTACAACATGTTGTTGCATTATCTACTACAAATGCGAAGTACATGACGTTTACGAAAGCTGTTAGGGAAAACATTTGGCTTAAGGGTCTATAATCGAGGTGAAAATAAGCCTTAGGCCAGTGATAATGAATTGTGATAATCAAGGTGTATTCATCCCTCAAATGTAAAGAGATTTAAGTGTCGAAGATAGAAACGGAAGATAATGTTGTTCACGCGTTTACAAAGGTGGTCCAGGTCGAAGGTTTATGTATTCCATGGTGTAGAAAAACATGAATCAAGAGAAAGATTAAATGATATTTGATAAACAAAACAGAATCACTTAATAAAAATATAACACTATCAGTGCTAATCATGTGTAACCCTATTATCTGCATGATAATAGTTTTACAATTAAAACAATAATACAGAAAAGAAACCTAGGATTTCAAAGATCAAGAACAGAGATAGTATATGTGTGAGAGAGTATCTGTGTGAAAAACACACTTGTGTATGAACGATAATGACAAGAAGGAGAGACGCTCCTCTTGATAAACAAGATGTTGGTATTCAACTAGCCGTTTGGCTGATGGGTTGTCACATGGTGTTGAGTCTAACAGCAGAATCATAAGTTGACAACAATAGTCCCTGGCATCCATGTCTTCTATCACATCATGTCTAATGCATAACGGAAAGTTACAAACAACACATAATAAGACCTTGATGTTTAATTGGGTTAGCAGATTAGGTCATATTTTTAACACATGGACATACTTGGTATCGGAGTTAACTAGTTTTTTCAATGAGGTGGAAATTATTAGTATTATTGTCGAGCCTACTTAACATATACGATACGTAGAATGTATCAAAGTGTAGTTTTCTTTACATATTTTTGTATTAGAAGTGTGTGAATCGGCTCAGGTTGAGCTTATATTTCTTTAGTCGACATAGGTATGTAACCAAACCTCTCACCATATAAAAACAGGTGAGAGGTGATGCATAATACACTCACATTCTTCTTGTTCTTTCATTGTAACCGATATTGATAAATAAAACTTAATCATTCGGTTAAACTTTGTTGTTTATACTTCTTGGTCCGATTATATCCAACGTATACTTTGGTTGAAACGACCGAGATTTCTTTTATTTATTTAGAATATATGTGTTTAGGACAGTCTCTACATTTGTTTAGAAATGTGTATCGTGTCGTGAAAATGTATTTATGTTTTGTTTGTCTAACAAGTTACTTTATTCGGTTATATATACCGAAAGGTATATTAATAAAAATAATCAATCAAGTTTAAAGATATATAAATGTATGGTCTTCTCTTTTATCGTTCTTAAGGTGGAAGCATCCGCTAAAAGTGGTGTCTTATCCTGATACTACCCAAGAGGGTCATATCAATTGGTTCATTCATTGAGACTCCTCGTTGAGGGCTTTTGATCTACGGTTCCAAGCAAAAAACGACTATTGTTCATCGCGTGAGTACTGTTCATCGTGATTATTGTTCATTCAAGTACTGTTCATCGGTTCTATTTACGGGTACTTTTCATTAGCAAAACAAATTGTTTTTTTTCGATTTAGTATTCATAGTGTCGGGAGACAGCGGTCATGATGCATAGTACGCACTATCTAAGCTCTTGCAAATGGGTACGATGACCGAATATCAGAGTAAGTTTGTTATTCTTGCCAATCCAGTAACGAGGATTTCTACAAACTTACTTAAATTGTTTTATATACCTGGCCTTAAACCGTCGTTACAACGAGAACTATTGAGGCCAAAGCCTACACCTTTAGGAGATACCTTCTATTTAGCCAATATCGGTGAAGCTCATTTTGAGACAATTGTAGTAAAAGAGGTCATTGAAAAAAAAGCATTTGATTCTTCAACAACTTTAGAAGTTACACTCGGGATTCACCATAAGTTGTACTAAAAGATATTGTCTATGATGGTTTAAAGGGTATATGTACACACTAAATAGATGAACTAAAAGGTTATGGGTATTAATAATGAAGTTGGAAGTGGTGTTAAATCAGTGGCTCACATTACCAAGGCATTATCGAGGCACGTTCTTCTGGTTGGGGATGAAGCCACGGAAGTATGGATGTCGGACTTCCAATCGGCATTTTCTCTTATTCACCTTGAGGGCAACATGATTTTTTAAGGAGTGATGAGTAATACACCCTTCCCAACGGAAGGACGAATAACAACGGTGATGTGTTATGTCTTAGGTAGAAGAAGACAACGCATGAAAATGGGTGTTGGTTGCAGTGAGGCTGGAGAACAAAATCGGTTAAAGAACAAATTGTGTTGGAGAACTATCTTTGTTGGAGTCCTAACTACAGAGTGAAAGACGAGATTGCGGTAGGATTAGGATATGAGATCCGAATATCGAGTGTTTCAAGAAATTAACTTGAGGGCAACGTGAATTCGAATGAGCGTGAAATGATACGGCTGAGATATATTTTATTTAATTAGAATATATATGTGTTTATGACCGTTTTATGCTTATTTATAAATGAGTATCGTGTCGTGATAATATCTATATGTTTGGCTTGTTTAAAAGCTACTTTATCCGGTTATATATATCGAAGATTCTATTAATAAAAGTAATCAATTAAATTTAAAGATAAACAAATGGCTAGTCTTCTCTTTTATCGTTCGTAAGGAGCAACCATCCGTATGTTTTATCCGACACTATTCGAGAGGGTCGCATCACTAGTGTTCTTGCTGCGCGAACTTTTTCAAGGTGTTTTAGGGTTTTGCGAACTCGATCTTCAGTTTGTTGAAGATTAACATTCCAACAGATCAAATTTGATTAATAATTTAATAGGAGAGAGATCTCAGAATAGATTATTTATATAGTCTAACAATTTCGGCCAATATATGTTTATCATTAAAGTAATTGTGTGTTATGGATCCGAATAACCATGGTAATAAAAATCCTGGCCAGCACGTTTAAATTCAAATTTACGAGGTTTTACATAAAAGCATGAAATTATATGGTACGCTATTCGTACATCCAAATGCAAACCTTTTATTTTTTTCGTTCATCAAAGTTTCAAAATAACACGAAATCTAAAAAAAGTGACTTGAAAATTAGGTCAATCTGATGTATTTTAGTTTATATAGGAAATGTATCACGTGCATTTGTACCGAATTCAAGTCATTTCATCAACCTTCGAACTACTTGTGTACCATAGTACTATCATATGCATTTGTACCGTACTCTTAACTTCTACACGCAGTCTATTAGAACTCCTCCGTCTCCTATAAATACTCGTTATCATCCTACCCTTCAATTCACCCAACTCGAAGCATTTGCTCTTCAGCTTCGTCATAACTCAAAAATGGCGAAAAGTTCATACGTTTTCTGTGCAGCTGTGCTAATTGTCGTACTTGCTATCGCAGGTACTAAATCAACCTTATCTAGGTTTCTTATTATTCATATATCATATTGTAAAGTAACAATCACTGACAAACCTTCATGTCTCGTTTACTTTAATATAAGCTAATTACTAGATTTTGTTCTGATATAACACAATGACAGAAATAGATGCCGCTGGTCCAAAGCTGTGTGAAAAGGCCAGCAAGACGTATTCGGGTAAGTGTGACAACAAAAAATGTGACAAAAAGTGTATAGATTGGGAGAAAGCACAACATGGTGCTTGTCACAAGCGAGAAGGTAAGGACGCTTGCTTTTGCTACTTTGATTGTACCAAAGCACCTCCTGGAGCAAAACCAGCACCTCCCGGAGCAGCGCCTCCACCAGCTCCTTCCGCTGGCGGCTCACCTCCTGCCGATGGTGGATCACCACCTCCTCCAGCTGATGGCGGATCTCCTCCTGCCGATGGTGGCTCACCACCTCCTCCGTCTGCTCACTGAGGACCGGTTCTTGAATCGCAAAGGCTTATAAGAATATTAATAAAAACAAAATGCGTCATATACAACACATTGAGCATTTTCCTAGAGTGTAACTTGTGTTCGATGTACAAGTCATAGATTATGATTCCATGGATATGTGATCAATAAATTAACTTTCTCTCGAGTTTGGGATTAATATTCTTGCTCTTAAAAGTATCTTAACTTGATTAAGTTGTGTTTATGCTAAACATAACATATACAAATTTTAATATAGAAATGACTAAAATGTTATCTTTTAACTTATGATCTTCCCAGGTAAATCTTGGTCAACCTGTATCTATGTTTAGACACTTGATTTAAGTGATCGATCATGTATTTGCATGACGGATTGGAGTGATAGTATTTGTTCGAATGATTAACCACCAAGTAATTGTTTTTCAATAGTTTTCAAAGTTAGCCAGATTTTCGTCTCAAATAATATTTTTATGAGATTCAACTTGGACAACTGAGAGATCTTATGTGTCTTGATGTACGTCGGAGTCCTCC
The DNA here is from genome assembly GCA_025667525.1 of Glebionis coronaria. NCBI lineage: Eukaryota > Viridiplantae > Streptophyta > Magnoliopsida > Asterales > Asteraceae > Glebionis > Glebionis coronaria. The sequence continues at coordinate 15,698,003 of CM046876.1, forward strand.
TCACACATTTATTCATGGTCGATCAATTTCTGAAGTTAATCTGGAAAGTAAGTGGCCTTGATTGGAAATAAATATGATGTCACAGTTGATTGTAATAAATTTAACAACACATATATAGCTTTATTATGCCGAAACATGTTTATCAGTTTCAAAACCTTCGTGTCGTGTTTTATGAGTTAAGTCACACGCTTCATCTCGTGAACGAATTTAAATACCATATATATTGTTGAAATATATATCATGTTAAGGAACTAGTCGCATCAACTTCCATACATATCTTTTATAATTCCGAACACATGGTAGCTAGCTTGAGTTTTATCATGGAAATATTATTACATGAGTGATTTCCCCAACCATCTTTCGTTTCCTAGGAGGTATTTAGTGCGTGTGGCGAGCTGAAATGAGAATGTCCACCGCATACAACTTGATTTCTTGCTTGAGAACAAACCTAACATTTATATACATTTTTTTTAACGACAAATGAATATAAAAGAAAAAGCTTCTAACAAGATGCTATAGAAAAAACGATACAAAATTATTAACAGAGCGTTACAAGGTTACAAGACTTTTATGTCAAATTTTATGTATAAAAAAATTTCCTATTAGAAAACCAATTAAAAGATAAGGACTTGACTTCGTAGATGATTGAATCTTTGTGGTGAGCTTCATGGCAAATGTTGCTTCATACCTGAACCGCTACAATGCCAGGAAGGTTATTTGGTCTACTGATTCGAAGATCTTAACGGTAGTGGCAGGCAAGTAAGCCTGATAAGAAAGGTTGATAACGTCATTCATGTTTGTGATGTTTATGTTTTGAATCCCCATCATTCCACGACACTGATTCCAAATAGATTTAGATGAATCGCATTTGGTGAAAATGTGACTTTAGGTCTCAATTGCGACATCACATATACATGGCAATGAAAACTATCTAGATCGGAACCCCAAGCATCATTTGAGCTGGGACCTCAAATTAGCGATTCTCCATGTGAGAATCTTGACCTTAGAGGGCACAATTGAGTTAACGAAATAACATTGATATACAATGATGGATATTAAGATACTTTTAACGTTCTTAGAATTGAAGAAAGCATCCGAGAATTCACAGTAAAGGCAATTCATGGCGTATATGTTACTAACAAAGATAAAAATTATTGCTTGAATATTTGCTCTTCTAACCAACTACTCTAGAGCAGTTGGCCACTTGGTAGCTTGGGGAGGGAGTTTGATCATGGGTTCAAGTCTTGCAAGAGACAAAAAGTTCATGATTTTCCTCTTTAGTGCGAAGCCGTGAGTTCTAGGGGTTTCCTCTATTGGTTCAGGTCCCGGGGCCTGCCCGTTATGGATGGTATAACTCGGGGGTCGGATTTCAGTGAGATTGAGGTGCCGTTCTAAAAAAAAATTAAAAAAAATATTTGCTCTTCTAAAACTAAATCAGAAAAAACTATCTAAGCGCCAAAATTCGTAGCAATGTCAACCACTCAATTTGGTAAATAAAGTATCACTATGACACTATCAATTGCACATCAAAGAAATGAAGTGTTATATTCTAGTGATGTTAATGTATAACTTGTACACGCGGTGTATTGGAACTCATTCGGTCTCCTATAAATACTCGTTGTTATCCTACCCTTCAATTCACCCAACTCATAGCATTTGCTCTTCAGCTTCGTCATAACTCAAAAATGGCGAAAAGTTCATACATTTTCTGTGCAGCTGTTCTAATTGTCGTACTTGCTATCGCAGGTACTAAATCAACTTATCCAGGCCTGTTTCAGTTTTGTTTCTTATTATTCAGATATCATTGAATCTGAATGTACACCCAATTTAAAATACTTGCGACAAATCTTCATGTCTCGTTTACTTAATATAAACTAATTACTAATTTTTTTATATATAACTCGATGAACAGAAATACAGGCCGCTGGCCCAAAGCTGTGTGAAAAGGCTAGCAAGACGTATTCAGGTAAGTGTGACAACAAGAAATGTGACAAAAAGTGTATAGATTGGGAGAAAGCACAACATGGTGCTTGTCACAAGCGAGAAGGTAAGGATGCGTGTTTTTGCTACTTCGATTGTTCCAAAGCACCCCCTGGAGCTGCACCGGCGCCTCCTGGAGCAGCGCCCCCACCAGCTCCTTCCGCTGATGGTGGATCACCACCTCCTCCAGCTGATGGTGGTTCTCCTCCTGCCGATGGTGGCTCACCACCTCCTCCGTCTGCTCACTAAGGACCTGTTCTTGGATAGCAAGGCTAATAAGAATATCAATAAACACAAAATGCTTCATATACAACACATTGACCATTCTCCTACATCATAACTTGTATTCGATGTATAATTCATAGATTATGCTTCCTTGCATAAGTGATTAATAAATAAACAAATTTCCTATCGAGTTTGGTATTAGTATTCTTGTTTTTATAAGTATCTTCTCTGGATTAAGTTGTGTTTATGCTAAACATATACAGCTGAAAAACTTGAAAGAAAAGTGTCTATTAAACCGATAACCGGCTAAAGTATAGGAGTTATGTAAAGAATATAGGCCAACATATAACTCGATCTGATCACACACCACCCGTGTATAAATATCTCAGCATACACTTTTAAATGTACAAACTCATGAGAAACTTATACGAGAAGCGTTCGTGAAAGTGTGAAACAATATGTATGGATTACCTGGTAAATTGTTTTTCGGTGAAAGTTCTAGTTCAAGAGATTAGTCAAGAGGACTACTCTAAACTATATATTGTTAATTACTTAGTTAAGATAATCATATTGGTTTAATATCTAGACGCCACCAAGTAAAATTGCTGAATTATGTGTTAAATAACATTCAACTGCAACAAAATTTCGTTTAATTAGGCCTCGAAACCGATCTAAAGAAAAATTAAACCTCCAAAACTTTATGGTCATGTTGTTTCTAATGCTTTGGAAATTTTCATAATTAATACAGTATTTTTTTTTTTTTTTTGAACGGGGATTTTGTTAAGGTGCTTAGCAAGGAGGTAAAACCTCAAACATATAGACATAGAATATGAATCCAAATCTTAATTTCATCGTATAGACATATAATGATTTTATTAGTACCTACTTAGTTAAAGAGTGACTCAGTTTCTTATAAACAATAAATGAAATAAAATTTGGAAAACTATTTTAAGGATTAGTTAGGCCTAACTTGATGTAGTTTATCTGGTGATGGAAATGCTATCACGTGAACATAAGATTGTTTGTCTCGTAACGTAGGACGGTTTGGTTTAATTTGTTTTTAGACATTCGATCAGTTTCTCTTGGACTTTATTTCGTCGTATTGTTTAAATTGGATCAACCTTTGACGTATATGCTTTCTAACGTTTTCAAGTTTCTCAATGATACGAATTAATCGCCTGTCTATCTTCACGTTAGCTCATAAAATATTACTGCGATTTAGTATACAGCACGTCTAGCCGTGAATGTTCTACGTTAATTTGAAGAAGATTGGCCAGACTCTATTTCATTCCCTTCGTTCCAATATTATTGTCCAGTTTATTATTTCCGAAATTCTGATATTTTATAAAAAATTTAACTGATAAAAAAAATCTCATTAGCGAAAAAAGGCTAGTAATTAAAAAGATAGAAATTCATTTTTATCAAGCTTTTGTGTTAAATCTATTAATGTAACATATGTTTATGAACTTCCTTCTCCTATATATACTACCTATTGTCTTGACCTAAATCTCTATTCAGTTCTTGAGTTCAATCGTATTTCGAAAATGACAAAAACCTCAAGAATGCTGTTTTCTTTTCGTATCACTGTCATCCTCTTTGTTCTTGCTATATCAGGTGCTAAAACAACCTTTATTTATGATTTTAATTGATCTTTCATGTATATTCCCTAAATACAAATACTCACTCCAACATTCATTTGCATAAGATGAACAGAACTCAGGATCGTGAAAGGAATAAACTTATGTGATAAAGACGGCACGTACTATAGGGGAAAGTGTGTCGATGAGAAGTGCTCCAGCAACTGCAAAGCCTTTGAGAATGGTGAACATGGATATTGTCGTCAAGGTGAAGTGAAACTCATTTGTGTTTGCGTCTACGACTGTACTAAGTTGAAGCCATTTATTCCCCCTCCTCCCAAAAAGGGTAACACATCACCTCCACCCAAATCTGCTCCTCCAACAAATGCGAGGCCGGCTCAACACCATAAATAAAGAGAAAAATGCTGCCTACGTACTTTAACACATTGCAAAATGTTGATGGACCACCAAATGCAATGTATGGTCGTGATATGTACTCTTCGATGTGTTGCGCTATATTCAAGTGAATATGATTCAAGAATTATACATAACGATGATGTTCATGTTACATGTTTTATACTTGTAACGTAATTTTTTCTGCATGTTTTTCAAAGACAGTTACATGTATTAAGAAACCCTTCTTAAAGGATAGATAATTCGATTCCTCTAAATTGATGTTTAATCATTTTCATTTCTGTAAATCTCGAAGAGTGAAAAGTTAAAACTGAGTCGTTAGAATGGGCTTGTGACTCAGGCTCAATCAAATCTCAAACCTTTTACGCTATATCCTAAACCAGTGGTATCTTGTTAGTTCGTTTTACTTTTAAAACAGCACAACTGATAGAAAAATGATAATTTCGACGACATGTTGGATACTACGAAATGGCACATATAATTTTCTCTATTGGTTTTTTAGTTTGGATGTATAACATAACGTGTGTATACCTTTACAAGGTTATGGCTCTAGATTAAGTTTATAAAACAAAGTTTACAAGGATTTTCCAGTACCACCCGATTTCACATATGGTCACTAGGTCTTAAAATTACATCAGACGTTCCTTCAGTTGCAATGTTGTATCCCCATTATTTCTTCCCTCCATTAACATCTAAAGAGATTAACAATGTTTCTGGTTGCTCGTATGATACCGCAAGATTACGTCAATGCAGTCTATATACGCCAAAGGAATGAAACCAAATTTAATTTAAGTTGATATAAAAGAAGATGTTATACTAACTATCATGTTTAAGGACTTATGTTGATAGGGACGTTGTGGCTCGAAAATGGAACAATATGAATGCAGTGTGAGTGGGAGTCCGTGTCAGTGCATTTGAAATTAAGTGATCCATCCACAAAAGAGGTGAATTGGAGGAACACCCGAACCCTGGTATCTTTTGACACTAGCTATTTTTCAACTCACAAGGAATAGCTCCGGCAACTCACCTGACCAATATGGTACCAACTCGAGTAGGCAGGAGCCAAGACTCAAAACTCATGGGTCAACTGAATAGATTTTGTGGATGAATTTAATTGACTCTTGGATGGAGTACAAGCAGGTCGATCAAAATCATCAAAAACTTTAAGTCAGCATATGTGTTTAATTAAGTGTTAACCTTAACAGGTTATAAACCTCTTGTGTCGTGAAATTTTGGTGTAATGTATGTTGCTGTAGTCTTTGTGACTTGGTGAGCATGTCTGTAAACGGGCACTAGCTCAAACGTCGTTTATGTAATTTATTCCTTCAAAAAAAAAGGTAATAACGGGCGTCCTAGTTAAACCTTCGTCAATATAGCCTTTGGTCAATTTTATGTATTTCAATCAAATTTAAATTTACTGTATTATCTACCGTAATACCGTGGATACATGTGTATGTCGTTTGATGTATCCAAATATTTCGAATTGTTCTTCTTTAGTATTTTAAGTATTCTGTAACTTTTGTCATCCGAAAAGAAATAAAATTGTTCGAAGAAACTAGTTACAATATTCCTATCGGTTGAAGACTTCTATTCGTAATACAATCTAAAGACGTAGCTCAGGTGCAAGTCTGTTGTGCCAAAGTTCGGGATAGAAACGACCTTCGACCTAATTTTGAGGCTTCCCAATTTTAGGCGACTCATCTAGTGAGTTTGGTATTCATCCTAACATTTTGTAATAACCTGTTATGGTAATCTAACATTTCTAGTAATATTCACAACAACATATATATGAAAGCTACATACTTATTAAATTTATATTAGTTGGTTAGAGAAACAGCATGTAAACTTTGGTTAACTAATTATGTAAAAGATGTGTACAAAGGTTAACCTCTATGTATGTGAACAAAATTAAATGGTAGGCATAATTTGTTCCAAAATTTGCAGAACAAATTGTTTGAATTTGGTTAAGTACAGAAATATTCAAAAAGATTATTGGTAATAAGTAATAACACAATTTGTTTCTTTTAACAAGAGGAAATGCATTTTTAGTATATTTCAATATGTTTCCTCTTATCAGAATTAGGAGTAACAATCTGATATATACGTGCACCGGTGTACGTACCCCAAGTTTCTCAAATAAGAGAGCTCCGGCACGATTTGAATCTCTGTGATTATGTGCTCAAACCATTTGAATTAACTAGTCAAATGACCGGATACTATGGCCGGTCAATAGGTAAAATAATTGTACAAACATATCACATATTTTGCAACGAGTGCTAGCTAGCGCTCTTTTCTACAAGTATTGATAGCCGCAGTTAGTTGCTAGTCTAGCTCTTTTCTACAAGTATTGATAGCCGCAGTTAGTTGCTAGCTGGATGTGAACCTTATTTAGACTTTTAATTCGTAAAGAAAATATGTTTACAATACAGATAATCCTTGTTATGATGCTTCTGTGCTGGCCTAAATAAGTTTGTTCCAGCATAAGCACATGTAGAGGAATGTATACATTATGGTTTGAAAATCTTTGTATTTGTTGTTTTCACGTTTAATGTAACAAAACATGTGCGGAAATTTACATATTTTGAAGACTTAGGTTCTTCAAGATTTGGATTCAACTACGAAAGTATTTCGATGAAACTTCTTACTTCGATCTCACCTATAAAAACCTCATTCATCTCCACCATTTCATCATCCAAATCGTGGCGAGTGTTTCGTCATATAACTTAATCATGGCTAAAAATTCAGTTGCTTTCTTTTCATTCCTTCTAGTCGTCTGCATTCTTGCTATTTCAGGTTCTTAATCACACTTATTTGATTTAAGGCTATTTGCGTTTTCGTTTTGATATATTACGTTTGTTTCTTAGCTAAATTCGATCTATTGGCATTAAATTCTAAATGTTGTATAATGAGCTTTATAATTATGGCATGGACAGAACTCGCAACCGTTCAAGGAAAAATATGTGAAAAACCGAGTAAGACCTGGTTTGGAACGTGCAAAGACACAGATAAGTGCGACAAGCGATGCATAGATTGGGAAGGAGCAAAGCATGGAGCTTGTCACCAACGTGAATCAAAATATATGTGCTTTTGCTACTTTGACTGTGATCCTAAGAAGAATCCAGGCCCGCCTCCGGGAGCACCTCCTACCCCTCCTGGTGGTGGTGGTGACAACGGTGGAGGTGGTGGTGATGGAGGCGGCGGAGGCGGCGGAGGCGGTGGTGGTGAAGGAGGTGGTGGAGGCGGTGGTGGTGAAGGTGGTGGCGGCGGTGGTGGTGAAGGTGGTGGTGGAGGAGGTGGTGAAGGAGACGGTGGTGGTGGTGAAGGACAACCACCTCCGTCCTAAGCCGAGAAAGAACCAAACCCTTTTCTCGGAATAGAAACTATATATGATTATGAATAAAGCGAAAATGCTTCTTACTTAAGTACTCGGCATTTTCGAAATTGTAATGTATGTTTCATGTAATCAATAAAGTGATCCAAAATTCTAACAAATTTGATTTTACATTTGACGTCTCGTCGATATTGAACTTTATATGAATTACTAATCAATGTTGTTTTTAGAAAACTAACAAGCTTAAACATAAAAGGTTGCGAAAATATATCTGTATTTTGATTAATCTTCATTCGATCTCAAACAATACTTGTATGAATGATCTTTTATGTTGGTTCCTTAATTCATAATCGAATTTAAACCAGGCTTATTATATACATAACATTCATGAAAAGATTGTGTCATTCTCGTGTATTGATCGGCAATAGACTTTAAGTTTGTAGAACAGATCATTCAACCTAGACAACTGCGGCGCAGAACTCCACTCAACTAGATGTTAGGTTTGCGGTAGAGCCATTGAAACCCCCCAACGCTTATTTGTTGAAAGTCCCATTGTTTCTCATCTTTGGGGCGTGATAAGATTTGGTGGCATTTAACGGATATCCTCAACAGCTGTCTAATCTAATCGTTTGGGGCGACTCAGGTACACTTAATAATAAGATCGATCTTCGACGTGGTGATTCAACAGCGAAATGGTTATTTTGAGGGGATCAAAAATCTGTTTTTTTACATGAAGGTTCGAAGGAAAGACACTTTAACCGAAGAGATAAAGGTCTTATTATACTCTTGGATACTATATCGGAACCAATTAAAACCCGAATGATTGGATTTTAGATCAGTGTACTCAAATATGAACTGTTTGTAATATATAACTTGTTTCTCTAACTAGCATCTTGCTAGTTTTCTTTCATTGAAGCCATTTTAAAGCAAAATTATGTGCACCAAGAACAACAGCTTAATTGACAGCACCATTGATTGCGGAAAATCGATATCGAACCTGAAACATAAATTAGTTTCGAAATAAGTGGTCTATCAATGCATCAGCAAACTGTACTAGTTATTTGAGGCTTAATTCCTGTTTTAAAAAGGTGAACAACAAGTGATACTTTCTCCCTTAGTCATAGAACAAACAAGCTCCATGGTAACTACATTGAACGCAAAGAACCGGATTCATTCACATGTATTTGTTCGGAAAACGCCAACTATATAGCTTTAATAATCTTTCGCAAAACTGACAGCCCCCAAAAACTTGTTGTCGTTCAGAAAAAGTCATACACATAAGTCCTAACCAATATGTTCTCGACTGGTATATTAACTAGAATAAATCGTTCGTCGTCTATGTACCAATATTAAGGAATCGTCAAATTTCTCATCTATAGATTGAGACGTTAAACAAATCCGCACGGACATTGTAAAACTCGTTACCTAACTATTTACCAACAAATATATGGTCTAAACACAATACTTACCACACAAATGTGCACTTGATTAATTAGCAGTTTGGTAGTCGTATCAGACTTAAATTTCAATGGCAGCGTAATTAATCATTTCAGAAATACCTTAGATTCTATATATACCCTCTAAATCTCGACAATTGTTTCTCCAAACTCGCAAATGTTCTTTAGCTTAGCATAACTCAATCATGGAAAAGGTTCCAGTTTATTTGTTTTCGATTCTGATGCTTGTCTTCGTTATTGCTCTCTCAGGTGCTTAGTATATGAAAGTCACCGCACCTTTTAGCATGGATTTAATATCTTAATTGAATTAGCATGGATGTAATAACTTAATTGAATTGTTTCATTAATTTGTATTTTCGTGACAGAAATCACGTCCGTCAAAGGAAAATTATGTGAAAAGCCGAGTAAGACATGGTTTGGAAACTGCAAAGACGCAAACAAGTGTGACAAGCAATGCATCGAATGGGAGGGTGCACAACATGGAGCTTGTCACCAACGTGAAGCCAAATATATGTGCTTTTGCTACTTCGAAGACTGTAAATCAAGTAAGAAACCAAAGCAGCCTTCTCCTGGAAAGCCGACTGTTAGAATATTAGGAGTAATATTAAACATAGTTTAGGGACTTAAGTGTACTTTGTAATATAGATTAGGAATAAACTTGTATTAGGAAGGTGCCTACCCCCTCATCTCTATAAATAGGGATGAGGGGGATCCTAGTTCATTGTATTCTTCTTCCTCAATGTAGTCTTTATTAGGGTTATTAATAAAGAGGTAGTTGAGGGTATACCGTGTGCATATATTTGTCGGTTCTTTGTAGTCTCTCGGGTTCGCTACTTGTACTCGATACAACTCGCGATCTAGCGGTTCCGCGTTATCGAACTTCGGGTTTGTTGTCGGTATCTTACAACACCGACTCCTCCAGGAGGAAGTCAACCGACACCTCCAGGAGGCACGCAACCTACTCCACCAGGAGGCACGCAGCCAACTCCACCTCCACCAGAGGGTGGACAGCCGGCACCACCCAGTGGTGGGCAACCTGCTCCCCCGGGAAGCGAGCATCCTACTCCCCCTGAAGGCGGGCAACCGGCTCCTCCCGGAGGTGAACAGCCTGCCCCACCTGATGGTGGGGCACAACCTTCTCCCGGAAGTGGACAACCTGCTCCACCAGATGGCGGGGGACAACCTCCTCCTGGAGGTGGAGGTGGAGGTGGACAACCTGGTCCACCAGGAGGCGGGCAACCAGCTCCACCTGATGGCGGACAACCAGCTCCTCCACCAGGATGCGCTAAACAAGATATAGATAAGCTAATAGCTGAAGCTCTTGCACAATACAAGGCTCAACTTGAGCAAGTTTCACGTCGATGAAAAAAAACATTACACGATTATGTATACAAAGAAAACGATTTAACCATTTTCCATCTTCCGAATTTATGATATATGTTGCAAGTGCAATCAATCATTACGATTTCATCTATAAGTGATTCCTAATCCTTAGTACATCTTCTGTTAAAGGTATCATAGTGGTTACAACAACGCGTATTTCTTACAGTATTTATGACAGCTTGTATTTAAACTTATGTTCTTTATTTAATACGAGTTGATTCGGTGATGATCGATACTTATTCATGCATTACTTCTTCTGTAGAAACTTTTCACTCAATAAACAGTCCTTCTAAAGCTAAGTTGCTTTAAGTATCGTGGTCGTCTTATTTAAAACTGCTATACCTCCTGTTGTGATGAAGTGTTATAAAATCATATTGACCCGTTTATATTTATACGCTCTATATCCCGTTTGCTTTTGGATCATTAATAAACAAACACTAAAAAGGATCGACCGCTACACACATCGTCTAGCAATAAGCCGCTAAATAGCTTCGTACTACATGTCGAAGCTGTTTTGTGATATCCTTTATGAAACAACTTAAAAATAGTAACGAGTCAACGATCACAATTCAAGATATAGCCTAATTCTGCCTCTTGTCTTTCGTAACTTGCATGTGAGACCTTTATCTTTCTATAAAATAAAGAATAGAAGTAGAAAAGTTGGACTGGACTGTTTCTATTTATAGAAATATTTGTTGACTACAGAAACATAAGTCGTGGCAGCAGCACACTACTTCTCCTACCGCAATGTTTGAATTTAGAGTAAAAGATTGCATGCAAATGTAATCTAAGTTTTGCACGTCAAACATTTCGGCACAATGCAAAATATGTAAGATAAACACTAGTTTGTAGTGTGACATTATCCTGAATTGAAGCTCCTTCTTCTCCTATAAATACCCTTCATTGCCCTAACCATTTCTCCACCAAAATCACAAGTACTCTCAAGTATTACTGAACTTAGCTCTCATTCAAAATGGTGAACAAATCAGTTGCTTTCTCGGCATGTCTTCTAATCCTTTTGATTCTCGCGATTTCAGGTAAGCATGCATGTCATAACCCGTCTTGAGCTTTAATTGCAACTAGTTTTGCCACATAACAAACCCTGCTCGAGATTTTAGACTCATTGAGTAGTAATTTTTTTACGAGTTACGGGTATTATTTTGTGTGGCTTAATGAGCTAAAAATTGCACAGAGATCGCGAGTGTGAGAGGAGAACTATGTGAGAAAGCTAGCAAGACATGGTCCGGAAATTGTGGCAACACAGGACACTGTGACGGCCAGTGCAAATCATGGGAGCAGGCAGCCCATGGAGCGTGTCATGTACGTGGAGGAAAACACATGTGCTTCTGCTACTTCAATTGTAAGAAAGCGGAAAAGCTCGCCCAGGATAAAGCTAGAGCCCAAGAAATCGCCCAAGAAAATCTAAATTCCCGAAAACTCAATCCTGATTCCAAGAATGTACTCCCAAATGTTGAGCAACCATGAAAGGATCAGTTACCTTAAATAGAAAGTCTAGCTAGACTCAAATAATATGAATAAAAACAGAAATTGCTTGTTCCATATAGCATTTTCTTGGTAGTAGTATGTGTAATAAAGTGCTGGTTGGTTTATGCTAGCTTCGCATACATAAGAAAATTTCATCATGTAATAGAAAGTCTTTGAATATCTCGTTACTAGTGATTCAACAAACTTTATTCAATACAGTAATTATTACCAGCAGGTTACACGCGCGTAATCGCGCGTTACGGTTCGAGGATCCTAAATAAAAATTTAGGGTAATGGTTTTTTATTATCCATATTTTTCAATAATAACTTTACGAATAATAATAATAGTTTAAACTGATTAAATTTAAGCAATAATAAATTATTTTTTATAAAAATAGTATTACAAGATTGTGATTATTGATAATGAACGATATTTGCTAATATATGTTGCATTTGTCTAGAGGTGGCAAGACAGGCGGACAGGCGGGCACGGGCGACACGGACGGTGGGCAAAACGGGCGGTGAACAAAACGGGTGCAGGCAAAACAGGCGGGCTAAACGGGCGCAAGTTAAAACGAAAAAATACCATATAAAAACGTAGAAATAAAAAATAATATTCTAATACTTTTTTTAAAACCGGGGATAAAAAATTAAATTTAAATATTCGCCGAGTAGCTTAATTAGTATTTTTTACATATGCCTATTAGTCTATCTAATGTCTAACATGTGCGTCAATATTATATAATATGTAAATATAGAAAATCTCTGTAGTTTATATGTTTACATGTTTCATACATTATAATGACTTTAAAATCATTCTATTCTAATATGGATGATATAATCGAATTAATTAGTAAAATGATTAATATTTCACTAAATTAATACTAAAATACATTATATGTTTTTAATATGTAAATTTATAAGAAATTGAATGGTTTAAAGTCAAACACATATTTGATATTAAACTTACATCAGTGAATTATTTAAATAATTTTATGTAAACTGTTTTATAGTAGCTTATAGCAATATTTAGTTGTACATGTTGCATATTAATTTGTATTCATTCCATCATTGAATGTGTATTTCTCATCAGTTAATACATAAATAAATTTATGCAGATTTTTGTTGTAAAGGTTTGTACCAAAAGTTTGTAAGGTTGTCATACTTAAAATCTTGGAGTGAGAGTGCAATCTCTTTTATAAATAATAGTACAGATTATGTAACTGGGCAGTTTTTTCGGTTCTGGCGGGTGCTCTTTTGTTCGTCTTTTGACGGCTTTTATTGGCTAGCCGAACCGATTGCGACTCTGGTTCCCAGTTGAACCCGTTGATCTGGTTCGATTTTCACAAATATGTACACTATCATTTTAGGTAGACAATATATGAACGATTTTGTATGTATATGCTTTTAATCGTTGTAAAATATGAATATATAATTATATTTTTTAAGTAATGGAGTGTATTAATTATCTATACTTACTATATAAAGGGTGCATATTTCCTTCTTAACTCCGATCTTAAAACCGAGCCTAAATCTATACTTTCCTTCTTAACTCCAAACCTACTTCCAAGTCAAAAGTTAATATAAACATATATTATTTGAGCCATTAGATCACATTTATCAAATCGATCACATCCCTTCATTTCTTGTTGTAACAAACTATTAATAAAACATTTGTATTTTAAAATTGAAATATTTTTTTATTAATTAATTTTTTTTATTATCTAATTTCACAATATCTTTTAAAATTTTATTCTCTTTAATTTAACATTCATTTTTATATATTTTATAAAATTTTAGTTTTTTCACCTTTATATAAATTTAACTTTAATTTAAAGATAAATTCGGTGAGTAAAATGTAACATCTAATGAAAAACGTAGTCACCGTTATCCGTCGGCGCATTGCGCGGGTACTATGCTAGTATATTTATTATGTTTAATTAGTTTTAATATGAGTTTTAAATTATATTTTTATGTTTTAATTGATTTCTAATTATGTTTATATAGTTATACATTATACATATAGTGTCGTAAGTAGATATTTTCAACATTACTTATTATAGTAGGGCTATGTTTTTATATGTGTAGTATAGATTTACATTGTAGGAGAAGGAAAACCCAATTCTACAACAAACCCGTTTTATATGATAAACCCAATTCAATTAAATATAATGTTTGTGGATTTAGGTGTTGAAACATTAATATTCATATCACGTTTTATTCTGGTAAGTAGCTACATCGCCTGAGGTGCGAGGAAACCAAATTTATCAAACACATAATAAATAAACAAGTGTTGACTTTTAATACATGGTTTCTCGTGTTTAGTCACTTTACACGAGGCACCTTGACCTACTTTAAAACCTCGAGGGCGTAAAACCACCACAAAAGAAACTCCTGTCAAATTAACGCATGAATATTTTCCTCCAACCCATCCAAAAATAAAACGTCGGCCGGCCTAGGTGTAGACCTTCCAACTGACGGGGCTGTCAAAAAATTAATAAGTGTCTCTTTTTGATGGAGATCCCAACATGCCTACATACTTAAAAAAAGAACGTCCTTAACAAAATCGTGTTGGTACCTGATGCTCGAAAGTTCTTTACAATGAACCTTGTGTTCCCCAAAAGAATTCAAACATGTTTTACAACAAACGATACATATTGCATCAACCAGAAAATAAGAGAATCATAAAGGCGATACTTAAGGGAAAGTGTGGTATTTCACCGGTGACAATTGTTGAGCGACTGTCTATAGGGATAGCTAGTAGAAAATCTCAAGTATGTGGTGCGCGTAGACACTAAAAATCTGCTTTATTGGACAGTGTCCTTAGTAGTAAAAACGTTAAAAGCAAAGCTTGTAATTGTATAACGAAGACACACCAAAGCACAAGCGTAATCATCATCCATACCATGTACGCTATTGTCACGTAAGATGTAGTTTTGTAGCACCTAATATTGGGTCCACAAGACCACAAAAACATATGAGAAAACTACTTTTTTCGAGTATAAGTCCAAACCACCAAAACGAATGGGTATAAAAAAAACTCCATTGTAACACAAAAAGAGTTCTCCACAAGCTAATATATTCTCGATTTACCCACGTAGGCCACCTCCTCCATGTGTACATCCTAAGAAGTTGCTATTTGCATATATGATTGAATCATTCTAAAGAGTTTCACTATTCGTAGTAACATTTAACAATATATCATATACTTGTTTTAATGAGGGCTACGATCCGGCTTATTGCTCATTTTTCTTTCACCGCCACTACAACAAATTTAGTGTTTGTTCATATTTTTTTCCGTATTTTCAAAAGTATGAACTTTATTTGTAAAATATTTACATTTGTAAGTGTGAAGTGTTAAAAAGTGTGAAGTATTAAAAAGTTCACACATAAAAAAGTGAAGTACTAAAAAGTTCATACATAAAAGTGTGATGTACCAAAAAGCTTCACACTTAAAAGTGTGAAGTTATTTGTTACACTCAGTTTGTTCACACCAAGAACACTAATAAAAGAGTGAACTTTTCAAATTTATACATATTAAAGTGTGAACAAGTGGTATTATAAGTGTGAAAAATCAACCAATTTGTTGTAGTGCACAATATAAAAAATTTAGTTATTATAAGTAGAAATGATTTGCGTTAAAGAAAGATTATAGGATTTTTTTTAGGCATGTATGCCACTCATTTGTTCTTAGCTCGAACAAAAAGAAAAGGTAAAAAACAATGTGTAGAACACGATCTATTTACTTTTACGCAGTCATTGACATGAGTAATTTGTAACAAAACGATTACATACACTTCTATTAATCGATACAAATCAGATTAGAGTGAAAAAATAACTGAAAAATAGATATAGCTAGGTACATGGACTTAGAAGCAATCTGAATAACATAAACAATTAAAAGGTCGAGAGTCGTATATAATACGATTGTCTTTAAACATTTTAAATATATTCGTCGTCTAATTTCCGAGGTAAAACGCCAAAGCTGATGTAACCCGTGACTGACTTTCCTTGAAGATCTCGAAGATGTTGGCATTTTATCAATTGACACTTGACTTTAAAAAACGTTGAAACGTTGAAGTAGTGATGCATGAGCATTATTCTATGCCTGCCGACAAATATATATTTGTCTATCTTTTATTTAGTTTCCTTAAATCCTCTGCTGGAGATTATTTTGATTCTCTGCATTTTATTTAGTTTCTTTATTTTATTTTATTTTATTTTCAAGAATAATTAGTTAACTTTTTTTTCAAGTTTAGTTATCCTATAAAACTAGAGATAGGATCTATTGTATTATTATGGAGTTATTAAAAAAACACAAACTTTTAATCTTCTGTTTATTGACATAAATCTAAGTTAGGGTTTATTGTTCGATTTTCATCCCAATAATTGCTATTTGTGTGAATCAACGATTGTTTGAATGGTTGTTTTACGTATTCTTTGGAATCAACAAATTTAATTATTTATCTTTGTTTTTCACTACATCAGTTGGTATCAGAGCCTTAAAATCTCTCTAAAGAAAATTATGAATGTTCAGGATGTGTATGAACAAGAATTGTAGCAGCATGTTATGGCTAGAATGGAGGATAGATTGGATCAATTCATTTATTAGTTGACTAACCGGATGAATCACTTGATGAACAAGTATACTGATCATAACAGTCGGGGTACTGAAGATGAAGAGTCACAAAATCCATTTGATGATCCCGAAGACGAGGGTGATGATGTCACTTGTGTGATTATGAAGCAGCCCTGGTTTATGATGAAGAACCCGAGGAAGAGGAGTATCACTTTGTTGACAATTATCAAAATCTTCAAGAGGAAGAAAATAATGTGCCATCTCCGGATGTTGAGTTGGGTGTAGAAGAAGAATCGATGCCAGTTTATGATACCGATCTTGAAGATGTCATTGAGGAGAAAGAAGGATTTTTTTGGGGAAGAAGATTTGACGGGGAAGAAGACAACATCGAATACATTGTAGTTGTGGCTAATGATCTTTGCTCTTCAATGATTCAAACTACATTAAGTGTAAGTGTTGACTATTCAAAACCCGTTTTTCAAACCCTCGTGAGTTAATTGGCTTCCAAGAAGGTAAATGGGTGGATGTTAGTATCATGATTAAAATTAAAATATATCAAGAGGTCACACCCATGGTCGATACGTTAGGTTTTAAGACAATCAAGACTCAAGATCGAGTCATTTCAAAGAAGAAAGAGAATGATGTAGGAGCATTATTCTATATTTGCTAAAGAATATATATTTGTCTACCTTTTATTTAGTTTCCTTAGATCGTCTGTTGGAGATTATTTTGTATATATGCATTTTATTTTGTTTCTTTATCTTATTTTTCTATAATAATTAGTTAAATTTTTCTTCAAGATTAGTTATCCTATAAAACTAAGGCTAGGATCTATTGTATAATTACGGAGTTAAATAAAAAAATACAGACTTTTAGTCTTCTGTTAATTGACTTAAATCCAAGTTAGGGTTTAGTGTTCGATTTTCATCGAGAATAATCGGTATTCGTGTGAATCAACGATTGTTAGAAGGGTTGTTTCTGGTATTTTTTGGAATCAACAAATGCAACTATTTATCTTTGTTTTTTCGCTACATCAAGTAGGACCTAAAATTTTTGGCTCTTAAAAACCAACTCTTTATATAAACCAAGGTTGTCAAGATCGATATCTTACCATGAATCGTTTTTTTCCTTTACAAGATCGGATAAGATCGTAAGATCCTACTTACATGTTTAAAGTCTTATTTTTGTAAGAACTCGTAGGTAAATGTGATTTTATAATAAATTTATGATGAAAGAATAGCTATAAAATTTAAAATGATATGAATGCAAATTAAATATATGTTATTCTATAAAACATTTATTACGATCCCAGTTACGCTTCTTTTATTGTTTTACCTTAACATTCTCATAATAAATAGTTTAATAGTTTATCTACTTAAGAAACGTGGGATGCAATTGGATCCAGATCTTACGATATTATGGTATGATTGAGATCTTACTTAAGATCTTATGGATTTTAAGATCCTACAAAGAGTCGACTCGTTTTTCCCTTATGAGATCGTAAAATCGGAGAATTTTAAGCACTAGATTGCGATCTTAACAGCTACAGAATAGACAACTATCCGTCTTAGACTCTTAGAGGTGTTTGGGTTTTCCTATTTAAAATAGATTATGCGTTTTTAAAATGAGTAATCAAATAATTAGGTGTTAAAAATGTGATTTTAAAATATACTGTTTGAGTTTGATTATGCTGCTTGGTATCCCAATAATCAGCTAATCGGTTTTTTTTAATAAGACAAATTATTATAAAATTCAACATGTAATATGAAAAAAATATACATATTATAAGAGAATTAGAAAAAATCTATAATAGTAGCAATTAATGAATTGTTTTGATAAATGAGCCTCACAAATGAAAATATGTTTTGAAGCTGCTTCCTAAGTTCCTATCACTTACATTTTCAAAACGTAACTTTGGTCTTTCAAAATGCAGATAATCAAAATTTCACTTAAAACATTTGAACATTAAATATTAGATTTTTGCGTTTTCAGACTAAGATAAGTAAATAATCACTTCAAAAACGTGATCCCAAACACCCATTTAATAGAAAACCTTCAAGTGAGAATTCGTTAATCAACAAACCTTTTCGCACTATAAACTATTGATGGGCCGCAAAAAGTTCAGTAAGTAAAATGATAATTGGTTAAATTTTTAGAGTTTGAGCCGGACCCTAGTGTTCCTCTTTCAAAGTAGGTGCACCGGATAAGTATGATTAAAGGGGTGTTTGGGGTTACGTATTGAAAATAGATATTCGTTTTAAAACGGATAATCAGATAATCAGATATACAAAACGTGATTCAAAAATATAGTGTTTGTATTCGATTATGTTGTTTGATATCGAAATAATTAAATAATCGGCTTTTAGTGTTTGGCAAAATAGGTTATATGATAAGTCAACTCATCAGATAGCAAAAGTGTACAATATAATGTATTAACAAGGACACATGGAATTTAGTTAGTGGGTTGAATAGCAATCGGATATAAAACTTGAATCACGTTTTGCAAAAAGTGACACTTTACCTAAAGCTTCAAAAGGTTTGCTACATCCACAAAGGATTCACAAAAAAACATCCACAAAGATTATGTGTCATGTATTAATTGGTAAGTTTTTAAATAATTTATCTCTCTCCTTTTTACTCATCCAATCAAAACATTACACATACTCTTTGTGGATGTTTCTTTGTAAATCCTTTGTGGATGTAGCAAAATTCTTTTAACAAATATTTATCAAACACTTAAAAGTGATCATTGGCGTTTGACAAATATGATAAACAAATAATCTATAACAAATTGCAATGCCAAACACACTCTGAGTTTCAAAATAACAAATTATAATTTGTTGAATATTAGCTTATTATGCAACCTTTTTTATACTTGAGGGGTTACTCTTTTAACTTCTCAGGCTTTTAACTTGTTTGCTCATTGTGTAATTGTAACACCCCCAATTTCGGTCATAGTAGCGGAAAGGTCCTTGGGTGTTACTATTGTGGTTCAATCTCATAATCATAGAAAATGACTCAAAACGAGTCGTTTTAATAAATGTCCATTCATTTTCATTCAATAAAAATACAATTTCATACACGGTCCCAGATAACTTCAAGTTTACAAAACCTAGTAAATGGTAAAAATTATTTGAATGGATATAATTTATAAAAGCGGGCCAAAACATTTCAAATAACCAAACTTCACGAAACCGCCTTCCTCGAGTGCCTTCCCAATGGACCTGAGATAAAACATGCTAAAAAGTCAGCAAAATTTACCGAGTGAATCTATAGAGTTTTAATTTAAATAAAGAGAACACAAGTGTTCAAAATAACCTTCCAGGGTTAATAAATCATCGAAAGACAATTATGTTGTATGGACATAATTATCGGTGTCATTACATAAGCCTCGTGACATTGAACGTTAACATATATTATTTCAGCCCAACACACCTAGCCAAGTGCGTATATTTCTCTTATACAATGCATCCGATGTTTCATTACTAGTGCATCACAACACCACGCGATAGCTAGTCGCGACCGGACTGGGCGTCACCCCGATAGATCTATCCATAGTATTAGCGTTACTTCGATTAACAATTCACGATTCATGGGTCTTTTAAGGCTAAACTAACTTATGTAATAACTTTCATCTAAGCATACAATCGGGTCCCTTGTGTTCAATTTTAAAACAAAGAGGGTTTACCATAGCTTCTCGTTGCACCCATACTTTTATAATAAATGATTTTCCAATAAGTAGGGTTTCCACAACTTCTCGTTGCACCCATACTTTTTAATAAAACAAGCATGTTATCCTCCTCGCGGGTTTTATAAAACAAGTAAACATGTTAAAAGCGAGGCTATAGACTCACCTTAGCCAATAGTGGTAATGAGAGGATCGCCGATGATTAGTGATGCGCGTTTAAACACGAAAACCGCAACCTACCAAATAAGGCGCGCTCGTTAATAATCGACTCAAGTATAAGTAATACTTAAATAATACAAAACTCAAAATTACAAAACCATGACAATCCCGAAAAATTAACAATACAAGTGATATTACTATTCCCTTTTTATTCAATACTATTCTTTTAAACATTGGCACTCTTGACATTAACCCGTCATAAGACGCCAAGTCAACGAAAGTCAACTTATCATTTTACTTCCCTCGGACCAGTAACTAAGTCATTTATATAATGACTTAACACTTGGGTAAGTCACCATGTCCAATAGTGAATACTCAAGCTCACACGACACGAGTATTGAACTACATGTCCAAATTATAATCAGCATCTTATCTCCAAATGTACACACCAATCTACCCTATCTACACTTGTCCGATTTCGATGAAACTTGGTCACAAACTCACATATAATATGAAGAAGACTCAGTTCAAGTTTCATTCAAAATATTACTTCTAAGACCTTCTGTCCGACACACCTTCGTGATATAAAAACCGGACAGTTTTACGCCTTTGACTTGTAAAACCATTTTGACATATCTAAACAATTCCGTTTACAAAACCAACACTCGGATTTGAAAATAGACTCATGACCTGAGGTTTAGAAACTTATAAAATCCCTTGAATTTTTTTAAAACTCATTCTATAGTCCCCGAGATTCGATCCAAATATTGACAACAATTTTCGGATTGTGTCAACACTTGTTTCCCGATACACAAAAATCAAATCATCATAACTTCTCGCTCGTTTGGAGCTAGAAGCTCTACTTTATATGAAATCAAAGCTATAGAAATTCTCTACAACACTATCCACTTAGTTAATCAATAACTCAAAATTAAAATACCCAAAAACATCCTTGAACCCACTGCCTAAAATCAACTATTTAAAAATCATACTAAAACAATTTTTCAAGCCAATTCAACCACTTTTCTACTCATCCCAATCCCTTAATATCATTCCACATCAATCTAACATTTGCATGTTGATCAAAACAAAAATCAAAGATAAAAATCAAACTTTTTATATGAAAATAACACGATCTTTACTAGATCATTACATGCATAATCATAAAATTCCTTCAACAAATTCTTGTTTTTATCAATTTTTCAAAACTTGTTGCATGTTAGAAATTTTGGTATGGGTGTGATCATCTTTCAAAGATTAAGATGGGATTTGTGTTAGATTTTGCTAAATCAAAGTGGATCAATAATTGTGATGAAAGCACAACTAAATGGTCAAAGCACAACTACTAAATGAAATATGTTAGTTTGCCTTTAACCAATTAGCGGTAACCATTATTAAAATTTAGTAACTCAAAATATGCAATTTTCTTAACTATTAAAGTTTGTTATGAGTTATGTATTTAGTAGTAGGTATTTCTAAAATCTTTATTACTCCTTCTTCATTCTTGGAAAAGAGTTTAGGTTTATCATTTATTATAAATTGACTCTATCCTAATACCTTGCGGTTGTAGATCAATAAATAAACGAATAAATCATTTTTACGGTGTAACGTTGCATTAATACATTTTAAAATAATTTACAAAATTCAATTTTAGTATTTAAAATAATATATCCGCTAAAGAAAATTACCCAATTAATATTCATATAACCATAGAATTTCCTTGAAAACTAGAATCCAAATTGACATAATTTCATCACATCAGTTGATCTGCTAGCAATGAATGTATTCAAGATGGTAACTTGTCGAAAAATAATTCACAAAAAATTTCCAATTTCTAGATTCTTTAGGGACTTACATTGCCAAAACTTGTTGCATTGTAAACATGTTTCATCCTCTCTTAATGCCTTAAGTTTCTAGATCTCACTAAGTAATTTAATTAAATCGTCTAATCTAAAGAACGTAAAACCTTTCATGTGCAATCTCATTCAATCAAAAAAGATTTCTTTCCATCACAATCTCATCCATGGTCTCACATGACGACATTGTAACTTCAAGTGTTCGTCAATTAGATGGTATTTGCCTTAAATTTTAGAGTATAAATTTTGATGTCAAAATCAATGTATGGAGACGCACGCATTCATTTCCATAACATAAGTTTAATAAATACTTAGAAAACTTTTTTGCCGCGAATAAATTATACATAAATTATTGTTGAGGTATTGGTTAAACCATTTAAAGAATTACCCACAACAAAATTTACAACATACTTTTTCTAGAACTCGGCTAAAGCACAAAGCAATAACCTTATTCATTGTGTTTCAGATGTGAATTGCGGTAAATCAACCTTAAAGTAAATGTGCAAATTAATAATCATAGGTAATTTCAATTTGACGCACAAGCAAGCCGGGAATTTGGTCAGCGACAAACGGCGTAACCTCCTTCCTTAGTTGGCTACATGACCAGCAACGCGTTATACCCACCACACAGTTTGTCAATTTGAGTAGGCCTTTCTAATTATTATTGCAAGTTACCAATCTACGTAATTCTACGTAATTTAGATCTCAAACCAATTCTTAATCTTTATATGATTTAGTCCGTATTATTTTTCTTAAAAAAATTACCCTTGTTTACAACAATACATGTATTCGCATAAACAATTAAGCAAACAAAAAAACTAAATCATATACACATAATAACAATTTATATGTGCAATAAATAAATAAAATAGCCACATGCAAACGATATTCAATAAATTCATTAAATCTAGGTTTTTATATTCATATAAAAGTCTTCCCTAATTCTAGATTTATTGAATCAAATAAAACAAGTAGCACATACGTAACAATTATTACATAAAATATACGATCCATGAAAAACATGCATGTTCATCATGGATCCACCCAAATCACAAATTAATGAAATCTGTATGGATCGTAACCTTATATACATGACATAACAATTAATCATGTACTTTATCAAAGACCAAACATGTAATTGTAGGGTTAATTTTTTTTTTGTCGGCTTAAAAAACAAACTGATCAATCAAAACCTATTTTTTTATAATCGGATTTAAAAAAAGGATCAAAAAACAAAACCTAATTTTTTTATCATTAAAAAACATGTAGTTTTAACTCAAAATAATTATTCGTTAAAGATCTCTTGATATCGATAATTATAACATGTTAAAACCAGTCCCGGATACCACTGAAGGTTTATGAAGTCCATAACAGTTATAATAACATAAGCAAAGATCAAAGCACGTAATAGCGGAAGCGATTTAACAAGATCATAATAATAACACATTCATAATTGATCGAATTAGGGTTAAATACTTTTTAGCTAATGCGATTCCACAAGATAAGAACGGATCACCAATTTCAGTTTATGACGTATCAATGATTAGCCCCTTATTGTTTTGTTAGTCGATCCAATATGCAATCTATAATGAGATTGTATTACGTTCTTGTACACACGTATAATAACGAGTTAACTGTAATACTAGTACGTGTAAAACAAGCTTAAACGTGTAGTAGAAAATCAACCCAACAACCCTAAAGAGGGGCTAGGACTTGATTCAAGAAATCAACCAATGTTAAAATGAACCCTATAAAGGTGTTTTGCTTTGGGTCAATCGCAAGAGAGGTGAGGGAAGAGAGATTTTGGTACAAGAATTATGAAGCCCTCTATGTGTTTATATAGGTACCTAAACTTGTATCCCAAGACAAAACAAATAAGGCAATAAAATCTTTCTCTCGTTCTTTGTTCTACCATCGGTCAAGCCCACCCAAGGGGTGTTCCGGATCTTTCTTTTCCTCTTTTAGTTTATTCCACGTTAACCGTTAGTCCTTAACTCTTAAAATTTAACGACGGTTAATTTTTTAAAGCTCGGTTTAATTAATAAACATATAAATATATTTATTAATAAATTAATTCTTTACGTATTGTGTTCAATCTTGTAATCCCGAGTTCGATCCTAACATATGAGTATTAAAATTTAAGTCCATAAACTTACAAGATTGTTACATATGTTCTAATAGAATAATGATCCGCCAGTTAAAATGTAGATTTTTGAACAAGCTCCTAAATGATAGGTTACTACAAGAACCTTTTCGTTCTTGCAATTTCAGTTAAAATGTAGATTATTGAGATTTTCTTGCAACTAGTTTTACCACGCACACAAACTCAATAAAGAACCTGAACGAGATTTTAGAGTCATTCAGTAGCATTGTTTTCTGTGGCCTAACGAGCTAAAAATTGCACAGAAATTACGAGTGTTAGAGGAGAATATTGGGCCGCATACTTAGCCCAATGGGTTAATCCCAAATCCCTATTTTAGGAAGTTACTAACACAACCATTATTTGGCAGTTACAAAAACTACCAACCATTACAACGGTTATCATGAACCGATAAACGATTCATTCACACCGTTGAGACTTGTATAAATAGAATAGCAAGTTTGTAAATCACCAGATGACAGATGATTATTTTTAATACAACTTATATTTCGGTATATCTTGATTTAAGTTAGATAATCGATCCAAAACCACATTTTGTATCCAACATTCGGCATCAGCGCTTTTTGGTTAATTAAACCAAAATCATCATATACCTTTTGATTTTTCTGTTTGAATCCAAGAACCAAACCATACAAATTTTTGCCACAGGTTTTGCACAAAATTAAACACGGTCATATTCTATCTTGTTTCAAAAAAAGGAGAATCCATCTTGCTACCAAAAAAATTTTATTCGGCAACAAGGGTTCATTCCCAAATTATTTGCAAAACATCAAACCTACGAATTTTTTTTCTAATCCAGTATTAGATCAGAGATTAGGCACAACTTGTTTTTAGAACCGGATACAAAAACAAAACAGAAAACTTACCAGATGCGGATACCAACAATCATCTCAAACGAAAGGGTAAAACACAATCAAATCCACAACTAAGGATTTGAATACCCAATTAGAATCATCACGATTCTTCATATTCGAATAACAAACAATATCCCCAAATTTCTTATGAAACCCTAATTTTTCGCAAAGAACAGATTAAGAAATCAAGTGGTTCAAACCATAGAACACTTGAAGAATCAAAGATGTATTATTAATCCACTCTTGATTCGGTGTATAGTCACCAGAAACTATTTGATACAAAATCATTTGGTCACAGAGAAAAGAGAGACAGAGGGGATGGAATATCTAAGAAAAAGAGAAAGAAAGTGTTATTTGGATAACACACAAAGAAAAAGCAGAACGGGTGTTAATTATTAACACAAGGAGCAAATAAGACCAAGTATTATACCCACATATTGGACCGGGCTGGTTTTTAGACTGCACCAAAGGGTCAACGGGCCAAAGAGCCCAAACAGGTTTTTCTAAAACCAAACATCTACCACTATCTTAGATAAATCATTTTAGGTTTTATAAAATATATGAATCTTATAAATTTTTTGTTGTTTATTATTTAAAAATCATACTTATTTCAAAATTTTATGTAAGTAGTTTTTTATTTTTAAATAACATATTTAGATATAATAACCTAGTGTTTAACACTAATTATTATATTATGAATAATTTAAGGAGTAATTAACCTTAGTTTTATTTATTTTGAAATATAGAAAATTTCGAAGGATAAATTTTTTAAAATTTAGTCCTATTAGAATTAAAATATCCTTCTAGGCATTAAGCTTAGAGATCTTATTAGAAAATAATATATTTTTCTGGACACTAAGTGTCAAAATATTTTAATTTGGAAAATTTTCTTTCAATATCATTAAGATAATAACAATAAGATGGAGATGGTTCAAAGAAGGAGGTTAGTACCATGAGTACACCTCATTTTCAATTTCCTATTCTTAAATCCTCTAATTACCCATTAGTGGCAATTCGAATGCAAATCATTCTAGAATCGAATGGTTTATGAGAAATGGTAGATCCATCAAATACTACCCAAATAGACAATAAGAAAGATAAGACTGCAATAGTATTTCTTTATCAATCATTACTCGAGAAACAACTGCTTCAAATATCGAAGCATAAAACCTCGAAAGATATTTGGAATGCTTTAAAGATAATGCATATGGGAGAGGAAAGAGTCTAACAAGCAAGACTACAAATGCTCAAATCCGAATTTGAGATGTTACAAATTGAGGAAGACGAATCAATCGATACATCTACAGGAAAGATAACGACATATGCAAATAAAGCCGCTGGCTTAGGACACACATTTGATTATTCGACCTTAGTTCGAAAACTCTTAAATGTTGTACCTGGTAAATTCCTTCAAATCATTGCATCCATTGAACAATACCCGGATTTATATTAAATGACTCTTGAAGAAGCGATAGGCCGACTTAAGACCTACGAAGAAAGAATTAAACATAAGAAGAGTAAACAAGTGGAAAATCAAGAAAGATGATGTTCACACAACATGAAAGCAGTGGAAAGAATTTTAGAGGAAGTCGACGTGGAAGCTACAATTTTTCACAAAATAAAAACCACGCAAAATTCAAGGCTGAGAAGAGAAACGAATAAACTTCTCAAAATAATTCAATAGGAACAACTTCAAAAAATCAAACAATGGCCATAGAAAATTAACTTGCTTCAAATGCAACAAGATAGGGCACGTTGCGCCAAACCGTCATTCAAAGGAAACAGCAAATGTACACTCTAACCCAGTCAAAGAAGAAGACTTGGAACCAACCTTATTAATGGCAATACTAGAACTCGAAAATAAGAGGAAACGATTTAAGGAAGTTGAAGATCAAAAGGTCTCGCTACACCAAACAGATGTAGGATATAAAGTGACAAATATGGATAGTCTATGGTACCTAGATAATGGAGCAAGCAACCATATGACTGGAGTAAGTGAACATTTTAAAGAATTAGATGAGAAGGTCAATGGAAAAGTGAGATTTAGAGACGGTTCATACATAGAGATAAAAGGAAAAGGTTCAATCATAATAGAGTGTGATGATGACAAACAAAGAATCATATCACATGTCTATTACATCCCTAGCCAAAAGAGCAACTTATTGAGCCTTGGTCAATTTACTGAAATTGGTTATAAAATAGTAATGGAAGACGATTAATTACTACTTTATGACATTGACAACAAAAGTTAAATGAAAGTCACAAGACAATGGAACCGACTCTACAAAGCTAGTCTAAGGATAGGCACACCTGGCTGCCTACTAGCAAACCTAAAGGACACTTCATGGTTATGGCACGCAAGATTAGGACATCTTAACTTTGAGTCACTAAAATCTATGACTCAAAAGGATTTATTACATGGAATACCCACCATTAAACATACAACATAAATTTGTGATGTCTGTTTACTTGGAAAACATAGTAGAGCGCCATTTCTAAAGAAAGCCAAAGCTAGATCTACATCACCATTAGATTTAGTATATGGAGACTTATGTGGACCAATCACACCACCAATACCTTCTAGAAAGAAATACATATTCTTGTTAGTCGATGATTATTTAAGATATATGTGGGCATATTTATTAAGTACAAAAACCACTCAAGGGTGGCCTAGTGGCAAAAGGATTTGTGGCTATCACTCCAAAGTGTGTATAAAACCCGCATGCTTTTACCATGAATAGTACCCTTATGATCGTACGTACTAGATTAAAACTTTCCTATTATAGCATGATTACGATTACGTGTTAGGATTTTACGTATTACGTACGTGTTAGAACACGATAAGTATTTACTACGCACGAGCACGCAATAATTATTTGACAATAATTAATCACGAACATGCGATCATGAAATCATGAACATAATTAAATCACGAACTATTATTAACTACGTATATATATTTATTACGAGCGTAAATAAATATATTAGGTCACGGTAAATTATCTAACGAGAACACATTAAACGCGAACACAAATAATCACGAACGAGTAATTAAACAACGAGACATGGAAAATGATCGGGTTACCCCGTATGGGCCCCATATGCCACGAAATTAGGAGGGAGAGATGGGCCAATCCCATCTCAATTTTCACTAAAGGGGGTTAAGGAAAATCACTACTTATATTTTCTTTACAGAGAACTTTACAGAAAACCTAAAACTTCTCATCCTCCTTCTTTTTCTCTTTTTGGCCGCCACCCTCAAACACACCAAAGGGGTGTGATTTGATCTTTGATCTTGGAATTATTGCTAGTGTTCGTGTTTGTTCATCGTTCTTTAGATCCACGCATTCGATAATTCTTTTAAACCCCTTTCTTTTGATTTAATCTTTTAAATAATTAAGAACATGTTATGTTTTTTAAAAAAAACCCTAATTAAATCATAGATCTAACATGGAATTGGATTTGGAGTAAATCAAAAAGTAATGTTTTAGGGGTGTTTGTTCTTGGCCGCGCCTAAACCGAACCCGAGAGGGTCTCGGTTTGGCTACATGACCACCACCGAGACCATATGGTCCCGGTTGGTTGGTGTGGGTCCCACGGCAGCAACAAGACAAGGGTAACCCCGAATCGGTTCGGGGTATGGTGTCGATTTCATGTCCGGTTCATGGTTCTTAGTCAAGATCCGGTTCACGGTGTATGTTAAGATTATTTTTCTTTTGATAATCTTATGTTAAAATTAAATTAATGAACATGACATGATTAATTTAATAACATGACTTAGGTTATATTAATTATTAAAATCATGAAATTATTAACCTAAGTATTTTATATTTTAAGACTTATAATTAATTAATTATCTAAAAACCATGGTTATAATTAATTAATTTACATGACTTAGGTTATATTATTAATAAATAATAATACATGTTTTAACCTAAGTATTTAACTTTATTTAATTAAAAACATGTTATACTTTAATTAAATATTTTAACCTATAGTTATTTTAATTACATGAAATAATTAATAAACTATACATTATATCATACGACTTAGAAAATAATCATGAAAACACTTAGGCTTATATACTTAGCTTATTTAACCAGCTTATTTCTAATTATGGAAACTTCTATTTTTAGAAACTTTATTAAATAAGGCAGCTAATCTATTTATGGAAACGTTTTATTTTTAGAAACTTATTTATTTCAGGCAGCTAATCTATTTATGGAAACTTATCTAAATAAGGCAGCTAATCTATTTATGGAAACTTTCTATTTTTAGAAACTTATCTATTTTAAGCAGTAATTCTATTTTTGGAAACTTTCTATTTTTGGAAACTTTCTATTTTTGGAAACTTTCTATTTTTGGTAACTTTCTATTTTTGGAAACTTTCTATTTTTGGAAACTTTCTATTTTAGGAAACCTGCTATTTTTGGAAAGTTACTTATTATTACAACGTAAGTATAATAATACATGAAATACTAGAAATACTTAATCAGAATAGAGAGAATATAAGATAAATACAGTTTAAGGCTTTAAATAGTAAAACATGATATGAACATATAAAATAAGCTAAGACATGATATAAAACCAGTTATGTATTTAGTAGTCAGATACTTATTCACGTATGTATTCATGTAGCATTAGTGATACGGAAGTAGGATTCCTCTCAGTTCGTCTTCTTCGTTCATTGGACATAAGGTACGGATTCCCGTCCTTTCAGTATGGACATTCTTTCCTTATTAGGATTCCCCGTATGCAGCCAACTGTTTTCCCAGTATTTTTTTATATGTTTTTGAATTGCTTATGTTTAATTAGAATACCTAAAGCCATATACATGCATGACCAGTTTCACCTAGTTATGGAGGTACCATAACCATAACATTGGAGGCACCAATGTTATGACTTCACCACGGCGGAGTGATTGCTCGTGGCGTCCCTTCAGCTTTTGGCCATTTATATTATATGTATCATATAGGGCGTATGGGTGCATCCTAGTTACATGTTTTCAGTCAGGATTTCATGGTGAATGTGGTGTGTGCCTTGCATCCTTCACAAGGAGCTGATCCCTCCTACCCAAACCATAATATTAAATTAGAGGCAGCCCCTCTAATTTGCATGATGAGGTCACCCCTCCAAGTATTCATGCACGGTGGATTTTCATGACCTATATTGGCTAATGGTAAAATATGTTAAACAGTTTTCATAAGATAAACATAAGGCTTTTCAAACTATAAAACCAGTTTTATGAACATGTTCCAGGTTTTCCAGGACTTATACATTTCCGATGCTATTAAGTCTTTATTATGTTTTAGTCATTCATACTATGTCTATATCCGTGCACTGAGCGTTTTGCTCAGCCGTTACTTTCCTTTCCATGTCCCAAAACGGCAGGTACCCTAGGAAAGACTCGAGCATTTGGAGGACGTGCATAGGATGGAAGCTGCTAGAGACTTCTTTTCCTTTTTGCCTTCATATACTTATGCTTGTTTAGTCTTTCATTCACTTCTTTTGCTTCATTATGTTTTGGGCTTATGTTTGGGGACCGATGTTTGATTCCGGTTATCCCTATGGTCATGTAATGTTTTTAGACATTTATCCTTGTATGCTTTGATGACACGCCATAATTACGCGTGACATTCCATTATCAAAATGGGGTGTTACAATTATGGTATCAGAGCCAAGGCTTCGACCTGTAGGCTCTAAAACTCGACCTGTGACTAGTGGGTAGTCACCAGGAGCTTCCTAAGCCAACGTTTGTTATTCCATGTAATGATGTTTTCAACGCATTATTGTTTTAACCATGACGTTTTCAGCACTGTGAGGTTTTAACCTTGATGTTTTCATCGATATTGTTTTACTAATATGGATGGACAACCGTCATTCATATTTAGTTACGTGTCATTGTTCATGCATAATGTTCCTCGTAAACTGTGGCTATGTGGACTGAACCCCAGTAGTTCATAATTAGTCACATAAAAATTTTTCTGATAAGTTTTGAAAGATGAGTTTCATTTATTTATGTTTCATGTATCATTGTTGCAGGGATTATGACTAAGTAATGGTTGGTACAGGACTGGCCCTATTTAGTCGCATGTGCTTTTATCGAAACTTTTAGTTTTGGGACCGACCCATAGGCGTCCCCTCGCTATGTCTTTTGTTTTGGGACCGACCCATAGGCGTCCCCTCGCACATATAAAAGGTTTTTATAAACTACATTACGCATTCATGCACTGTTTTCATGCATAAAATTTTTCTCATGATTTATTGGCATAAATTTTTTTTCATGTCCCCTCATAAGTTACTATGTTTTTATGTCAAGTATGTTTTCATACTGTCATGGTTAACTTCGGTTTCATGCTGATTATGTTATACATTCCTTTATGATAGATCGTTTTATGTTTCTTCATGATAATTTCGTCTTCATGTTGATTACGTCTTACACCTCTTTTGTTATTTATGCTTTCACGCAAGACATGGTTGGATTTCATTGAATTCTGCTTTCATGATAGTCATGGTTGGTTTTCATTGATCATGCTGTCAGGAAATCATCGTTGAATTTTGTGTAACCACACTTTAGCCTTTCTCTATGCAACCAGAATGAGGTATATACTGGCATTTCCAGGTTACCATGATGGTTTTCCTAACCGTTTAACCGATATACTTTCCTTAAATCATGATAAATGATCGACCCCATACCGATCATTTCATGTGCATTCCACGTGTACTCCACGTATCGTATTTCATGTCTATTACACGTACCTTAATCCATGTGTATTTCACTTGCAATACTTCACGAGTATTCGCTAGTCGATTCTGAATCACCTCAGGCGTATTTTCAATTTGCTGATATTCTACAAGATTGATGATGCCGCTCATAAATAGGAGATGTTACTAAAGGTTGATGCTGCTGACGTTCGGAGACGCTACGAGATGCGGATGCTGTTCACAACTCGGAGATCCTACAAGACGAAGACAAAGGCGTCAGAGCAAAGCAATCGGACGAGAAGATGCTTCACCATCAGACGATTTCCATCAATCATTGTCCCTAATTCTTAGTTACATGTCACACGTCATTCGGCTGTCATTTCAGCCATATGAGTGCAAACCGGTACCGGCCACTCAGCTGAATAGTTACATGAATCATGGTCATGAGAATGACCGTCATGGAACTGACAGACAAGACGATAGTAACCACTACTATGACAGAACTATCCTAGCAATCGCAACCGAGGCTCCGGTCGCGGACGTGATCAGACATACAAAGGATCAGTAGTCCAACCGATCCGCCAAGTCTGGCATAATAACCTAATTGTAGTTCTATTATTTTACGTCTCGAGACACATGTCAAGACATCAGTCAAGACACATGCCTCACGTATACTTTCTGAGGACACATGTCAAGATACCAGTCAAAACATATGTCATGCTTATAGTTCCAAGACACGAGTCAAGACACATGACTCACGTCCAACTATGGAACATTTCTAAGAAATTCAGGGTACCCTCCAAGGGTATATCCATTTTGTTGTGCCATGTATTAATCAGGCCACAAGAATTTCAATACCATTACCGGCGCATCAGTGAGAACTGTCACGTTGCCGATGTAACTTTCATTTCTTTCACCATATTTCATATATTCATGACCATGAAGGACGCCTTTCGTATTCCCACGTATACAAAGGTTTTCCTTCAGCTTAATGATGAGATCCAAGCTGCTAACGCATTTCCTCGGACAGACACGAGATGAATTTTATCCTAATTATGGACTATGAATAGCACACCATGCTACGATTTATAATTATGTACAGTAATGTTCAGGCTCCTGAATACATTCAGCTTGACTTTCCATCAGGAAAATCTGTACGAATTATCTATGCTTACAAGCATGTGCGTTGTTAGCTATGGTCGCTAAAATTTTTAGCTGTCAGTTAAGACATGACCACCGAAGTCCTTTTACGCATAACCAGACGAGTATTCCAAAATCTTCCCATAAATTCCAGAAGAACCTACAAGGAGAAGGACGGTACCATGAGATTATGTGTCGACTACCGTCGATTTAAACAAATCACCATTCATAACCGTTATTCTCTTTTACGTATTGACAACATGTCCAATCGACCTTATAGTGTTAATCACTTTTCCAAGATCGAACTCATGATCATGCTGCCAACAGTGATGAGTGAAAGAGCAGGACATGTCCATGACTTCTATTCATACATGACTCGGTCATGCTAGATTTATGATTTTGAATTAGTCTCATCAATGCTCCAACGGCATTATAAGAATGAGTTTCCATGAACTCAAAGCAAATTCATCAGTATTTTCATTGAGGGTAACCTGATTTCCTCTAAGCCTAGAGAAGAACAGGAAGACCATATCTGCACTATGTTGCAAATTCTATGACAAGAGAAATTCTACCCTGGAAATTTTTCCAATATCAATTCTGTTTGATTACAGTGACACACTGAATCACATGGGTTTCTATGGTTAATCTTACCATGACTCAGCTTATGCGTAAAGGAGAGAACCCTACACTACATTAGGTGTTCTAGAAAATCCTACGCTAGGAGACGTCTAGATTCAGAGACTCAGAGTTTCGTAAACTCCTATGTATCAAGTTCTACGAAGCAAGATACAGTTACGTTCATATCTAGGTACCTGACATACCAACAAGTTAAGATAGGACACCAACAAACTGGGATGTTTTCATCATCTGAAATTCTGAATTGAAATGTGACAAGATCTCCACGGATTTTGGTTACCAGTTTAACGCAAACTCAGAAGAAGCATGATGCTATCTGGTTTATTACAAACAGTTTGATCAAGTCTGCAAAATCCTTACATCCGCAAGGATTTCAGAACCAACAGATCGATCGGACATGTTCCAGCCAAGGCTCATCCGATCACTTCGTAATTCCTCAGTTATCGAGCTAGACAAATATTCATAATTATGCTCCTTATTTACTTCACGTCCTTGTACTAATTTCACGACTTGCTTTCGCGCTCGCGTACATGACACTATTCACGTTCATGATGGTATCTCGTCTTACAATTTTATGTTTATTTTTTTCTCATTCTGGGAAGTTTTGCAAGAACTTGAGAGACCAGACCCAAGTTTAGTATAATTCCCTATCCTCAGATAGACGTTTCTCGTCATATTCTATGTCTCACCTTGTAGTGTTTGGCGTTACCGCCATTGTATTCTATGTTCACGATCTGTTTCACATGTTATGTTCATTCCACGTTCCTCATATCATGATCAAGATATGTTATACGTATCATGGATCACGATATGTTTACTCATATTACACTCATCATATCTCCACGTATTACGTTCGAAATTTTTCCACGTATTACGTTTAAAATTTTTCACGTATTACGTTCAAAATTTTTCACGTACTACATTTCTTTATATCTCGCGCATCGTTGCTAATTATCAGTTAAGTCAGATTGTCTTGCATCGTAACATTTTAGTTGCCCTTACACGTTAATTCTTATTCCCTCAATCAAATTTAGGGGATCTACCTTAAGTCGATAACCAAGAACTTCTTCATATTTCAAGTCAAGGTCAAGAGGACCAAGATTTATCATTTGTGTCAAAATCTGGTGAAGGAACCGTTCCAAGAGGGAGGCCACTTGGAAACGGATCACGTCACCTTACATGTCCTTTCAAGACATGTCACGTTCCTTCTACCATGTCACCTGCACGTTCATTTATCTTACATACCCTCTTAGTTTGATTCGGTGTGTTTCTCATTCAGTTACGTTATCTATAATTCGGGGACGAATTATTCTTTTTAGGGGGGAAGAGTTGTAAAACCCGCATGCTTTTACCATGAATAGTACCCTTAAGATCGTACGTACTAGATTAAAACTTTCCTATTATAGCATGATTACGATTACGTGTTAGGATTTTACGTATTACGTACGTGTTAGAACACGATAAGTATTTACTACGCACGAGCACGCAATAATTATTTGACAATAATTAATCACGAACATGCGATCATGAAATCATGAACGTAATTAAATCACGAACTATTATTAACTACGTATATATATTTATTACGAGCGTAAATAAATATATTAGGTCACGGTAAATTATGTAACGAGAACACATTAAACGCGAACACAAATAATCACTAACGAGTAATTAAACAACGAGACACGGAAAATGATCGGGTTACCCCATGTGGGCCCCATATGCCCGAAATTAGGAGGGAGAGATGGGTCAAGCCCATCTCAATTTTCACTAAAGGGGGGTTAAGGAAAATCACTACTCATATTTTCTTTACAGAGAATTTACAGATAACCTAAAACTTCTCCTCCTCCTTCTTTTTCTCTTTTTGGCCGCCACCCTCAAACACACCAAAGGGGTGTGATTTGATCTTTGATCTTGGAATTATTGCTAGTGTTCGTGTTTGTTCATCGTTCTTTAGATCCACGCATTCGGTAATTCTTTTAAACCCTTTTCTTTTGATTTAATCTTTTAAATAATTAAGAACATGTTATGTTTTTTTAAAAAACTCTAATTAAATCATAGATCTAACATGGAATTGGATTTGGAATAAATCAAAAAGTAATGTTTTAGGGGTGTTTGTTCTTGGCCGCGCCTAAACCGAACCCGAGAGGGTCTCGGTTTGGCTACATGACCACCACCGAGACCATATGGTCCCGGTTGGTTGGTTTGGGTCCCACGACAGCAACAAGACAAGGGTAACCCCGAATCGGTTCGGGGTATGGTGTCGATTTCATGTCCGGTTCATGGTTCTTAGTCAAGATCCGGTTCACGGTGTATGTTAAGATTATTTTTCTTTTATAATCTTATGTTAAAATTAAATTAATGAACATGACATGATTAATTTAATAACATGACTTAGGTTATATTAATTATTAAAATCATGAAATTATTAACCTAAGTATTTTATATTTTAAGACTTATAATTAATTAATTATCTAAAAACCATGGTTATAATTAATTAATTTACATGACTTAGGTTATATTATTAATAAATAATAATACATGTTTTAACCTAAGTATTTAACTTTATTTAATTAAAAACATGTTATACTTTAATTAAATATTTTAACCTATAGTTATTTTAATTACATGAAATAATTAATAAACTATACATTATATCATACGACTTAGAAAATAATCATGAAAACACTTAGGCTTATATACTTAGCTATTTAACCAGCTTATTTCTAATTATGGAAACTTCTATTTTTAGAAACTTATTTAAATAAGGCAGCTAATCTATTTATGGAAACATTTTATTTTTAGAAACTTATTTATTTCAGGCAGCTAATCTATTTATGGAAACTTATTTAAATATGGCAGCTAATCTATTTATGGAAACTTTCTATTTTTAGAAACTTATCTATTTTAAGCAGTAATTCTATTTTTAGAAACTTTTTTTTTTGGGAACTTTCTATTTTTGGAAACTTTCTATTTTTGGTAACTTTCTATTTTTGGAAACTTTCTATTTTTGAAACTTTCTATTTTAGGAAACCTGCTATTTTTGGAAAGTTACTTATTATTACACCGTAGATATAATAATACATGAAATACTAGAAATACTTAATCAGAATAGAGAGAATATAAGATAAATACAGTTTAAGGCTTTAAACAGTAAAACATGATATGAACATATAAAATAAGCTAAGACATGATATAAAACCAGTTATGTATTTAGTAGTCAGATACTTATTCACGTATGTATTCATGTAGCATTAGTGATACGGAAGTAGGATTCCTCTCAGTTCGTCTTCTTCGTTCACTGGACATAAGGTACGGATTCCTTCCTTTCAGTATAGACATTCTTTCCTTATTAGGATTCCCCGTATGCAGCCAACTGTTTTCCCAGTATTTGTTTTATATGTTTTTGAATTGCTTATGTTTAATTAGAATACCTAAAGCCATATACATGCATGACCAGTTTGACCTAGTTATGGAGGTACCATAACCATAACATTGGAGGCACCAATGTTATGACTTCACTACGGCGGAGTGATTGCTCGTGGCGTCCCTTCAGCTTTTGGCAATTTATATTATATTTATCATGTGGGGCGTATGGGTGCATCCTAGTTACATGTTTTCAGTCAGGATTTCATGGTGAATGTGGTGTGTGCCTTGCATCCTTCACAAGGAGCTGATCCCTCCTACCCAAACCAGAATATTAAATTAGAGGCAGCCCCTCTAATTTGCATGATGAGGTCACCCCTCTAAGTATTCATGCACGGTGGATTTTCATGACCTATATTGGCTAATGGTAAAATATGTTACAGTTTTCATAAGATAAACATAAGGCTTTTCAAACTATAAAACCAGTTTTATGAACATGTTCCAGGTTTTCCAGGACTTATACATTTCCGCTGTTATTAAGTCTTTATTATGTTTTAGTCATTCATACTATGTCTATATCCGTGAGAGCGTTTTGCTCAGCCGTTACTTTCCTTTCCATGTCCCAAAACGGCAGGTACCCTAGGAAAGACTCGAGCATTTGGAGGACGTGCATAGGATGGAAGCTGCTAGAGACTTCTTTTCCTTTTTGCCTTCATATACTTATGCTTGTTTAGTCTTTCATTCACTTCTTTTGCTTCATTATATTTTGGGCTTATGTGTGGGGACCGATGTTTGATTCCGGTTATCCCTATGGTCATGTAATGTTTTTAGACATTTATCCTTGTATGCTTTGATGACACGTCATAATTACGCGTGACATTCCATTATCAAAATGGGGTGTTACAATGTGTGAGGTCTCAAGTTCAATTCCTAGTAGGTGCAAAGAAACTTGAAGTGGCCACGCCAACCTCCTGAAAAGGGAGGGATTTACTTGGTTTGAGTCTGTGTGGCGGTGGGTTCAAACCCCGTGGATTAGTCGGCCAATGTGTCAGAAATCATGGTTACCAAAAAAAATATTTATTAAGTACAAAAGATCAAGCTTTTGATACTTTCAAGAAATTCAAGAAGACAATAGAGAGTGAGTTAAGGACAACATTAAAGATGTTGAGAACTGATCGTGGAGGAGAAATCACTTCAAATGAATTCACGCTATTTTGCAAAGATAATGGCATAGCACGAAAACTTACCGCACCTTACTCACCTCAACAAAATGGAGTAGTAAAAAGAAGAAACAAGACAATTATGTTTATGACAAGATGTATGATGAAAGCAACACACAAAATTTTAGGGTTGAAGTTGTTAGACACGCCATATACATCCTAAATAGTGTTCCTACAAAGGCTCTAGAGGAAATCACTCCATACGAAGCAATAACAAAAAGAAATCCAAACTTAGAAACCCTAAAGGTTTTTGGATGCATAGCATATGCAAAAGTACCATCGCAACATTTAACGAAGTTAGA
Organism: Glebionis coronaria; assembly: GCA_025667525.1. Taxonomy (NCBI): domain Eukaryota; kingdom Viridiplantae; phylum Streptophyta; class Magnoliopsida; order Asterales; family Asteraceae; genus Glebionis; species Glebionis coronaria. The sequence continues at coordinate 15,736,521 of CM046876.1, forward strand.
TGATAGAAGCAATAAAATGGTCTACCTAGAAATTGATATGGATCAAAAGCCTATCAACTATTTGACCCAACAACACAAAGAATTTATGTTAGCAGGGACGTGAAATTCAAAGAGGAAGAAACATGGGACTGGAATGATTATTTGAATGAGCATAGCAATGACGAGCCCGAATGGAATGAATTCAAAATTAACAACATTGAAGCCATAGATGATCATCGTTATCAAGAAGACGAACCAAACGAAGAAGACGATAATTTTAACAATTATGACGATTATGGATATGCAACATCAACAAATAACTCACCCACACATCCTCACACGCCTCAAACACCATCAACAAGGTCATCTCAAGTAAATTCCCAACTTACACCCAATAGCTTTACTCAATCATTCAATCTTAGTGATAGTGAATCAATGGCAACTACAAGCTCTCACTCACGACTTGATCATACACTTGTAAGAGGTTTTAGATCATTGAATGAAGTATAGGAAAATACTGAAGAATTAATACTAGCTGAAGATGAACCCAAGAACTATAAGGAAGCTTCAAACGATCAAAAATAGATAGAAGCAATGAAAGTTGATTTAGATTCCATAAACATAAATAAAACATGTGAACTAAAAACTCTACCTAATGGACATAGAGCAATTGGTTTGAAATGGGTGTTCAAAACCAAGAAGGACGCAAATGGAACTATAATCAAACATAAGGCTAGATTAGTATCAAAAGGCTACATACAAGAGCATGGCACAGATTTTGAAGAATTTTTTGCTCCTGTAGCAAGAAAGGAAACCATTAGATTATTACTCGCCATAGCTTCTAATAGAAAATGGGAAGTCCATCACCTCGATGTAAATCATGCATTTCTACATGGAGATTTGAAAGAAGAAGTCTATGTTGCACAAATTGAAGGATTTATGAAGAGAGATGGGAAAGTCTACAAACTAAAGAAGGAAAAGATTACCATAATGGTGGACAACAAATCAGCCATACAACTGATGAAGAACCCAATTTTTCAATGGAAGAATCAAACACATTGACACAAAGTACTACTTCATTAGAGAATACGTTGAAAGAGATGACATACAAGTAGAATTTATAAGTTGTGAATTTTAAAAAGCTGACATACTCACAATGGCACTACCAAATATTAGATTTCTAACGATGAGACAACTTATTGGACTATGAGATCTACACGATGGCATTTATGATTAGAGGGGAGATTATGGGCCGCATACTTAGCCCAATGGGTTAATCTTAAATCCCTATTTTAGGAAGTTATTAACACAACGGTTATTTGGCAGTTACAAAAACTACCAACCGTTACATCGGTTATCATGAATTAATACAACGATTCATTCACACCGTTTAGACTTGTATAAATAGAATAGCAAGTTTGTAAATCACCAGATGACATATTATTATTAATACAACATATATTTCGGTATATCTTGATTTGAGTTAGAACATCGATCCAAAACCACATTTTTAATCCAACAGAGAACTATGTGAGAAAGCTAGCAAGACATGGTCAGGAAATTACGGCAACACATGATACTGTGACAGCCAGTGCAATCATGGGAGAAGGCGGACCATGGAGCGTGTCATGTACGTGGAGGATAGCACATGTGATTCTACTTCTTCAATTGTAAGAAAGCAGATAGCTTTTCTTTCCCTAATATCATCTTGGATCTCTACTACAGTTTTAGCAAGCAAAAGTTGTATAGTACCATCAGCTAAGTAGGAGACTTGCTTTGAGGTGTTTCCATTCTTAATGGCATCCCACATAGTGTGATATGTGTGATTCAAGAAGTATTCCATCTACATAGAACTCTGCTGCTGCTCCAGCTGGTGCACCTGGTCGAAGAGGATCAACATTTTGAATAACATCTTCTATGTGAGTATTTTCATCACCATAAAGAGACATGATGAGATTTATTTGGTGAGAGTGAGGTGATTGGTTTGGGTTAGTTCTTCTTATTCAGAGTTTCTCAACAAGCTCTGATATCACTTGTTGATCCCAATGATAGATCGATATCCTGTTAAGGATTACACCAATAGCTTGTAAACAAACTAGAGCACAAGAGAGACTCTTACTAAACCTAGATAAATTATGCGGAATCTAACTTATCAAAGCTAAAAAGAACAGAGATTATACTAACTATTCGATTTTATTTATCGCCAACTTTGTGTTGAGGTCCTTACAACTCATCGTACCTATGTTCCATTTATAGTGCAAGGAAAACTAGAATATTCTATTAGGATACGTATATCACACACGATATACTCCTATAATAAGAATAGCATATCTTTACTAAAGATATATTCATCCTTATCAAACTAGCAGTACTTACAATAAGCCTAACGATACTTGCATGTACCGCGTCAACACTAACAGTACTTACTAACACTAACAATACTTGGTACACATACTATCAGTACTTGGTATGAATAAAAATAATTCCCAACAATAGAGTTTGTTGAAACTATATGATAAGCATAAGGTGAGGTATATGAATAAGCTTATTAGGAGAGTTATGCTGAAACTATAAGATACAATGAACGGATGTATCAAATATGATACCACCATATATGATAAATATATCATATATGATATGTGGAGGTATCATATATAATAATACGACAATGTGCTTGAAAACAAATACAAGCAAGTCTGTGATCTCCTAGTTGGTAAGTAAAAGTTAGTTGTGTGTATATTATCATATTTGATAATCTGGTTGAAATTCAGCTTCTATAATATATCATATTTGATAATCTAGTTAAAATTCAGCTTCTGTAATATATCATATTTGATAATCTGGTTGAAACTAAAACGCAATCTTTTTTTTTGTAGTGAAAGCTGTTTTAAATTTATTTTGAAGAACTCAGTCATCTCAAGGATAAGAAATGGAACATCGAATTCCCGAATGAAATAACAAGACCATGTGCATAATGAAAAAGACAAGCGTCAACTTTGCAACAAAATTGTCGATGCATGAGATCAACATCCATTGTTTTCGTAATTTCACTTGTTTATCTTTTCGTAATTTTCGTATGGTGATGTAATAGTTTAACTTTGTAATGCTACTCGATCATTATGATTTTTGGTTGAATATGAAAATGACGAACACCTACGGATGTAACTTTTGCATAATAGCTATTTTGTTAATATTTTTATTATATTTCTAAAGCATACTTTTACTTTTCTTTAGTATCATATATGATAATGCATTATCATATATGATAATGCATGTAACACTTGAATTCTGTCATATACAACAACGCATTATCATATATGATACTAAATTTTTTCATAGATGATCATTTATGAAACATCATATATGATGTATACAACATATCAAATATGATGCACGTGAAAAATGGAAATTACAAGTATCATATATGATAAATCACTAAAATGTTATCTGAAAAATAACTAAAACACATGTCATATATAAATGTAGCAAGTACATGACACATCATATCTGATGTGTACCAACATATCAAATATGATACACTGAGTAAAAAATATAAACAACAAATTTCACATATGATAAATCACTAAAACATACGTGATTTCTAAAAACAACATATATTACAAAACTTTTTCAACAAAATCAATCAACTTCTTCTTCCTACCTACATTCTGTCAACCACACCTCCACACATACGCGTGCACGTCTCTTGCTTTTGCTTGAACCGGAAAATTGCAGCATCTATTCGTTGTTGTGTTCCCACCGTCTGCATTTATAAAAGACAGTAAAACATATAAGGCAGCTGTAATCATCAATTATCATATATGATAAAATACAAGTTTGAATATGTTAAAGAGATTTTGTGAAAATTAGTCACAAAATCTAGTTTTTCTATGATTTGTTAGATACATCATATATGATACATATGATACTTCATATATCATATATGATAAACCTATCACACATCACATATCATATAACTATCATATATGATAAAAGAGGTATCATATAATACTTATAACTTACATCAACAACTAATACAGCTTATTTACACTAACATAAGTTTAAAATCATACCCTTGGATTCCTATCTTACACTTTTCACTTCGTCACTAGTAAATCCAAAATAGCACGAAATGTAAATTGATCACTTCGGTTGGGTTCTTAAAACACTTGATCGAAATTAGAACTAGCCTAAATCACTATAATGCTTACCAATATATTATCGCAATTGATCTCACTTAACAGAAAGATGATCATTCAAAAAATATAATATTTGGCAATATCGGCGTCAGTTGGAGCAAATCGTTAGAACATAGGTCAAAGTTGTTTTTAAACGTTATTCATAAAAGCATTTCATCTGTTAGCTTATATTTTTTTTCAAGTTATGTTGATCAAACAAAACTTATTTTTAAAAGTAGCTTAGATTTTATAAAAAAAATCAACTCATATTTCGATAAAATCTCGTAAAATAGGACACCAAACATGCTCATAGTAGGATTGGTGTTCATCACCAAACTCTTTAATACCGATTCCAACAAACATCATATTATATTGGTCTTAATCACTTTGGTCTAAAACCGAAATCGATTACTAATTTGTTTAAGTTACGACTTACGAGAGCTCTTTGTTAACTTTGTCTATATTATTCGATTGGAGTGTTATGTGTGTCGCAATAAGGGGTAGGATAAAAGTTGTGGCGTAATCGATACCACTGAAGAGAACAATCAGGCCCTGTTTGGTTCACAATATGTTTTCAAAGTAATTGTAATTAAGGAAATGAATTATAATTTGAATGAATTGTAACTGAAAAAATGTAATGTGTAGTAATTGTAATGTTTTGAAATTTTAATTGATATATTCTATCATTGTGTTTGGTTAGTTACCAACATAATGTAATTCAGTTTGGTGTGGGTGTACCAGGCTGGTGTGAGGCTGTTCTTCATTCTGTTGGTAGGTTTGTGGAGGTTAGAGGGGATGAGGTTGGGCTTTCTATGCTTTTGGTAGATTTTAATAATGCTTTTAACCTAGTTGATAGGGGTACTATTCTTTAGGAGCTCGGTTGAGATGCCCGACTATATCTCCCTAGGTGGAGTTTTGTTATTCTCGGCCTGCGTGACTTTATTATGGTGATTTAGTTCTTTGGTCATCTCAGGGGGTTCAACAGGGGGATCCTTTGGGTCCTTTATTATTTTCCTTGGCTCTACATCCGCTTATTCATACTATTTATCAAGCATGTCATCTCTCCCTTCAGACATGGTATCTTGATGACGGTTCTATTATTGGTGATACTCTTATGGTGGCCAAGGCATTAGATATCATTCGAGCTGAGGGACCAGTTCGTAGGCTGCATCTGAATGTTAGTATGACTGATCTTTTCAGGCCGGTGGAGGATCCTCGTGGTCTAATAGATGGCCTTTTCCCTGCTTCGTTATCTCGCCCGATGCGTGGTGTTAGGCTTCTTGGGGGTTTTGTTAGTAGGGACCATGAGTTTTCCTGTGATTTTGTTGTGCGTCGAGTTTCCAAGTCCATTTCCCTGTTGAATGCTATCCGCAGGCTTGATGACCCGCAGTGTGAGCTTCTTCTTCTTCGCAATTGTGCGGGGGTTGCGAAGTTAGTTTTTGCTTTGAGGAAGTGCCCTCCTGGGGTTCTTGGTGATGCTCGGGTTCAGTTTGATCAGGCCTTGCGTACTTCGTTGGAGTTGATTGTTACTGGTTCAGGCCCTGGTTTTGGAGATTGGCAATGGCGGCTTGCCACTCTGTTCATTAGACTCGGTGGTCTTGGGGTCTTGTGTGTTGAGGAGTGTTTTGCTTTCATAGCCTCTCGTTTGCAGTCTAGGTCTTTTGCAGGATCGTATTTTGGCCAGGTCTAGGATTGTTTCACCGGGTTCTATCTTTTTGTCTGCTCTGGACGCTTTCTCGACCTTTTGTGGTGTTGATTCTCTCTCTGTTACCTCTAGCTCTCCTGCCCCCAGTTTATAAAGTCTTTGGCAATGAGATATTTTGGTATCATTGATGGACTTCTTTCATCACGATTTAGTTTGAGTAGTCGCCAGTAACCTCTTCTTAGCTGAATGTGTGCTCCTCATGCACAGGACTATCTCTATACTATTCATATTGATGGGTTGGGGCAGCGGATGAACCCACGTCAGTTTTGAGTCGTCCTATGTTATCGTTTGGCGGTTCCTTTGTTTCCTGCTGGATCTTCTTGTTCGAGTTGCCACGTGCATCAGATGGACCAGTGGGGTGACCATGCTGTTCACTGCTCTAGTGAGGTAGGGGTGTAGTTTTGGTATAATCTTGTGCGCGATATGTTGTTTGATATCTGTTCTAGAGTTGGTGTTTCTGTGCGGAAAGAGGCCCCTATGGGATTTCTTTCAGCTGATGGACGAGACCTACGTTCAGCGGATTTATTTTTGCATAATTGGTCCCAAGGCAAAGACGCTTGCTTGGATGTTACGGGTATCTCTCCGTTTGCAGGTGCGGGTTTGGATTCTTGGGTCCCCGGGGTTGCTTTGCGGACTGCAGTTTAGAAGAAGAGGAGGAAGTATTCTTCTATTTGTGCAGAGCATGGTTACTCGTTCATCCCTTTTGTCTTCTCTACTTTTTGGGAGCTTGACGAGGAAGCCTTGGTTACTCTTTCGCGCCTCAAGCGCTTATCGGTTTGTCATTCTAATGATGTTAGGAGTGGTATTTTTCTATTTTCTAGACTTGGTTTTTGTATCCAGAAAGGGGTGGAAGCGCAGCTTGTTTCTCGACTCCCTTCCAATTTTGTGTGATTAATAATTAAAGTTCGTTTAAAAAACAAAAAAAAACAAAAAATAAATATTAAAAAAATAACAATAATAATAATAATAATAATAAATTATTCAAAATTTGATTAATAATAATAAATAATAATAAACTTATTATTATAATATTAAATAATATTATTACTAGTATTTAATAAATAATTATTATTATTATTATTATTATTATTATTTAATATCTAGATATTATAATAGTAATAATAAAAATAATAATAATATTTATTTTATATTTTTTAATAATAATTAACTTATAAAAAAATTTACTTTTTATATTAATTATTTTGTTAATAGTTATTTTATTAATATACTGGTAATATAAAAATATATTTTTTATTTATAATTATTTTTATTAATTATTATATTAATAATAATTTTTTAATTACTTAATAATATATATATATTCTATAATTATTTTGTTAATACTTTTATATTAGTATTTTATTAATATTTTTATATTAAGGTTTTATTAATATAATAATAATATGTTTATTAATAAAATTATAACTTTTAATAATAATTAATAATAGTTTAATTTTAATAACATTTTTATTAATTATAAATTTAAATAATAATACTTATTATTATTATTTTATTATAGTTTTTGTTTTTTAGTTTTTTAATTTTTAATTTTTTTAATTTTATTATATTGTTATTTTATTATTTTATCATTTTATTATTTTATTATATTATTACATTATTATATTATTATATTATTTTTATTATTTTTAATTTATAATAATAATAATTATTATTATTAATATTATATTTTAAACTTTTAAATATATTATTATTTTATTACTTTATTATTATATTTTTATTATTTTATTAATGTTATTTTATCATATTATTATTATTGTATTATTTTATTATTATTATCATTATTTTATTATTTTTTTTATTATCATTTTTTTAACTTTTAATAATATTATGTGTTATTAACATTATTATTATTATTATTATTTATTTATTTTTTATAATAAACTTCACTTTATAAAAATAATAGAATTTAAAAGAAATTAGTGGGAAACCTAGATACTATCTGGGCTCCCACTCCTTTTGTAATAGCAAAACTGATCCTATTGTAGAATATTATTATTATTATAAATATTATTATATATTTTTTATTTTTTATTTTTTTATAACAAACTTCACTTCATTAGAATAATTGAATTTACAAGAAATTAGTGTGAAGCTGATATATTATCTGGGCTCCCACTCCTTTAGCGAAATATTATTATTATTATTTTTTATTATTATAAACTTCACTTTTATTAGAAACTCAAAAGATTTACAACCGGTTAGTGGGAAGCCGAGATATTATTAGTATTATTATTATTATTGTTATTTATTTTTTTTATTATAAACCATCACTTTTATTATAAACAAAAAGGGATTTACAACAAATTGGATGGGAGTCGAGATACTATCTGCGCTCCCACCCCTTTAGCAATGGTAAAACCTATTCTATGAAAAATATGTACAGCAGCGCGCGCTCCAATGTCTTGAGCCTTTGAAATCTCTGAATCCGCTTCAGCAACGCAACTGCATCTTCCTGTAACTCCCCTAAAGAAGAAAAGGAGAAAGGAAGAAACCCATATCCGAGAGCTGCACACTTAGCCAAATACTTGCATCGTTTACGTTGTGCAGCATCAATCACAGCTCGGCCAGGTACAAAGTCATTCATCCCCGTACGAGTCAAAGGAGAAGAACCAGTCAAATCAACACACACATCTTTACCTCCATCCCAGGAATAAAACAAAATATCTGCCGGACGTAAGACATTATCAGGTCCACCATCTAATCCAATATTAACTTCCTTTCCGACAGATATCCCTGAACGGTAACATATGTCAGCAAGAGTATCACGAACCAAATTGTGACGATGCTTAATCCCAACGATGCCAACACACGATACGGCATGATCCCCAAATATATCCCCATCAAAAACCCTAGAACAAGCTGAACAGGGCTTCAAAACAGAGAACAAGGGAATACCTAAGCGATAGCACAAAACACATCGATAAGACCTCCCATTCATAGTCTGACCTAATCCGGGGATAGGAACCGTCCTAAGCCAGTCAGACGTATGATCCTCTCTCTGAGATGCCCATAAAGCCAACTGACGAGCAGATAAAGCGAAAGTGGATTCAGCATTCTTAATAACCCGAGCAAAATATATATCTGCCATTTTCTTCATGAGTTTGGGGGCAGCGACCTCACTCGGATTACTTAGAAAATCAATCTCCATAACCGAGTTAAACACACGTAAGGCATCATCAAACTGGAGTCCATAAGATCTAATATCAGTGTGTTGAAGTAACTTAGACTGTAAATCAGCTGACTGTAACCGAGAAGCAAGAAAAGCATAATGCAATACGTCACCCGCAGAATAAACACCCAACCCTCCAAAGGAAAAGGGCAACGTAGCAAGTCTCCACTGCCGATCACCAAATCCCGGTCCAGAAGCAACAACGATACGCTCCAAAGAAGAACGGAGTGCCAAATCAAAAGAACTTTGGGCAGACTTGAAAGCACAAGGTGAACAAGTACGCATAGAAAAATATAACTTGGAAATACCGGAACATGAACGAAGAAGCAGCAACTCACATTGGGGGTCATTAATTTTGGCCACTGCATCCATAAGCTCAATAGTCTTAACCACACGCTTCAACACAAGCTTATTACAAAAATCAAGATCTACACTCGCAGGCCCCCCAAGTAACTTAACACCACTCGTAGGTCGAGCAATATTATCAGGGAACACACCATTAAACTTACTACGAGGATCCTCGGTCGGCCAAAAAACTTCAGTCTTATCAATATTCAGATGCAGTCCATACACTGGACCCTCCTCCATGATGCACTCCAAAACTTTCCCCACAACCAAAGTATCCCCAATAATAGTGCCATCATCCAAATACCAGGCCTGTAGAGAAAGAGAGAAGGAGTCCCGAATCTTACATATCAATGGTTGAAGTACAAGAGCAAAGAGTAACGGACCAAGAGGGTCACCCTGCTGTACCCCCTGACATGACCTTAATACATGTTCCCCGTAATACAACCTTGCCGGACTAGAATAACAAAACTCCACCCAAGACGAGATAGAGGGACAACGAAGACGAACCTCTCGCAACATAACCTCTCGATCAACCAAATTGAAAGCATTTTTATAGTCCACAAGTAACATCGACAAACCGACATCATCAACATATCTCTCAAGAAAACGATTCACAGCATGAAGAATAGCCTCACTCCCTCCCGACACTCCCACCCCAAACTGCAAATCACCAAAATACCCATCCAAAGAAGGACCAACCTCATAAGCACATACCTTGGAGACAAGCCGTCTCCAAATAGTACCAACAGCAATGGGACGAATCCCACCACCTGGCTTAACCAACGGAGTGAGGGGAGCACTGGCGAAAAACTCACACAACACCTTGGGACACCGCCCATCAAGAAAAAGGTTCACGACTTGGGTGATAGAAGAAACTAACTCATCAGAAATAGCAACCACGGAACCACTCAAACAATCTACTAGGTGTTGGGCTCGCAACCCATCCCGCCCACAAGACGTGCCTCGGGGAAAACTCTTGATCATGTCAAGAACCCTAGATCGAGAAGCAACCAGGAGATGATGGTTAAGAGAAATATCTGGCAAAGAAGGAGCATGAACAAAAGGATGTTTATTTTTTAGGTCTTCAAGAGTAGTATCATTATAAGGAGCCACACCAGATGAGGAAAGAACTCTAACAGCAGTAGAATAATGCCCATCAGAAATCTTCCGTCTACACTGCTTAATATTCTGCTCAACCAACCCACTATCCTCACTAAGAACATCAGACAAAGCGGGGGAAGGTTCAGCCAAACACTCTCTAAGAAGCTATAAACTACCATCAAACGTCTCCCAAGAACGAATAGCATTAATAATATACTCCTCTTGCTTTTGTCTCTTGATAACGGACCTACACTCCAGATTACTTCTCGGACGAAAGGTTTTAAGCAGACAAAGAGGCAAAACAAGCAAACGAACCCAAGAAGATATGTCATCAGGCTTGTTAACCACCCTGTCAATGGCCCCTTTCAAAGCGCGAGAAAAACCCAAACGACACTTTGGAGGGATAGATTTAACAGTACGCAACCCTTTTGAAAATAATCTATCAAGAGTCCCCAAATCAAAACAACCAAGCAAGTCACGAACTTCATCACCACCACTAACAAGATATTTATTATTATTATTATTATTATTATTGTTATTTTTTTTTATTTTTTTATTTTTTTTTTTTCGAAATTCCAATTTTATTAATCACACAAAATTGGAAGGGAGCCGCGAAACAAGCTGCGCGCCCACCCCTTTTTGAATACAAAAACTAAGTCTAGACATCAAAAAACCACCACTCCTCGCGTCATTAGAATGACAACTAGCTAACCGCTTAAGACGCGAGAGAGTACCCATCGCCTCCTCCTCAAACTCCCCAAAAGTCGAGAAGGCGAATGGAATAAACGAGTAACCATGCTCAGCACAAATAGAAGAATACTTCCTCTTCTTCTTCTGAACAGCCGACTGCAAAGCACTCCCAGGAACCCACGAATCCAACCCCGCCCCTGCAAACGGAGAAACCCCTGTAACATCTAAACACGCATCTTTGCCCTGGGACCAATTGTGTAACAATAAATCTGCTGGCCGAAGATCACGCCCACCATCAGAAACAAATCCCATATCAGCTTCTTTCCTCTTCTTATTGTTATTATTATTATTATTATTATTTATTTATTTTTAATTTAAAACCAAGATATTTTTTTTATAACCTTCACTTCATTGGAATAATAGGACTTACAAAAAGTGAGTGGGAAGCCGAGATACTATATGGGCTCCCACTCCTTTAGCGATAGCGAAACTTATCCTATTAAAAATATGAACAACAACACGCGCTCCAATGTCCTGAATAATGGAGAACTTTCGGATCTGCTTCAGTAATGTAACTGCGTCCCCCTCTAGTTCCCCCAAAGAAGAAAAAGAGAATGGGAGGAACCCAGATCCAATATCTGCACACTTTGTCCCATACTTAACACGTTTACGTTTTGCAGCATCAATCACCACACGACCGAGCACAAAATCAGACATCCCAGTTTGCGTCAAATGAGAAGATCCAGTCAGATCCACACAAACATCTAGCCTCCATCCCACGAATAAAGTAACATGTCTGCCGGACGTAATGGTTTGTTACAACCCCCATCCAGCCCGATATCCATTTCCTTACGAACCGAAATCCCCGAACGATAACATATGTCGACAAGGGTATCACGAACAACATTATGACGATGTTTAATACCGATGACACCAGCACACGATACTGCATGGTCTCCATAAATATCCCCAGCAAAAACCCTTGAACAAGCTGAACAAGGCTTCGACACCGAAAATAAAGGGATGCCCAACCGATAACACAAAACACAACTGTAAGTCTTACCGTTCATAGTTTTTCCTAACCCAGAAATAGGAACCGCCCTAAACCAGTCAGAAGTGTGATCCTCCCTTTGAGATTTCCACAAGTTATCTGTCGGGGAGATAATGAAAATGTTGATTCTGCATTTTTTGTAAACTGTGTGAAATATATATGTGTCATTTTCTTCATGAGTTTGGGGGCAGCGTCTCACTTGGATTACTCAAAAGGTCAATCTCCATAGATGTATTAAAAACACCCAATGCATCATCAAAATCAGGTCCGGAAGCAACAATACCAGAATGTCGAAGAAGCTTAGTCTGCAAGACATCAAATTGTAATCGTGATGCAAGAAAGGCATAATCAAAACATCGCATGCAGAATAAACACCAAGCCCTTCAAAAGCAAAAGGTAAGGTAGCAAGCCTCCATTGCCAATCACCAAAACCCGGTCCAGAAGCAGTGATAATACGCTCAAATGAAGAACGAAGAGCCGCATTAAAAGAACGCTGGGCAGACTTGAAGACACGAGGAGGGCATGTGCGCATAGCAAAGTATAACCTGGAAATACCCGTACAAGAACGAAGAAGTAACAACTCACATTGAGGATCATTAACCTTAGAAACTGCATCCATCAACCCAATGGTCTTTTCCACTCTCTTCATCACAAGGTCATTGCAAAAACCAAAATCAACACTAGCGGGTCCACCAAGTAATTTAACACCGTGCAAGGGTCGAGCAATATTATGCGGAAAAATACCTACAAGCCTGCTTCGAGGGTCTCCATTTATAAATACTGATGTTTTAAAGTATAAAAATACTGAATTACAACGTAATTCAATACTTTTTGATGAAAAGTGAGTTAAACTTTAGGGTTTGTTTAGTAAATTTGTTTTAGGTCATTGGTTCTCTATAAATAAAGGCCAATGGCATTAGTTTTTCTTGTAGCTTTCAAATTATAACTTTGGGTATTGAATAAAAGATTCCACTTTGTTTGTTCGTAATTTTTTGTTTGTTCGATTCGTTTGAATTATCCAACAAGTGGTATCAGAGCTAGTTCGATCCGCGATGAAGAAAAGGAAGAGAAAAAAAATCGATCGGGTTTGTTTTAAAGTGTCGCTTTCGCAATTTGTCGATTTGGTTTTTCGGATCTGAATTATTCGTTTTGGACAAGGGGTTTATGTGATTGGTTGTTAATCACGTGGGCTTGTTATTGGGCATTTGATTAGCTTATTAGAATTTGGGATCGTCTACATAGGATTTTTCGGTTACGGTGGAGTAATTATTTGGAATTTGAAGATTGATATGGCATTGAAGACAAGTATATAATCGGTTCGTTCGGAATTGTTTGTTGGTTTGGGAATTTTCGGGGATCGTCGATTACGGTGGAGCAACTTTGGAATTGTTTGGGTCGGTTTCAGATTCGACTATTTGAATTTGATTTTGGATCGTTTGTTTATTTGATCGTTTTCAGATTCGATCATTTGTTTGGTTGACCGCTTTCAGGTTCGGTCATTTGTTTGTTTGGGATCGTTCTCAGGTTCGATCATTTGTTTGTTTGTTTGGATCGTTTATTCGATCATTTGTTTGTTTGTTTGGACCGTAAATCTTATTTCATAAGTGGGTCATTCGTATTATCCTGATCATATTTGGGACATTTGAATGTGTGCGCGTCCCTCAAATTATTTATTAATTTGAATTTGTTTGATACTGATAATACATTTGTTCGTTTGTTGAATAACATATTAAGAGTTATTCGTTCGTTCGTTTGAAATTCCGAATTAAGACGGAATGTTCGTTTGGTTTGAAGTTTCGAATAGAGTTGAAGTTACGGTGGAGATTCTTCGAAAAGTGACTTAAACTCTGAAGGGGAGTTTGGAATTTGGTGTTTGGATATTTGAATTTGAAGACCAAGATTCGTTTGCTTTGAGTTTCGTATGAAGTTAAACTCACGGTGGAGATTGTTAGAAAGTGAGTTAAACTTTAGGGTTTGTTTAGTTAATTTGTTTTAGGTAATTTGTTTAACTTGTCACACAAGTTTTGTTATTTTAGTATATCTTTGTTTAATATGTTTTAGGTCATTGGTTCTCTATAAATAAATGCCAATGTCATTAGTTTTTCTTGTAGCTTTCAAATTGTAACTTTGGGTATTGAATAAAAGATTCCGCTTCGTTTGTTCGTAATTGTTTGTTTGTTCGGTTCGTTTGAATTATCCAACACTTTTCATCCAACTTCTTATGTAATCTATTTCCTTTATGGATGTAATTGTAATGTCTCAATTACAATTACAATGCAAACTAAACAGCCTACATAATGTAGAGTAAAATACAATTCCTTCTATTTTGCGAACCAAACAGACTATGTAATGTAATTAAACTACAATTATATTCAATTATGTCGAATTACGACGAACCAAATAGGGCCTCAGATATATGTCGATGATAGAAAATTCAGTTCTTCGGCAAAGATGTATATGTATCCAGGAAGAACCGACAAGGCGTGATATGGTGAAATCTAAAAGAAAAGGTCTGTCCAATATATACAGAGCTTGAACAGAAGGCAGTCAAAGGTCTCTATCTACGGTTGTACACTCGGGTGTTGTTAATTCTGCACTCGGATATTAATGCAATGAGATGTCCCTCTCTAAAAATGGTAGTCAAACATAATGCAAAAACATGTGTTGGTTACTTTTAATAGGCATGCATGGGCCTAATATATGTAGGCCCTCAAATCCGACTTGAATTATAAAGTAAACTCATATCCATTCATATCACAAAATCTTTGGATTGAAAAAGGATATTTCGAAAAATGCCCTTTTTGCAAGGGTGTGGGTGTTACATGTCGTTTGATTTTAATTTTTGTAAATAATTGGAGGTAACTGAGACATTCGAGGCAACTTAGCACCATAGTTTGACATATATCCGAGGCAACCCGGGTCAAACTGAGACAACCTGTATTTGTGTCGGACACATTTTTGGTGATTTTAGTGTCATCAACTATTTTAGTTAATCGGGATTTACCAGAGACCAATGAGATTTCATATTCGGCTCTGACACGAGTTAAGAGAAGTGCTGAGTGCACACTCGTTGAGCTAATAATGTTATCGCCAACGACGAAAATGTAGGGGTTAAGGGGCAACGCCCCTTGCGGGGTCAAGGGGCATCGCCCCAAAACCTAAACGATTTTTACGAATCGGTATAAAGGCTTTGCTTTGTTTTTCCCGCGAAAGCCCAACCGACATGCTTGTTGGTGAACAGTTACAACTGTTCATTTACAACTGCTTGTAACCGTTTTTCACGACTGTTGATTAACAAAATTTGGTCTCATTTAAACATAACGAAAACACACAATTCCTCTCAGTTCCTGCTTTGATCTCTTGTGCCTAGAATCAAAGTGTTTCTACTTGAATTGTCCCGATAAGGATTTCGTGTAACCCATACACCATAGGGTCGAAATACTTTATACGGAAAATGAACTTAACACGATTCAAGTTAGATATCCCGGATTATCACACCGTCGTACAGACACCCTATGTACTTACAAACATATGGTGCAAGGTTGCCTCGGATGCCTCGTACGCCTCAGTTTCCTCGAGGCATTTATGAACATTTAAAATTGAGAGACATTTGTCACCAACTCCTTTAGTAAAAGGGTATTTTAAGAAATTTCCCTTTTGAAAAAACTGAACGCTTGACTAGGACATACCAAAAAGAAGTCACGAGATAAAGAAAAAACATTTCGGGTGTGTTTGTTAGAATGAGCGATAGCAATAAGCATTAGCACTGAATTATATCTATGAACAATAAGAGTGAGCAGTAGCAACAAGTAGTAGAAATTGTCACCGCTCATCACTCATTTTCCACAACTTGTTAAAAAAATATTAGAAAATTAGTTTTCTTAAAAAATAGCACGGTTCATGGCTCGTTTGGCAAACAACCAATAAAAAACAAAACACTTACCTTTTTTTTCCAAACAAATATTAAAAATCAAAATGCTTTTACTTACTGTTCAGCGCTTCTAAAAGCTCCACCGCCACTTCGTGTCAAACATAACCTTCTTCTAGACTAAGTTCTGTGAACGCGCTCAAGCTTGCTTTGAGAGTAGGCACTTCTCACTTTTATTTTTCTTTTAAGCCTTGTTTTTTTTAAAGCGAAAAATACTATATAAGAAAAATAGCAAAATGTTCAAAAATAACAAATGCAATTGTAACCAAGTGTTCCAACTAATATATGCATTGCCTCTAGATTTAAGCCAAAAACAAGAAACAAGCTAATATAATTAAAGAAAAAAAAGTAGTTCAAAGCAACAAAGAACTAGTTAAAAGAAAAATGGAGATTTACATGTATATTATTTTTAAGACATAAATTACATGGATGGTCCCTATGGTTTGTTCAAAATTACAACTTTCATCCTTCGATTTTCAAAGTTGTATAGCTGTTCCCTAACTTCGAAAAGAATAACACTCTTGGTCCCTTATCTTAACTAGTGTTAAGTAAACTATGTTTGCATTTGCACAGTAAGTCCTTTTTGTTACCATTCGTTTGATCATCTATCCTTTTCAAAAGAAACTAAATTTTTTAACTGTAAATATTTTTTAAAGGGATAAAAAATTAAAATTTTAAATTTTAATAAACATAAAAGTTTAACTTTATTGGAAAAAACTTAAAAAGATTAATTTTAAAAAACATAAAATTTAAAAAACATAAAATTAATTATTTTTAAAACATAACAGTTTAAAAAATTGTATTTTATTTTCGAGAAAAAAGTTTATCTTTTTTCGAAATGAAATGAAAAACAATAAACTTTTTTTAAATTTTTGTTTAACTTTTTTCGAAAATAAAATAATTTGTTTTATGTCTTCGAAACATTTTAAAATCTCCAGAAAATCAACAAAATTATTTTCTTTCGAATAAAAGTAGACTTTTTCTTTTGAAATAAATTAATTTTTTTCCAAAAACGTTAATTATTCTTTTGAAATAGATAAATTTTTTGAATATATATATATATATATATATATATATATATATATATATATATATATATATATATATATATATATATATATATATATATATATATATATATTTACATATTCGGAAAATATTATTTTAATTTATATTTATTTTTTAAAAAATATAAAAATATAAAATAAAAATATTTTTGTTTTCGAATATATATTTGTATATATTTTTTTCAAACTTTTTATAACTTTTTCAAAAAAATTATTTAATTTTCAGAAAAAAAATTAATTTATTTCGAAAGAAAAAGTCTACTTTTATTTGAAAGAAAATAATTTTTTTTTATTTTATGGAAATATTAAATTGTTAGAATAAGTTTAATTTTAATAAAAAAATATTAAAAACTGCAACTTTTAATAAAAAAAACTAAGATTCGAAGACATAAAACAAATTGTTTTATTTTCGAAAAAAGTATATAGTTAATTTTTTTTTATTTTTTTCATTAAACTTTATTTTTTGAAACTAAAATAAAAATTTTAAACTTTTATGTTTTAAATTTTTTTTATGTTTTTTCAGTTTTTTTAATTTTTTTTAAATTAATGTTTTATGTTTTTTCGAAAAGAGTTAAATTTTATGCTTTTTAAAAAATTAAAGTTTAATTTTTTAACCCTTTTAAAAATATTTAAAGTTAAAAAATTAATTTCTTTTTAAAAAGGATGGATGATGCAACGACTGGTAACGAAAATGACTTACTGTGCAAATGCCAACGGAGTTTAGTTAACACCAGTTAAGACAAGGGATCATGAGTGTTATTCTTTTCGAAGTTAGAGACCAGCCATGCAACTTTAAAAGTCGAGGGATGAAAGTTGTAATTTTAGACAAA
Source organism: Glebionis coronaria (assembly GCA_025667525.1). Taxonomy (NCBI): domain Eukaryota; kingdom Viridiplantae; phylum Streptophyta; class Magnoliopsida; order Asterales; family Asteraceae; genus Glebionis; species Glebionis coronaria. The sequence goes on from CM046876.1 coordinate 15,754,588, forward strand.
CTACAGGGACCATCCATGTAATTTCTATTTTTAAAGTTAAATATTTCATAAATGTCTTCTACATTTACAAAAATATCCTTTTCACTTTTATAATTACACAAATATCTTTATCAAACCATTATAATTACACTAATATCATTCTCAATATTTTTTCATATAGATTCAAAAATCAATTATATCATAATTATATTAAACTTAAATTTTAAAACTATTACTGTCTCTTATTTATCATTTAGATTGATTATAATTATATTTTCTATATATACTTATTGGTTTTGAGTGATAAAAGAATATAATGAAATTAAAAAAGTTTGGATATAGATACGATATATATTTATTTGTTTATATATACTTTTTGCGATCGAGTGATAAAAGAACATGTTCATTTTTTTATAAGTATTTTGATGGCTTAACAAAATTTAGCGAAGGATATTAATGTAATTACAAAAGTTTGGTAAAGATATTGCCTTAATTAAAAAAGTGAAAAAAACATTGACGTAATTTCTAACTTTTTAGTAGATATAAATGTAAATGCCTCAAAGAAAAAAGCAGCAAATAAGTCCGCATCTCATTTATAAGAAGGAGAGAAAGATTGAGTTCCTAAAAGATGGTCCTCAACCAGATTATGCTTGAGCGTGAAAGCAATACGATTGATGATCTTTCAGACTACCTAAATAGCAGTATATATATTAGCAACCAACTAGTGAGATCCATATAGGGCATGAATCAATAAAAAATAAATGGTTAAATTTTAATAATTCATTTTTCATCAAAGAATAAAAAAAATGCATTCTTCACATTAAAAAAAAAATATCTTTCAAATGGTAAATCGGCTACGAAATATATATCATCTCGACGAGTACGAAAAGAAGCAAATAGGGCCCGTAACCAAATTATAAGAAAGAGAGAAACATTGAGTTTCTAGAAGATGGTCCTCTACCAGATTAGGCTTGAGCGTGAAAGCAATGCAATTGATGATCTTCTAGATCACCAAAATAGCAATGTATATATTAGCATCCAAGAGTGAGATCCATATAGAACATGAATCAATAAAATAACAAATGGTTATATCTTAACAATCCATTTTTTCATCAAACAAGAATAAACACATTCTCTACCTTTATTTAAAAGAACATATTTTACAAATGGTAAATCATCAGACTACGAAACATACACCATCACGACGAGTAAATTCTTATCTTTCAGTTGATGGGCACTTTGATATATTTTCACCATTTTTTAGTGTTGAAATTTTCGTCCCGAAAAATCACACGTGATTTTTGTTTTTATTTTTTTGCTTTTTATAGAACAAATAAATACCTCTTATTATTATTTACACAATCATGGAAGTCAAACGAGTAATAAGGTGCGTCGCTAGCCTTTTCTAAATAAAAAACTAATTCTTTTGAAAACCACATTTGTGGATATAGGTACCATAACACTATTGTTCATAACCCGTTGGTCTTTATTGAGTTTCTCTATCGCTTCAAGTTTAAGGAATAGACGTCACAAGCGAAATTTAAAAAAAAAATAACGTGTATTCATAAATAACATGTGATTTACAAGATCACATGTAAAAATCACATGTGATTTCACAAAATCACATGTGACTTCGCAAAATCACATTTAATTTAAAGTAATGACGAGAATATTATTGTAATTTAGTAGACGGTCATTTTCATATATACTTTCAATTATTTTCTAATGTTAGAATTTTCGTCAAAAGAATTACATGTGATTTGTAAAATCACTTGTGATTTGGTTTTTTATAATTCATGCGTGATTTCATAAATCGCATGTGATTTCACAAATTCACATGCGATAATGAAAGTAACAAATCACACGCGATTTTTCGAGAATCACATGTGATCTTTTTGTGTAAATATTAAAAAAAATAATAATTTAACTTATAATTAGTTTTGCTAACGATTAACCATTTTAGAAATATTTAATATTAAAAATACGATAAAAGTTAGTTTTCAGTTAAATAAAAAAATTATTAATATAAACTATTAGATGGAATTTGATTTGATTGTTGAAATCAAAAGATTTATATATTTTTTGAAAGTGTTCTTTTGTAGAACTTTTGATTATGTTAACAAACATGTTATGTAGCATTACTACTTTACTTAAACACACCGTATCTTTTTTCTTGGCTTGGTGTATTAGGACACCATCGATTTAGTGGATAGACACCGTTACCTTCAGTTTACTCACTAAGCACTTACAGTCAAATTAAAAATAGTACAGATATAAAAAAAAAAATTGATATTAGGACACCATGGATTCTGTTTTTTTTTTTTTTTCCGATTCCATGTTCCAATGTATGATCTCATGCATTATTTGATGTTTGATTGTTGTTCGTTCATCTTTTTTACTGAACTTAATATATTTCTTAATTTTTGTTTTTTAGGTTAATCCACTCTTATTATATTCATATAATCCAATTTGGTAAGATAAATATTTTTCCTTTTATCTCTTTTGATTAACTTTTTTCTACAACAAGATGAATTATAATTAGCAAGAAATGTACCAAGTTAACAGATCTTCTCAATTTATTTACTTCGTATGGTAGCTTTATTTAAATTAAATAGCTACTACATAACTCGCATACAATCCCAATAATTGCAAATTTTAGTTCAAACAGCAAATATTAAAAGAAATGCATCCACACGTCTCATCTAAGTCAAAAGAAACAAACCACCTTTTTGAATGATTTTTTATCTAGAAGAAAAATTCACTAATATGTAAATTGTGAGCATGATTGAAAGTAAAACCCTACCAATTATTGATTGATCTACTGACCATTTGCTATCATTACTTACTGGTATGCTTATTTTTTTTTTTACTTTTTGTCGTTCTATGTAAATCTAACGTAATATAATATGAAACCATTCAATGGAAATTTAAACTATTTAAAATGAATCAATTATTTTCTAAGTAAATGGTTTCTCTAATAAACTTTTTACCATAAAAATAGTTAAGTTAATGGATGACGGTGAATATGAGATTTCCGCCCGGGTAGACAAAGTGTTTAAACTAGAAATTACGCAATAATATTAAGTAATCTATTTTTTCTTACGATTTTGTGCCTTAATAGCGAAAATATCGCTTATAGACCAAAAGTTGTCAGAAATATCACGTCACGTCGTTCGTACATATCATCATCGTAAGAGTCATAGTCATAATCAGCATTTTTATACGTCTCTCTTCATTAACTAACTATTAGTACCATAACCAACACCCACTGAGGGCACATAATCGTTGTTAACCAATCATATACAAAGGTGCAAACCTTATCCAAAAATTGTACAAGTTGACTGAAATATGTTATGTTTGAGCCAATAATCACTTTTAGCTTTAGGCGTTAAGCAAGAGATCCTTACCACCAAATGCATCATAAACTACGGTGTCTTCGTAATCATCATAAGCAACATCATCATCTTCCTCATGTTCAACAAATAATTCTCTCCTCCCAGCCTTCTTACACTCCGACTGTCGGTGAACAGGTACATCATAGTTAAAGCACTTCAACCCGCTACTACCTTTTAATCTAGGAACTGGTCTAGTATTGCCACCAACTGCCTTAGCCTCACTAGGAGTAAAACGAAATGTCGCGTTACCCGAACCAGAAGCACCTGTTATTGCAGGAGAAGACGAACTTCTTACTCATCGATTCTGCTTCTCAAAAGTTAATGCATGCTGATATGCATAAGAAAGTGTCACTGGATCAAGCATGTTAACAGATCCATGATTTGGATTCTTAAACCACCAATGTATCGAGAGATAAGCTGATCTTCAGTCTTTTGAATGTCATACCTTGCAATTAGTTAGTAAAATTCATTTGTATAATCTTCAACAGTCTTGGACCCCTATTTCAGATTTTGTAACCGCTGGTACATCAACCGCTAGTAGTTATGAGGAATAAAATTATCCCTCATGACCTTCTTCATCTTCGACAAACTCGTGATCCTTGGCTTCCCAACTTTGTCTCTCATGAGTTTCAATTGTTGCCATCACGCGAATGCCCTACCACGTAGCTTGGTAGAGATCAATAAATCCCTTCTTTTTCTAGAAGTTCTTTGGATTAAATACTTCTTTAAAAGCGACAAAAGTTTTAGCACACAATTTACGATATGTAATTTTTTCGGTGGCATATTTCAACACTAATGTTTTTAAAAATTTTGTTGTAATTAAAGTTAAAAATAAAAAATTAAAGTTCGTTAGTTACCCTGGTTAGTTTAAATTTTTAAATAAAATATACTATCTACATCAAGTGTTCAGAAATGATTGTTTTACAATTTACGATACATAATCAGTGTATATATACGTTGATGAAATGTTTTTCTAAATCTTTATATAGTAAATTAGTTAAACAAAAGTTTTAGCGTGGAAAATACTTAACAGTAAAATAAGTACAGTAGTGAATTATTAGTTTTTATATTATTCTTTGTGGTTGAGATGTATCCAAGCTTTTCATGGTAGTCGGGGGTCTCTAGACTCCTCGATGAGGAATATGTCTCGTAAATCTTTTTGGTTAGATATTATTAAGGAAGTCGATATTCTTAAATGCAAAGGTACAGATCTATTGAGTTTTTGTACCAAGAAAGTGGGTATTGCGGAGAAATTAAGCTTCGATTCTATTTCTTCCTCCTTTCGTCGTGTCCCGAGGGGAGGGATAGTATAAAAAAAATATGAAGAGCTAGGAAATCGTCTAGATGCTATCCATCATGTGACGGTTATGTGCAATGGGTCACAACAATATAAACACAAATATGCGGAAGTAAACCTTCGTTTGATCACACTTACTGAAACTTTTGAATGAAACCTATGAGCAAGTAACCAAATAAGGAAAACTTAAAGATACTCTAATCAGCCCCCCAAACAATAACAAACCAGCCTAATCATCAGATAATAAAGATAATCAACACACAACAAGAACACCAAACTTTTAGCATGGAAAACCCCAAATTGGGTAAAACCACGGGACAACTAGTGCCGCATAAATCCACTATGAACAAAAAAGAGGTATACAAATCTTATCTAGTTAAAACTAGAAGCATACAAGCATCATATATCTTGGTATAAATATCAAGATATATGGCACAAAAAAGAACAAGAAAGGATAAATATCACCAAATAACTTGAAATATGATGCGAGCTGCTTGGGCACGAAACCAAGACTTTCTGGCCACCAAATCAAGATTCAACGGTCAAAGTCTTCCTTTATATAGAAGGAGATACAAATGAAACTTTGTGATGATCCGACGGTTCAGACTTTGGGGATCGACGAAACACTTCTTTTGCTGGGTGATAGAACACTCCGAAAAATCTTATCTCTTTTTCTTGAATTTTCCTCACTTCTCTTTTGGATAACCTTATATTCTTACAACCCGAAGATATATACTGATAAGGTATAAATGGACCCAAGATGGGCCTCAAAGTTTTTGGGCTCTCATAGAGGTAGTATCCACAAAGTACCCCAACATGGAGAAGTACTCCAGCTTGGAGAAGTTTTCCAGTTTGAAGAAGTACTCTAGTTTTAAGCTTTGGTGAACTATTCCACTATTTCAGACGACCAAATCATTAATCCTCATGGACTAAGAAAATAACCTAACAGATCTCCCATTCTCTATCTACGAGGATGAGTTCGCCATCCTGGCGAACGAGCAACACACCTTCAACTTTTCCCTTACTATAGCCTTCGTCAACATATCAGAAGCATTATCATCCGTATGAACTTTATTGAGTTCAAACATACCATCATTAATGGCATCTGTTAGCCAATGATACTAAACATCAATATTTTTTGTTTTTTTATGAAACATTGGATTTTTAGCAAGGTGAATAACACTTTGATTGTCAAAAGAACCCCATATCGTTCTTGCTTGAAACCAAGTTCTTGCAAAAACCTTTTCAACCACAAGAGTTCTTTGCACGCCACATACTCAGCCTCTGTTGTAGACAAGGCCACACACTTTTGCAACCTAGATTTCTACGAAATAGCTCCCCTACAAAGGTCATCAAATATCAAGAAGTGGACTGCATGTTGTCTTTATTTCCGGCCAAATCTAAGTCTTTGTAACCAACAAGCATGGGCTTCCTATTTCCAAATGTTATACCCAATTTGGATGTACCTCTTAGATACTAAATATCCATTTAACCGCTTCCTAATGCTTCTTACCAGGATTTAACAGGAAACGACCAACAACATATGTGAGCTAATTCCGGCCTTGTACACATCATAGCATAAAAATAAGCTACCAACCGCTGAGTCATATGGAAATCTTTCTATATTTTAAATACTCTTCTTGGAAGAAGGACAATCCTCACCAGTAAGCTTAAAGTTGGGAGTTAGATGGGAACTAACCACTTTAGCTTTATCCATGTTGAAACGACATAGCACCTTCTCAATATATTTCTCTTGTGATATATGCAATGTTTTGGCACCACTATCACAAAAAATACGAATACCAAGCATCTGTTTTGTTGGCCACAAGTCTTTCATAGCAAAAGAATTGCTTAAATCTCGCTTCAATTGGGCAATTCTTTAAAATTCTTGCTAACAATCAGCATATCATCAACATACATAAATAAGATGATGAAATCATTATCATCAAACTTCTGAAAGAAAACACAATAATTAGAGGAGGTCTTTCGGTAGCCTTGCTTCCCTATGATCAACTCAAATTCTTGTACCACTGTCTCGGTGCTTGCTTAAACCCATACAAACTTTTTTTAAGTCTATACATGTAGTCTTCTTTCCCCTGAACCTGAAAGCCTTTAGGTTGCTCCATGTAGACTTCTTTATCCAGGTCACCATGAAGGAAAGTTGTCTTGATATCCATTTGCTCAACCTCAAGATCGAGGGCAGCCGCCAAATCAAGAACAACTCTAATAGAATACATCTTCACGATTGGAGAGAAAATCTGATCAAAATCAATAGCTCTTTTCTAACTAAACTTATACCTCAGTCTCAAAGTATACTCTTTATTCTTTAATTTGAAAACCCACTTGTTTTTTAATGCTATCTTTCCCTCAGGCAATTTCACCTACTCAAATGTATTGTTCTCATGCAAGGAATTCATCTCATCTTTCATAAAATCAAACCACTCTTTCTTGTGGTTATTTTCCATAGCTTCTGCATAACACTCGGGCTCTCCCCCATCAATGAGTAGAACATACTCATTTAACGTGTGGAAGGGTGACGATCTCTGTTGGACTGCCTAAGCGAAGCAAATGCTGGCATCGACACTGGTATCTCAGGATGAACATCTTCATCTAACTACTCTTCAACATAAACATCATCAGCACCCTGTTCTTCATTATTCTGAATATCATCTCCAAACTGTGCGTCAAGGTGTTTTGGAGGAACTGGATCTAAGTCATTATGATCATCATTATGTTGAGGAATTATCACCTTCTCGATCTTCTCAACAACTTTCAGAGTTTGATCTTCGTCAAACTCTACATCTCGGCTGCGAACAAGCTTCTTCTGAATTGGGGCATACACTTATGCCCAAGTTCATCTTTACCATATCCGAGGAACACACATGGCTTATTCTTCACATCAAGCTTTGATCTTTCATCTTTGAGGAATATACACAAAAGCCTTACATCCAAAGACACGTAGATGACGGTATGAAACATCCTTTCCGCTCCAAACCCTGTCAGGAGCATCAAAATGCAAAGGAACACAAGGGGTTAGATTAATAACATGTACCGCTATATTCAAAGCTTCACCCCAAAAAGTAGCAGGAAACCCTACATGTGAAAGAAAGCATCTGACTCTCTCAACAAGAGTCATGTTCATCCGCTCTGATAAGCCATTCAACTACGATGTCTTCGGTGATGTCTCTTGATGTTGAATTATATTCTCTCTATACTAATCATCAAAAGGGTCCAATGTATTCACCTCCATTATCACAATGAATACATTTTAGTTTCTTCCGTGTTCGCCTCTCAAGTAAAGCATGAGACTACTTAAACACATTCAACATCTTTAGTCTTCAATGTGTAAACCTAAACCCTCCTTGAATGATCATCGATGAAAGTGACAAAATAAGAACACCCACCAAGTGACTTAGTCTTCAGAGGACCACAAAAATCGGAATGTACCAAATCACGTAGGTTCTCCATTCTGAAAGAAGAACGACTTTTGAAAGAACGTCTAGTCTGCTTTCTTGTCAAACAGTGATTACACACCTTCAAGTTGATATCATGCATACCAGATAACACATTCTTTTTAGAAAGAATAGACATCCCTTTTTTCACTCATTTGACCAAGTCTCTTATGCTATAACTCATATGGGTCAACATTTTCTATAGCATTGACAATGCTCTTGGATATCTTCGGATGTGCCACATATAACATGGATTCCCTTTTACCTCTTGCCACGATCAAGGGTCCGAGAGTTACTTTCCATAAGCCATTTCTAGAACTGTTGTGCTAACCATCTTTATCAAGAAGACCCGCTGAGTTAATATTGAGTCTTATATATCAGGGAAATGGGTCACATTACGCAAAACCAATTCCATCCCCGTGTCAAACTTCAAACAAACATCTCCAATACCAATAGTCCTAGAAAGCCCAGTATTTCGTATTCTAACAACACCAAAATCACTAGGTGTGTAAGATGAAAAATACTCCTTTCATGTTGCAGCATGACATGTAGCACCAGTATCATAAATCCAAATCGAATCATCATGAGTAAGGTTAACCACATCATAATAAGAGCAACTAAAGAACTCATTTTTGGTGGTATTTACTTCAGTACTGTCATCACCATCATCATCTTTCTTGTGTTTGTTTTTCTGGTTATTGTAGTCTTTCTTCTTGTTGTCCTTTTTCCATTATTTACAGAACTTCTTCGTGTATCCCTTCTTATGGCAATGGTAACGCTCAACATCAACAAATTTTCCTCTGCTAGAACTGTTGCTATGATTACCACTATTACTCAGACCTCTACTTTGACTTCTCCGCCGCCTTTTTTGGTGACCAAGACATCTAGCACCAAAGAGGAACCCGGTGACTTTCTTCCCATCTATTCATTCAAAATGCAGGCTTAACCACTTCTATGGTGATAAGACCATCTGGTGCAGAGTTGGACAAAGATGTCCTAAAAAGTCTCTCAAGTATCAGGTAAAGTACCAAGAAGCCACAAGCCTTGAATCTCGTCTTCAAACTTGATACCCATTCCTGCAAGATGATTTATAATACCCTGAATAACATTTAGGCGATCATTAATAGGGGACCCGTTAGTATACTTTAATTTCATTATTTGCTTAATCAAGAACAACTTGTTGTTTCTAGTTTTTTGAGCATATCTGTTCAAGGTTTGTTACAAAGAGTACGAGCATGCGTCTCTTTACAAATATGGTTCAAAACATTACCAACAACCCACTGTCTAATATACCCGCTAACCTGTCTATGCAAAATCATTCATTCTGCATCAGTTATATTCTCAGGTTTCTCAGTAGTAAAGACATGTAAGTAGTAGTCTTTAACATAAAGAAGATCCCCTATCTTCCCTTTACAAACATGATAATTAGAATCATTTAAATTAACCATTCTACTTGTATTAGCTTCCATCGTTCAAACAGGTAAGTCCCCAATCAATAGCCTATAGCTCTGATACCAATTTGACGGGTAACATACAATGGGTCACAACGATATTAACACAATTATGTGGAAGCAAACCTTCGTTTGACCACACTTACCAAAAACTCTGAATGAAATCTGTGAGAAAGTAACCAAATAAGGCAAACTGAAAGATACTCTATTCAACCCCCCAAACAATAACAAACAAGCCTAATCATCAGATAATAAAGATATTCAACACACAACAAGAACACCAAACTTTTAGTATAGAAACCCCAAAGTGGGTAAAAACCACGGGACAACTAGATCCACTATGAACTAAGAAAGGTATACAAGTCTTATCTTGTTAAAACTAGAGGCATACAACCATCATATATCATGGTATAAAGGTCAGATATATGGCACAAATAAAGAAAAAGAAAGGATAAATATCACCATATAACTTGGATTATGATGCGAGCTGCCTGGGCACGAAACCAAGACTTGTAGGCCTCCAAATCAAGATTGCAATGGTCAAATTCTTCCTTTACATATAAGGAAGCTACAGCCAAAAAGTCGTGATTATCCGACGGTACAAACTCCGTGATCGACGAAACACTTCTCCTGCTAGGTGCTAGAACACTCCAAAAAATCTTATCTCTTTTTCTTTACTTTTCCTAAATTATCCCTTGGATAACCTTATCTTCTTACATCCTAAAGATATATACTGAATAAGGTCTAAATGGACCCAAGATGGGCCTTAAAGTTGTTGGGCTCTCAAATAACTAGTATCCACAAATTACCCAAGTATGGAGAAGTACTCCATCTTGGAGAAGTACTCAAGTTTTCAGCTTTGGAGAACTACCCCACTATCCATATGGGTTCATAGAGTCGGGTTTCCCGTTTACCCACAATGAAGGAGCCGCCCCCACCAGGAAGGCGGCCATGGGCCATAACGCACTCTTCGCATAACAAATCCACTTTGAAGTTGACTTATTCGCTCGGCCAATCATCGGAATGGGTACGAGATACCATAAGGGCCTAATATCTCAATATCACCTTTGTCTAAAGCTTCGAATGAAACTTCATATCCGAAACGCTGGAACGATCGGACTAGAAAGTCATTAAAAACTTGATCAAAGAACCAGCGTTTATTAAGGAAGCTATAGAGTCGATTACAAAATGTACTAGTTTGAAAGGCTCGTTGGAATTGATCCGCTACTGGATTTATATTATACGCAACAGAAGCACCTGAAGTACTAAACTGAATAGGTATTAGTTTGGTAATGGTTGGAGCAGCAAACTCGGATTCAGAAAGAATATCATTTTTTGGTAGTACGAAGGGGGAATTGGCCCAAAAATTGGATAGGGGTCAAGACGCTGTCAAGCGCCGGCGGCTGAGTCAAGTGCCCCCCGAACCGCGTGAAATGGTCTTCTATTACACGGCTCACTAACTCTTCCTGGAGTGGTGGTACCTATTATTCGTTGGCGAGGGCGGTCTCGTTTCACAAGATTCCCAGTTTAGCTTAGAGGGTCAAAGTCTTCTTTGGACTTTTCTAATTCGATTTCTTTTTCATCAATAGGGGCGAGAGGGAGCTGCTTCGAGGAGGCGACACCCACTCGTTTTATCTAGATCAAAATCTCCTCAAAGCAGGTAGGTGAGAAGGGCTCGGCTCCATGCATGTCTTTCACCAACGGCCGACACTGAATTAGCGCTTCGCGAAAGAATCGTGTGGTGCGGTGAAGGGTTCCGATTGGGGTTCCTGACTCTCCTGGTCTCCACCTACTTGTGGAAGAGGGGGTGAGTTGATATTAAGGTGTCAAGGCTCTCGAAGAAGGCCACAAGTGGAAGCAACTGATGCTTTGGTCATTTAGTTGACTCCTTGCTGCCAGTCCGATGCTTGCTTCCATGCTGGAAAAAGCAGGGCTTTCGGTCGGTTTTACATACTATTGGATTTGAACCAAAAAGAAATGAACGCTTTGCTGAGGAACGAAGCTTCGTCTTTGTTTTTCTTCAAAGCCCCAATCCGCTCTCGCTCGCTGCTATTAACGGGGTCTCGGTTGATTTCCATTCCTTTAGCTACTCAGATGTTTCAGTTCGCTAAGTTTGAAAAGTCCAAAGAGCGCAGACTAGCCATGGAGCTTGGATACAGTTTCCCGATCGGAGATCCATGGATCACAGACGGTACCTCCCAATGGCCTTTCGCCTCTGAAAGTGTCCTTCCTTCTCAATGCACGGGCATCCATCCAATGCATTCTTTTTGATCTTCTACCCACGTTGAGGGAAAACTGAACACCAACCCAATAAATAAATATAACAAGCTTGATTCCTGATGTGAACGGACGCTTTCTTGGAACTAATTCATAGGCGCTTGAAATTCGTTATAGAACTAACACTAAATAAATAAATATAACAGGTGTGCAATACGCAGCATCAACCAACGGAAAAACGTAGTCACGGGCTGTGCTATAATGCACCCCAAAAAAGGAAGAGCTCCTTCTCAATCCCATTCGTACCATGTCTACTTCTTTACTATGGATCATATCTTCGGAGGCTAATGTCGGTGAATCGGTTAATATGACATAGATCGAGAATGGGACAGAGCAAACCATTAATCCCCATCGTCTAAGAAAATAACCCAATATTAGGGCAAAATGAAGTATAGATGGGTTTGGTCTCTAACATGTGATGGTGAGTTTTATGTTAAGTCGGTTCGGAATATGGTGGACAATTCTTTGTTAATCTCCAACGGGTCTCTTACGAGATGGGTGAAGGAGTTTCCTATTCAAATAAGCATCTTTGCGTGGAGAGTTCAAAAGGATAGATTGACGATGCGATTGAATTTGTCTCGCTGAGGTATTGATATCCAATCTATTTCGTGTCTAAATTGTGATCTAGGCGTTGAATCAGTGTCTCATCTTCTTTATACTTTGCTCCTTGGCCCGTGACATTCCTGCAAAGATGAGTAGGTGGTGGGATATCTCTTTTCCAGATTTTCATGCACATGATGATCGGTTACTTTTGCTTTCGAATCTTCATTTATATAGGGAAGTGAAGAATGTTTTAAAGGGTACTTTTTACGTGGTGTGTGGAGGTTTTGAGCTTTCGTAATCAACTCTTTTTTAGTTCAAGCAATCCTAAAAGAGCAAATTTGTTTGATGAAATTGTGTTGCATTCTTATAGTTGGTGTTCTAATAGGTGTAAATCCAAGTTTAATTGGATGACTTGGATGAAAGATCCAAAATTTGCTATTTTGTAATATTTTTTATCTAGCTTTTTGCTAGCGTTTTAATCTAATTTGCCGTTTAAAAAAAAAGGATAGACATTTGGAATGAGAGGAAAGACTAATATTTAGGTTGGAAAAAAACACTATTAGATACGCACTTATTTGTCTTGAGGACCTACCTCCTTCTATGTCATCTATATAAGTAGAAGATACTACAATATCATAGCCTCATGAGAGAAGCTCGGGGTAGCCAAAAAAAACGTTTGTTTACCAAGGTAACCTGATTACTCTACTTTTTTTACTCCTACCAAAACTCCTGCTTCTCAAAATTAACTCAGTCATTGCTAAAATAGTAAAAATAACAAAGTACTACACTACTGCCTGGTTTGTAGAATTTTTACTAATGTAGTAATTTACAGAAATCTATTTTCCGATTACCTGACTGAATAATTCAGCGTCACGCATTTCTGAGTTATACATAATACATACAATGAATTGAGCTTTGCATCATTTTTTAATGTTGAATTGTTCTGAGGGGAGCTTTGATTAATGTTTGAATATATAGTCCCTGCCAGGTAACTCTTTTGAGCAAGTATTTCATAGAAAAGTGAAGTAACTACTCAAGAGTTAGTATGTATCAGTCACAACACAAATTCTGACAAAAATGTTTTGAGTTTGTAGGGGACAAGATTATCTTGTGCATTGATCAATCAAGCAAATATACACACACTTGTAATGGATATCCCATTTGGATGTTTATCGGAGCTGGTACTAATCAGTAGCCTTAATATTTACTTTGATTATTTTAATTTGTACATTAATTAGCTTTAACCTAATTATGATAGGAAATGGAAGATCCTTGTTACTTTATGGATCAACAACAGCAACCTACATATCCATATAATGAGTTAGCAGATCCATTTTCTTCCCAATGCTTCGAAGGTTACATGAATTTGGTCACAAGAAGCGAAGCTATTCACGCAGCAATCATTAGCGAAGAATTGGACAGTCGTCAAGGAATTCATAAGGCAACAAGAAATAACTCGTTCACTCCTATTGGTGGACCTTCATCCAACACATTCACTATATCCTTCGGAGACCACAGTTCATCAACAGAGATTAACCCAAATGTATTACATGGAGGATTCCAGTTAAAAGATGATGATCATGTAATGCAACCGAAATTGGAGACGAGTCTCGATGAATTTCTTGGATCCATAGAGCTATCTAAAAGAGTACCGGCCACCACAAGAAGAAACCGTAGACAAGCCCAAGAGCATGTCTTGGCTGAGAGGAAGAGAAGGGAAAAGTTAATTCGACGTTTCATTTCACTGTCTGCTCTTCTTCCTGACATAAAAAAGGTACTTATTAAGTAACAAATTAAAGTTGCATCATAAAGAAGTCTAGATACGCTTAATTATCTCAACTGTAGCCTGAGAAATGACCTTGTTGGGAACTGAACAAATAAAACCTAATCCCAGTATGGGTGTATAATTGTAGAAAGTTAATTTACAGCTTCACTAGACATATAATTCACCCAATGTTATACATCTATTTTTTGTGTTCTAGCTTTTGTGGCTCGCTTTTCTCGTATTAGTAAATATACATTAATCTGATTGTCCAATTGTTTTTGGATTTAGGTGAGATAGGCCGCTTAAAGTTCATTTTGATGCAAAACACTCCCAGACAGACACTTTATATGAAATCAATACTTGCTTGTAACATTCCTTTGTATCTAGCATCCATTAGTTAATAATGCTCCCACCGGTATAAAAATGGTAACCTACGAAAAAAAGTATATGCATACAGAGTATTATGAGTCTTAGAATAAGTACATTCACTAACCTGTGATTTTACAAGAAGGCTCATTTTAAACTGAATATCTGAAATGATCTGCTATCATAGATGGACAAGGCTACAGTGCTGGAAGAGGCAAGTAAGTACATCAAACACCTTCAAAACCGAGTGAAGGAACTCGAAGAAATATCAATCAGCGGAAAATATATCATTCCGAAATCAAACTTTCATGGTGGCCATGAAGACAATGCATCTTCTTTTGGTGATACTAACTCTTTACCTATTAGCACCGCTAATGATCTTGGGATTAAAGTAAAATTTTCAGGAAGCCACGCACTTGTAAGAATTTACTGTCAACGAAATTCTTCTCTTGCATTACGAGCCATCATTGAAATGGAAAGCCTCCGTTTCAGCATCACGTGTAACAACGTTCTTCCCATCTCTGGAAATGCTGCTCTAATAACCATAATTGCTCAGGTATATATTATATATGTTAGTATCGATATAGTTTATGATGAACAAACTTTTAACATATTATTGATACTATGCATATTATTTGAGTGACTGACATAACCACATATAAATTATGTAACTCATTTATTTTATACGAATAGGTGAAACGGCTAAATGATTTTTATAATTACTAGCCGGCTACCCGCGCAATGCGGCGGCGGGTAGCCGGTAACTAATTTCGTGGATTTGGCTAAACCACAAAAACACCATTACAAAAACAAATATTTTTTTTGAATACAACGACCAAAACTTTTTTCTGTACCTCAAAGTTGGCGACAATGAGTTATGGTTGAGAGAGAGCGATGGTTTGTTTTGCATATTTTACATTTTCTTTTAAGATTTTTTGAGACTTTATATAGTGAAAATTTAATTGTTTACATAAAACTGTTAGACAATAGGTTTTAAAAATATTTATATGAATTAAGTTAAATCATGATTAAGACATTTTTTTTTGTAACTTCTAATTATACTTATTAACACTTAAATTTTCAGTTACAAAATTGTATTGAATTACAATTATTTCTAGACTTTTAATATTCATTAATTTCTTAGCAAAAGATAAATCTTTCTATTATAAGAAATGTTTGAGGCTTAATTTTTAAGACTTCTAATTTTAGAAAAAATGTTAAATGTTTTATATATTAGTATAGATTTTTATGACTTGATGGACTTTTTTGCTAGTGACATTGTTCATTTTTCTTTGCTATGTGTAGATGAGTGAAGAAATGAAAATGACAGCCATGAATCTTCTAAGTTTTTTACAATCATCACTTTCAAACTTTCTATGACGTTCATAGTACCTGATCCGTAGATCAATGACTGAAAAATTTTGTTATGACCACCATGGATATTATAAATGATCCAAAAACGAGCATCTTAGCTTTGTATTTCTAATTTCTACTCAGATATTTCTTGAATGAACTCGGTCGCATCCATTCGTTTGATGGAAGTCGTCGATGATTCTTGTTCATTACGGGGATAGCTTTTCCTGTGTAACTTTGCTTCTACCCATTTATAATAAATTATTGGTTTTTATTAAATTCTATTAGTGGATAAAGTTTTATAAACCAATGAGTTAACGATCACAACTCAAGATAGCCTAATTCTGCCTCTTGACTTTCGTAACTTGCATAAGAAAAGAAGTAGAAAAGTTGTACTCGATTGTTTCTATTTATAGAAATAATTGTTGAATTTGGGTCAGAAATCACTTGCGTCCACCTTTATATATGTTTAACATTTTCATGTATCATTCAGAATTTGTTTTTCACGTCAAACATTTCCGCACAATGCAAAACGTGGATTCTATATAATTTTCCCAATCCCCAAAATATGTAACATCAACACTAGTTTGTAGTTTGTAGTGTGTAGTTTGTAGTTTGTAGTGTGACATTATCCTGAAGCTCCCTTTTATCCTATAAATACCATGTATTGTCCTAACCATTTCTTCACCAAAATCTCAAGTAGTCTCAACTATTATTCAACTTAGCTCTGATTCAAAATGGTGAACAAATCAGTTGCTTTCTCCGCGTTTCTTCTAATCCTTTTTGTTCTCGCAATTTCAGGTAAGCATGCATGTCATAAACCGTCTTGAGCTTTAATTGCAACTAGTTTTGCCACATAACAAACTTATTAACAAACCCTGCTCGAGATTTTAGTGTCATTAAGTAGTAGTAATTCTTTGACGAGTTACTAGTGTTATTTTATGTGCCCTAACGAGCTAAAAGTTGCACAGAGATCGCGAGTGTGAGAGGAGAACTATGTGAGAAAGCTAGCAAAACATGGTCAGGAAATTGCGGCTCACAGGACAATGTGACGGCCAGTGCAAATCATGGGAGAACGCAGCCCATGGAGCGTGTCATGTGCGTGGAGGAAAACACATGTGCTTCTGCTACTTTAATTGTAAGAAAACGGAAAAGCTCGCACAAGATAAAGGTAGAGCCCAAGAACTCGCCCAAGAAAATCTATACTCTAGAAAACTCAATCCTGATGCCAAGAACGTATTCCCAAATGTTGAGCAACCTTGAAAGGATCAGTTACCTTAACAGAAGTCTAGACTAATAATATGAATAAAAACAGAAATTGCTTGTTCAATATAGCATTTTCTGTAGCGATGTGTGTAATGCTGGTTTGGTTTATCACGTACAATTTGTTAAAATGATATGTATTATTCATTCACAAAATATATAGTGGTAAAACTCTAATAAACCCAACCCACAAACCAAGATTGACCCATATAACCTATTAATATACTCTTCCGTACTTCGAGCAGCGAAATTACAAAAGCTCGAATTGAAGGATAAAAATGAATATATAATAAGATATTAAACCTAAAATAAAAGAGGGATCCCAAACAAAAAAGTATGTCTCCTTGTCTTTCTTTTGCATCCGCGGTCGCCATTTTTTTTTCTTTTTTTTCATGCATTAGACAAACAAGATATTTGTTTATATTAATTAAGGGGTAAACTGATGAAGGCCCAAGTATTGAAGAACGGGTAGACTTGTTTCTAGAGGCTTAGATCGCGTGAGAAAAAGGGGTTTATTAAAATTGGCATACCTTGGGCACCGGGAGAAGTTAGAAGGCCAACGACCAGTCAAAATGACCGCAGAAACGAGACGGATGCAACTATTACCCCACTTGTCTGGTTACAGAATTTTCGAGGCCCAAAGCACTTGTTTTTTATGGGTTATTTACATATTATGTTTTTTTTTATTAATAGTTGGACTTGTTGGCTAGTTAGTATTTTCAGACCCGTTTCAATTTCTCAGCCTATTTAATTAAAATGATATAACCATAGTAGGGCAGTTATTAGTTTTATATTAAAATCAAGTGTTGGCAGCTTTTGCCGTACTTTAATCCTAATAATCAATATTCGTATAGAATTAATGAAGAAGAATCGTTTATAGAATCAACATATTTAATTTATTATCTCGTTTATTAGTCATCATCATAAACCCTAATTAATATATCCAAACCTGTGACAAGATTGTAGATTAAACCTAATATATGAGGTAGAGATGGATTCTAGAAAAGTTTTAGGTGTTTTTTTTAGGTTTCTGTAATAACATGTTGAATGGGCGTGAATACGCCCGCTATGAAAATTTCATTATTTATAATAGTAAAACTCTAATAAACTCAACGGACAAAACGGGCTAAACCATTTATCCACTAATAGAATTTAGTAAAAACCAATAATTTATTATAAATGGGTAGAAGCAAAGTTACACAGGAAAAGCTATCCCGGTAATGAACAAGAATCATCGACGACTTCCATCAAACAAATGGATGCGACCGAATTCATTCAAGAAATATCTGAGCAGAAATTAGAAATACAAAGCTAAGATGCTCGTTTTTGGATCATTTATAATATCCATGGTGGTCATGACAAATTTTTCAGTCACGTCATAGAAAGTTTGAAAGTGATGATTGTAAATAATTTACAAGATTCATGGCTGTCATTTGCATCTCTTCACTCATCTACACATAGCAAAGAAAAATGAACAATGTCACTAGCTATAAAATAAATGAGTTTCTTAATAAGTTTGGACCTTTTGAGAAAAGATTTTCTATGACTTGGGTAAAGATGTTGGATTATGCGACTTAAATTACATAATTCATCATAAACTATATCGATACTAACATATATATACCTGAGCAATTATGGTTATTAGAACAGCATTTCCAGATATGGGAAGAACGTTGTTACACGTGATGCTGAAACGGAGGCTTTCCATTTCAATGATGGCCCGTAACGCAAGAGAAGAATTTCGTTGACAGTAAATTCTTACAAGTGCGTGGTTTCCTGAAAATTTTACTTTAATCCCAAGATCATTAGCGGTGCTAATAGGTAAAGAGTTAGTATCACCAAAAGAAGATGCATTGTCTTCATGGCCACCATGAAAGTTGCTCCTCATTGAAGTTGTTGGTTCCTGGGTGAAATATTTTCCACTGATTGATATTTCTTCGAGTTCCTTCACTCGGTTTTGAAGGTGTTTGATGTAGATACTTGCCTCTTCCAGCACTGTAGCCTTGTCCATCTATGATAGCAGATCACATCAAAGTATATTTACTAATACGAGAAAAGCCAGCCACACACGCTAAAACACAAGAAATAGACGTATAACATTGGGCAAAATATATGTCCAGTAACGCTGTAAATTAACTTTGAAAAATTGTACACCGACAAGGTCATTTCTCAGGCTACAGTTGTGAAATTAACTTTGTTACTTACTTAAGTACCTTTTTTATTTCAGGAAGGAGAGCAGACAAGGAAATGAAGCGTCGAGTTAACTTTTCCCTTCTCTTCCTCTCAGCTAAGACATGCTCTTGGGCTTGTCTATGGCTTCTTCTTGTGGTGGTTCCTCTTTTCGGTAGCTCAATTGATCCAAAAAATTCTTCGAGACTCGTCTCCAATTTAGGTTGCATTACATGATCATCGTATTTTAACTGGTCTCCGAAGGATATAGTGAATGTGTTGGATGAAGGTCCACCAATAGGAGTGAACGAGTTATATCTTGTTGCCTTATGAATTCCTTGACTGTCCAATTCTTTGCTAACGATTGCTGCGTGAAAAGGTTCGCTTCGTGTGACCAAATTCATGTAACCTTCGAAGCCTTGGGAAGAAAATGGATCTGCTAACTCATTATATGGATATGTAGGTTGCTGTTGTTGATCCATAAAGTAACAAGGATCTTTCATTTCCTATCATAATTAGGTTAAAGCTAATTAATGTACAAATTAAAATATTTTTAAAATTAAGGCTACTGATTCGTACCAGCTCAGATGAAAATCCAAATGGGATATCCATTACAAGTGTGTGTATATTTGCTTGATTGATCAATGCACAAGATAATCTTGTCCCCTACAAACTCAAAACATTTTTGTCAGAATCTGTGTTGCGACTGATATATACTATTGAGTAGTTACTTCACTTTGCTATGAAATACTAGTAAAAATTCTACAAAACAGGTAGTAGTGACTGACTTAATTTTGAGAAGCAGGAGTTTTAGTAGGAGTAAAAAGAAGTCTTGAATTTCAGAAAAAAAAAAAAGTCAAGTACCAGTAATCAGGTTACCTTGGTAAACGTACTCTAGAATCGTTTTTTGGCTACCCAAGCTTCTCATGAGGGTATGATATTGTAATATCTTCTACTTATATAGATGACAAGTAAAGAAGTCCTCAAGAAACATTAGTGTATGTCTAATAGTGTTTTTTTCCAACCTAAATTTTTTTCCAACATAAAAATTATAAAAAAAAAATTCAATAAGGTAAATCGTTAAGAGACAAAAAATACACACTACAATGAGATTTTTTTTAGTAGACGGGCACACTAACATAATTACAATGAAGTTTATAAAAAAAATAGTGTTGAAATATGCAACCGAAAAAATTATATGATGTGTGATTTCACAAATCACATGTTACAACTTTAATTTCGTAAATCGCATGTGATTTTTCATGACATAAATTTGGATACTCGTAAAAAAACATCGATAAAAAGGTTTGTCGAAAGTATACAAAACTGCTTATCCATAAAAAAATGATTTAATTTTCGTGGCGACGGTATGATTCATTTTGTGTAATGATTAACGATCTGGGAGATATTTATTTTTTCTAAAAAGAGATGAAAGTAAATTTCTTTTAGTTAAATAAAAAAAATAGATGACTAAGATTGATTCATTGCTTGTTCGATGCAATAGCATTGGATCACATTGTCAACATGTCTGCATATCTCACATTTTAATCAAGTTATTTGCTTTCCTTTTTATTTGAGTTTATTGTGTAATAGTAAATATTGATTAGGAAAGTATATTCCAAATCAGTTACGAGCTTAGAAATATAAAAGTAGTGTTTAATTTTTATTTGGGCTGATTCTACTCTTCATATAACTATGGGTTGTTTTCTTTGTATTGGACAACTTTTCACTTTCGATAATAATACAAGAAGCCTACAGGTACTTTGTTCCCTGATTTGTTTTTTTATTCTGGATTGTGGCCATTAGATTAACGATCCACATCATTTGGTATCAGAGACCTTGGTGCTAAAATGGTCGGACGTGGGAGACAAACTCGTAATTCCAATAGTAGAGACGTCGACCGAGGAAACGATGGTCATCTATGAGACCCACGTGATGTCGAAATCGAATGCCTTTAACAAAGAATAAGAGACCTCGAGATCCAACAGGAGTTTCACGATGACGAAAATGAATCCGAACCTCACGGCTAAGATGTAGGGGATGATGTGGATCAATGATGAGGGTGGATTTCCGAAAGAATCTCCTCAAGGAGTTTTACAATCCCTCGGGCTATGTACCTGGTTCTGTAGATATGATATAGGCAAGGACTCGGGATTGTTATTTTCTCTCGGGGAATAGTTTGGGAGGTCAATGTCGAAGGTATAAAAGGTCTAGAGGTGGGAAGAAGATTATTCTTGTATCTTTGTATTTTTATAAAAGCAAGTAAATTATGAGAGTATAAGAGTGGGATTTTGACTAACAATCTAACTAAACCTACACCAATGTTGTAGAATTTTACCAAGTAAATAAAATGTGTTTATCTAATCATGCACTACTTACTACAATGATCTCTTAATGTGTTTACTACCCGTCACATCTTGTCGATTAAATATGTAAGTGTTTATGTTTTTATTAATTTCAAATCATATGAGAAACAAATAAACCCTAGCATAGTGGTATGACAACGTTTATACCCATTTGACATACACCCTCATAATCGTCTATGTAACAACTCATAAACCTAAAATCATAGACAAACCCTAGATCTACTCATTCACATAAATTAACAAACACTTAGATGTATCCGCTAGAACAAGCAACAAGGCTACCATGCGATTGATGACCCAGTCAAGGGAGTTCATAAAAGTCCCAAATTCGTACTAAATGGTAACACAAGTTATAACTGTGAAATCCATTGGATTTTTAAACTCAATGGTTTACACCATTTATTTAGGTTGTCAATTGTATATGTGATGAATCACAGTGGAATAATACAATTAACATGAAAAAGATGTTTAACAAAGATGAATAATTCCCAAATGGTTTGTCTTATTGATGAACACAAACCACTCTAGGCATGTATACATTGAGTCCCATGCCTAGAGATCAAACATAACAGTAGGTTACATTTTGTATACTGATGTGATGAATAATAAACCTACGTCTGGTTCCTTTTATAACATAAGAAAACCTAGTTTACATGAAATTTAAATAAGATAATAATGACTAAATCAAAACAGAAATATTCATTCTTATCATTCTCTGACCAAATCTCCATCTTTTAATATATATAGCAAGGGAATCTTCAAGCAGTGTAAAGTTTCACTAGCAGGGGGAACTTTCTTGTATTTTGTCCACCAGCTTGAAGTTTCATATAATGTCCTATTTGGTCCTTCTTGTTTCCATGGTGATTTGACTCATCAACTTTTGACCCAACAATCTTTCCCTAGTTGATGATGTCAAAACACTTCCCCTTAAGCATATAACACCAAAGATCAACAGACTGAACAATCTTTGTAGACACTTCCCCTTTTTGACATGATCAAATAGGGGTCTTGTAAGTAAACAACCTTGATTTTCAACTACTACTTAACCAATATCATACATCAAACCCAAGCATTCCACTTTTTAAAATACCCTCCATGAAGCACAGTAGAATCACCTACCTAATAAAAATGATCTTGACCAGTTGATACTCACATTAGTTGTAGTAATACCAATGAGCAGTAGCAAAAATCTTCACTTCAATGTCATATGTGAATGACTAGCACTTCAAAAATTTAGCTTCCCCTTAAATTGTGCTAATCATTTATGAATCTTCAATTCTGTAGGCTTTATGTAATGATCACATATGAAAAAATCTAATTATAACTTACTTGATGAAGTAGAATAACCCGAACTTGCGTTTTATATCTTGCACTAACCACGTGACAAAGAGTAGATATATACAAAATCCTTATTTTTGCTGAAAATGAGACACTGAGCACGATAATGTAACTTCTTTAAGTGATAGAAAATATGTGCATAGAGTACCATAAGAAAAATCACACATTCGTAGATCTTGTATTACTTTGTCACTAAGCGTTTAAGCATAAAACCCGTACCCGCGAAAATCTCCTTCATCTTCAAATAAATGATAAAAACTTTTCTTCGTAAACAATAAAATTAAATCAAGCCTTTATACCATTAAGACTAGCTGTTGTGAATAACCAAACTCTAAAACATTGCTGTCCCAAAAACAAAATCTGAAAACAGGGGGAACTTTTCTGGCAGCATTGGGATTAATGAAGGCAGGGGGACTTTTTAATGAAAACAGTGGGAACTTTTCAAGAGCAGGGGGAACTTTTAATGCCACTGTTTTTGTAAATAACAAAAACAGGGGAAACTAAAAATACCTGTTGTGTATATTCTTGCACAGACTCACTTGTTTTCCACTTTTTCCTTTAATCTCCCACGTGAACTCCAAAAGAATTACTTCTTTTAATATCGCTTATCCGAATTTGAATAAACAAAGTTAGTAACCACATATTCCTTCCCTTGTGCCCTTTGTTTTATTGGTCATAAGTCATGAGACTACAAACAAATTATATAACCCTTTTGTCATGTCCTTTTCTCGTTAACCCAAAATCATCCCACATGACCATGAATGTATCTATGTGATTTGACCATGAATATATTATTTATCCCCGCGTGAGTTTCTGTATGCACAAAAACATACCGTGTGAACACAACAAACATAATCAAATCCCCATGATGTCTATATGATGTTAACTGGTCATATCTCGTGGGACCAACAACATAGCAAACGTCTAAAGTGTGTCTTGAAACTTGACTTTGTCTACCAACAATTAATATAAATGTCCTTCTTGGTAACAAAGAACGAATAATATCCTTGTTGGTTAACAGTAAACACCAAAGTCTCATGATAACAATAGTTTCACTTTTATTACGTCTGCTCACAACAACAAAATTAATTATCTAGGGTTTTAACATAAACCCTAGATCTTCACAGCAAAAAAATAAACATCTTGATTCTCCTAGATATCAAGAGCCATTCGCTCTAATACCAATTGTAGATCCACTGGATCGTTAGACTCAATGGTTTACACCATTTATCTAGGTTGTCAATTGTATATGTGATGAATCACAGTGGAATAATACAATTAACATGAAAAAGATGTTTAACAGAGATGAATAATTCCCAAAGGGTTTGTATTATTGATGAACATAAACCACTCTAGGCATGTATACATTGAATCACATGCCTAGAGATCAAACATAACAGTAGGTTACATTTTGTATATTGAAGTGATGAATAATAAACCTACGTCTGGTTCCTTTTATAACATAAGGAAACCTAGATTACATGGAAACTAAATAAGATAATAATGACTAAATCAAAACATAAATATTCATTCTTAGCATTCTCTGGCCAAATCTCCATCTTTTAATATATAGCAGGGGAATCTTCAAGCAGTGGAAAGTTTCACTAGCACGGGGAAGTTTCTTGTATTTTGTCCACCAGCTTGAAGTTTCACATAATGTCCTATTTGGTCCTTCTTGTTTCCATGGTGATTTAGCTCATCAACTTTTGACCCAACAATAACTTCTCAATCGTGTAATGCTTTATTAATATTAACAAAGTATTATAAAGTATTATGTATTGCACTTGTTGAATGACAATGTGTAGAAAATCTTTGAACAAGTAAACTTGATATGAATTATCAAGTTTACAAGTGACCCTATGTATGTCGTTAAGGTTATCAGCTGTGTACAGTGTAGGTTCAAGAAAGGTAGAAAAAGCTAAGATATAAGTGATACTTTCTCTCCTATTTACATTCATTATTTATAATGGTACGAGGTTGCTTCGTTAGTGAGGGTAGTTGCAACGTGTCATCATCTGACGGTGGATGTACATTACCATTTAATGCACGTCCATTCTTGGATACACTTTAAGCAACTTTATATGAACAATTCTACCAACCACTCACTTTCTTCACTAGGTCGTACTAGACTTCTTTAACTTGAATCTTTAGTTTACCCGCCTAAAGTACTTTATCATATTCTCCCACCTAATACAAAGGGATAAGGCAAGGCTTTACTTGCTTCATCTTCAAAGGGTTTTGAGTGACCATAGAGTATTGTCACCTCTTGAGTCCTTAAACCATCAACACATTCCTTATACATACCAGTTGTTATCCATCACAACTGGTAAGTACATCTTCAGATAATCTCTAACTTCTTTGACGTTAATGTCTCTAAGGTGCCATATGTGGCTCTACATCCCGCTGGTCTTGATCTCTGTCGCTAGAGTCCTAACAACGACTCATAACACTTAGTGTAATTTAGGTCAAATCTCGACAGGGCCAAGTTACTTATTTCATTGGCCCAACAGTTCATGATTAAGAACATGGATACATGGCATCATCTATCACACACGTTTCCCTAGACATATCAACAGTTAAGATATGAAAAGCTAGTATGGTTTTCTAGAGCCTAACGTGCACACAATCGAGCCAAAAAGAAACAAACACAAGAAGACCACATCTTAGCTTTCATGCAATCATAGATAAACAACAAGAAATCTAGTCTATCATAGCAAGAAAGATAGAAGATATAATAATCAAACACATAGACAGGATTATTGAAAATAAGTAAAACCTTGTTCTTCAGTTGATATGGGTGAAATAATAGAGTTTCTTAGGGTTAAGAAACCCTAAATGGTGAGGTTATGGTTGATCCAAGCTAACCCTAAAATTCTCCATGAATCGTATGTGTACAAGGGGTCTATATAGAAATTGACCTGCGACGGCGTCGGGTTTTAAGTGCGATGTTGTCAGGACGTGAATCTTCTATAGGCTTATACTGTCAACAAGTTGTGACGTCGTCTGGTTGAATGGGTGACGCTGTCTATAGCTCATGTTTACAACTTTCATTGTCACTTGAGAAAACCGTGCATTCTTAACTTGGCATCTTCTATACTTCTTCCAAAAGCCTTAAAAATGCTTGAAAACACCTTTTAAACCTTCCAACATTCCAAGTGCTTCCAAATTGCTAAAATAACAAAAGAAATGGGATTTAAACGTTTTTAGGGCATATTATGACGAATAATTGGGTGAAATGATCCCGAAAAAGTGTATAAAATGACACCTCATCAAACATTCATCTACTTGAGATTTGCTTGTCCTCAAGCAAATGAGCTTTTTTACTTAAGATAGTTGTACAAGGGGTCGTTTAACTTAATAATAAAAAAGTTACAACATACATAGATAGACTAATCCACTGAAATTACAAATGCTAGTACCACAAATAAGTGTTTAGTCTCACATCGCTCAAGTGTATGGTTCATGTAATACAAGGGGAAACAAAACGGAAATTATTCACTAATTACCTAGCGCAACATATAGATTATCATATGCAAGATAAAGGATCAAACCTCAACCGATATGAGTTAAGCACCTAGCATTTGCTATCAAATAGAAATTTATAAACGTTTGTAAAGTGTGTTTTACGTGTATGGATAGACATGTGATTTTGGGATGGCAAGTCAAACGTATGCGCGTTATTCACGATGTTGCTCAAGACGATACGTGATCTACAAATTCCTATAAATATGGGTTGTTTTCTATGTATTGTATAACTTTCCACTTTTGATGATTATACAAGAAACATATGGGTACAATGTTCTCTGATTTTTTTTATTCTTGATTGTGGCCATTTGATTAACGGTCTGCATCATTGTTTCTAAAATAAATAATGCCAACTCTAGTGGTAAAAAGAAGAAAGCTGTGGAATCTATAAAGGAGGTTAGTAATTCAAACTCATTTAGTGCGCTTAATTGATTGAAAATGATGTCGACTTGGGTACAAATGGTGGCTTCAAATTCGGTTAGTAAACGAGCCACATCTTGCAAATCTTTGTTCTTTAATGTGTGATAAGGTAATACTAGTACTAACCCTATTGTTGAAATTTTGATAAGCTCGATAAACTATTTAATGAAGGAAAACTTAAACGTATGGATGATGAGGGTAATCCTTCGGAAAAGGTTGATTATTCGAGCGATTGTGATAGTGCGGATGAGTTTGAGCCGGTTGATAATGAAATGGTAAAAGGGTGTTGTTATGGTACTAATAGTTTGTTGGAACAATAGAGGGAAGCCTATGGAAATATTTATTATAACTTATACGATGATGATATGCATTAGGTCATATTCTCCATATTAAGGTACAAAATAAAAAAGATATATTACTTAATGTTATTATTGTGTAATTTGTAATTTAGACACTTTGTGTCCCAAATGGTGGATATCGCATATATATACCATCATTCGTTGCACTTAAAAATTTCTTATAGTAGCAAATTTATTGAAAAGACCATTTACTAAAAAGATTGATTCTTCATAAAAGAAAAGATTGATTCATTGTATACTTAACTAAGTTTAAATTTCCATTCAGCTTTTCTCATATTTTATTACTTGTTTTACTTAGAATGAAAAAAATAATAAAAAGTTTAACATGCGAGGGATTTCAAGTTCGAGTTTTTTCGTAGGGGTTTTCCTTCAAGGTGGGAATCTATGGGGTTCTATCCTATAGATGCGTCGATTCGAGGCTGACAGGGACTACCTTCTGAGTAAGTATTGTGGAATCGGATCATTAATTATTATTCGAGGCTGACAGAAACTACATTCTAAGTAAATACTGTAAAATTGAATAACTAACTTAATAACTGTCCTAACTCGCCGTTAAAAAAAAAATTTAACATGTCATTAAGTAATGATAGGAAATGATCGATAGATCAATCAATAATTGATAGGGTTTTGATTTCAATCATGCCCACAAGTATATTTTTCTTCTAGATAAGAATTATTTAAAAAAAGGTGGTTTTTTCTTTTGAGTTACATGGGATGTGTGGATGCTCATATATTGATATATATACTACTATCTTTCTCTTCCTTATTGTGATTTGCTTTTGCTTCTATTTTCTTTTAACTAATTATTTGATAACTAATTATTTGTACACTTTTAAATTTAATTGGGATATTTTAGAGTGTGCATTAAAAATTATATGTTTGCTTCAACAGATAATATACATGAGTGACTCGATGAAAAAGTAAAATGTGCGAATGAATTCTCTTATCTGATATTACTCTTTTTTACTTAGAAATAAAATTTGCAATTATTAGGATTCTTTGCAAGTTGTGTATAGTAACTACTTTATTTGAATAAAGCTCCCATAAAATGTAAATAAAGTGAGAAGATCTATTAATTTAGTGTATTTTTTGCTAGCTATAATTCATCTTATTGTAGAAAAAAGTTAATGTATAAGTTTTGGTGGCCAGCTGAAAATAAGTAGCATCACAAATAAATTACACAAATGAGTAAAAGAAATCAATGAAGATAAAAGAGGAAAAGTAATCATCTTAACAAATTGGATCTATGAATAAAATAAAAGTGAATTAATGTCAAAAACAAAAATTAAAAAATATATTAAATTTGGTAAAGAAAATGAACGAACAACAATCAGACATCAAATAATGCATGAGATCTTGGAACATGGAATTGGAGAAAAGCAAATAAAAAATTGCGTTCTTTATTAAAATGTGTTTAAAAAGCAGTAATATATACTATTAGTAGTAGCAATAGTAGCATTAAAATTTTTATTAGTGAGTATGAGATGTGATAACTCTAATTTAATTAATTACATGTAATTCATGACGTAAATTTGGATTCTTATAAAAAAAATTAATAAAAAAGTTCGACAAAAGTATACAAAAGTGCTTTTCTAAAAAAAAGTGATTTAATTATCGTGACGACGGTACGATTTATTTTATGTAATAATTAACGATTTATTAGATATTTTATTTTATTTAAAGAGATGAAAGTAATTTTTTTAGTTAAATGAAAAAATAAATGGTTAAAATTGATTTATTGCTTGTTTAAAAAAAAAACAAATGCCACCTCTAGTGGCAATAACATGAAAGATGTGAAGTATATAAAACAAGATTGTAATCCAAACTCATTTAATGCTTTTATTGGTTGAAAATGATGTCTACTCATAGTTTCAACTACGATAAACTTAGGCGTCTACTATGATAGATTTATAGAAAAGTTTATAAATTTTGAAGAGGTTTATAAATTGGATCATCATAGTGAGATGAGGTTTATGATGAAATGAAATGAAATAATTCTAAGTTTATGTACCTCTTCATGTCAATTAAATGCATATAAATCATTTAATTTCTCATTAAATTATAAAGCTTTATCAAGTTTAACCATAGTGATAATAAGTTTATAAAAAAGAAAAATTAAAAATTATATGACATGGCAATTTTATAAACCTTTTGAAGAGGTTTATCATAAGAGATTCTCTTATCTATAGGTTTATAAGTATGTTATGTTATTAATTTTATAAAACTTTTAGAGCATCCATTTTGATATTTTAAACATTCGTCTAAAATTTTGTAAAAAACTTTTTTTATCCGTAGTGAGAAACCATTTTATGCCTATGTGACATTAAGATGTCTAAAATTATGAAGAGGTCCAAAACATTATTTTCAATAAATGCTTTCTAAATAAATATAAATTACAAAAGTTTAACCATAATGAGAATAGGTTTGTAATATGAAATGTTTTATGATTTAGGTTGTGTTTGTTGAAATGAGTAATAGCTGTGAGCAGGAGCAGTGAGCAGTAGCTGTGAACAGGAGCAGTGAGCAGTAGCTGTGAGCAGGAGCTGTCATAGCTCACCGCTCATTTGTTCACCGCTCATTTGTCACCGCTCCTTAAAGGGAGCATTGAAAAACTATCATTCCTAAAAACTAGCACCGCTCACCGCTCATTTGCCAAACGACTAAGAAAAAAATCATAATGCTCACCGCTCCTTTTGCCAAACAAGTATTAAAAATCAAAATGCTCTTCTTCACCGCTCACCGCTCCAAAAAGTTTCACCACCGCTCCTTGCCAAACACAGCTTTAATGTAATTGTAAGATGTGGCACTTTTATAAACATCTATGTAGGTTCATTATAGTAGATGCCCTTAGTTTTATAAACCTATTTCTATTATGAGTAAACCTTAAAAATTTATAAACCCCTCACATAATTCAAATGCATTAAGTTATGAAGAGGTTCACATTTTAGATTTTTTCATGTCACATAAACTTGAAATAGATGTTCACTACGGGTTATAAATTTTTACACCTTTTTAAAATTTTATAAGCTTATATATAAACCACCATAGTGAATGCTATTAAATACAAATATAGAACTTCAAATTTGGCTAGTAAACGAGCCAATTCTTACAGATCTTTGTTCTTTAGTGTGTGATATAATAACTAATACTGGCCATATTGATTAAAAATTGATATATGCTTGATAGACTAATTATTGATGGGAACTTACATTTATGGATGACTACAGTAACCTTTAAAAAAAGTGATTATTTCGGTGACTGTGATAGTGAGGATGAATTTGAACCACTTGATAATGAAATGAAAAGTTATATGGTTTGAAAGGATGTTGGTTTTGATACTAATAGTTTGTTGGAACAATAAAGGAAAACGTATGATAATGCTGATTGCGACGACCCATACGATGATGATGTATATGAAGGTCATGATATTACTAACAATATTTGTATCCATATGTGATAATTTCGATATTAAGGTTTGAAATCGTAAAAAGAAATACATTACTTAATATTATTGTGTCATTTGTAGTTTAGACACTGTGTACCTGGGCGGAAATCTCATATTCACCTTCATTCATTGTACTTAACTATTTTTTGTGGTAACAAGTTTTTTGGAGAAGCCATTTTCCGAAAAAATATTTATTCATTGTGTACTTAAATAATTTTGAATTTCCTTTGAACTTTTCTCATATTTTTTTTACGTTACATTTACTTAGAATGAAAAAAAACGCACCAGTAAGTAATTATAGCAAATGTTCAGTAGATCAATCAATTGGTAGGGCTTGATTTCAGTCATGCTCACAGTTTCCATATTAGTGTACTTTTCTTCTAGATATGAATCATCAAAAAGGTGGTTCTTTTTGGATGAGTTTGGATGCTAATATATACTTTTAGAAACTCCATGTTTTTCTCTCTTTCTTATAATTGTTTCTTTTTCCTTTTAACTAGTTGTTTGTTGCTTTGAACTACTTTTTTTTCTTGAAAATGAAATTTCAGGCTTGTGTGTAAGGTATGTATTACCTATTTGATTTGAATAAAACTACCATACAAAGTAAATAAATCGAGAAGAGAGATTAATTAGCATATTTTTGGCTAATTATAATTCTTCTTGTTGTAGAAAAAAGTTAATCAAAAGTTATAATTAATGCCCAGCTGAAAATAGGTAGCATCACAAATAGATAGTAACTTCTAAATACTTACGAAGAATCATTTTTAAAATTTTCACACAGAAAAATCACATGTGATTCTCAAAATTTCTCGAAAAATCACATATAATCTATTACTTTAAAAAACACACTTGAACTTGTAAAATCACATGCGATTTATTGAATTTACTAAAACTCATGTGATTTGTTACATTCAATATCGCATGTGAATTTGTGAAATCACATGTCGATATGAATTCACGCATGAAATTTAAATAAAAAAACAAACTATTTTACAAAACACGTGCAATTTTTTTGGCGAAAATATCAACATTAGAAAATCGCCGAAAGTATATGAAAATAACCATTTACTAAATGATAAAAATATTTCTCTCGTTACTATAAAATTAGGTGTGATCTTGTGAAATCACATGTGATCTTTTGAAATCAAATGTGAGTTTTGTGAAATCACATGTGATTTTTGTAAAATCATATGTGGTTTTTACATGTGATCTTGTAACTCACATGTGATATATAAATACACATAATTTTTTTTATATTTCGTGTTTGACATCTATTCCTTAATTTAAAGCGGTAGAGAAACTCAATAAAGTCCAACGCGTTATGAACAATAGTGTCATGACACCTATATCCACAAATGTCGTTTTCAAAAGAATAAGTTTTTAATTAGAAAAGCCTAGTGACCCACTTGTTACTCGGTTATCTTCCACGATTGTGTAAATAATAATAAAAGTTATTTATTTATTCTTTAAAAAAATAAAAAAAAAATAAAAAAAATCACATGTGATTTTACGAATCTTGTGTGATTTTTCTGGAGATCCATTTCAACACTAAAAAATGATCGAAAATATATCAAAGTGCCTGTCTACTGAAAGATAGGAATTTACTCGTCACGATGGTGTATTTTTGTAGTCCGAAAATTTACCGTTTGAAAGATATGTTCTTATAAAAAAAGGTGGATATTATCTCATGAATTTGATCTTGTTGAAATACCATGCATGTTATGTCCAATAAGAACCAAAGTATATAAGTTAATATATTTGGTTACTGATGAAATTAACTTACTACTCCTTAAAAGATATCAAGGCTAAGGTATTGAGTGCATTTGGAATATACTCAATATAACTCCAATATGGAAGGTAAATTAAGATATTATTTCTAGAATAATTAGATGAGATGAATCCCATAGAGTCTTAATTTGAAATTGGACTTTGTTATAAATCTTGTAGATTATATTAACATAAGTCTAAGTACTACTTAGTGTATTTTGTAGGAGGCCCAAAGGAAACGATATGATAATACTCCTACATAAATCCCACGCCTATAAAAAATTAGTTGTTGCTAGATAAGCTGCGTTCTCTGGGAATAAGTCTCACTTTACAAAAGGCAAGTGGGAGTCCCACGCTTGTTCGAAGCAAGTGGGAGTTTTGAATTATTTAAAGAACATAATACACAAGCCTTCTAAATACACTTGCTGAAGTCAACTAAGGCTAAACATGCACACGTGGAACCTTAGAATGATGTTACTCACATTCATAGATCCGTAAGGATTACTTATGATATGTTTCTAATATCAACAATGAGATCTATGAGTTAGAACATCATTGTAAAATTGCTAACTATAAGTGATGTATTATCAAATTTGGAATTTGATGGATAAGCTATGAATGGAATGATGTGTCCGTAGGAAGATAATCACAAATTTAGAATTTGATTGATCTTTCACCTATCAATTATTTGATGATGTTTCAAATGACTTCCCTTGT
Source organism: Glebionis coronaria (assembly GCA_025667525.1). Classification (NCBI taxonomy): domain Eukaryota; kingdom Viridiplantae; phylum Streptophyta; class Magnoliopsida; order Asterales; family Asteraceae; genus Glebionis; species Glebionis coronaria. The sequence continues at coordinate 15,787,835 of CM046876.1, forward strand.
TAGGAAGATTCATAAGGACAATTTGTTATATATTTATTGCTAGATAAATGTTAGATGTTTTAAATCATGCTTAAGTAATTAACTTGATTAAAACTTCTACATTTGTGAATAATAAGTATGTAAAGATGTTTTTATTTTCATACTTGCTTTAAATGCTAGAGTTATGAAAGATTGAATTACAAAACTCTTTGATGAAAGATCTCCTTGCAAGATATGTGATAATAAGAAAATTTTATGAATCCATAAATAATCTTTATATGATATGTAAAATGCTAGAATTCATACATGGATTAAAAGCATGCATCTAAATGAGATAAGTCTTAAGTTTAATTGTAAAGTCAATCACTTGTAGGATTTGATTTATAATTATAAGTAAGATTACTCATGAGTAAATCTCAAAGCCTATGGGATTACTTGTTGCTAAACATATTAGAAACAATATTTCATGTTAGAAGTTGTTCTTAAGAGTGAAATAAAGTTTCTTAAAAGTATTTTAGAAAATGAAATTTAAAACCTTGGAAATATGTTATGATTTAACATATATGGTGAATTATGTCTAGAGACATTATAAGTGATCATTGAGTGAATATCGAATAATGTATCTTACATGGTAAGATAAAACACATGAATGAATGCTTAAGACCCACTGAAGGATTCATTAAGGGTGTGATATATTGTACATGGGATAAGTTGTATCTTGTCTTTTGCATAAATGCAAGTTGATTCGACAACCTTATGTTCTAACTGAAAGATATTAGAAATAATGTTAGTAACATTAAAAGTCGAATTGAAAGATATTAGTAGGAATGTTGGAAACAATGGAATCTAATTGAAAGACATTAGTTGGAACATTCAAATTATTTTTGGTTAAGAAATTTATTCCTAAAACCAATAATGAAAATACTACAGATATACTTTGTGATAATCATAGTAATATAATTACGGTTGACAAACTTAGAGTTTGATTAAATATTCAAACCATTTATGGAATGTTCAAGGTTTACAATATAGTAGCATAGTAGAATGACATACACTAGTGCTTATTTTTATTGAGATGATACACAATTCTAGTTTTAGCAAGTCTTTGTTTTTAATGACATAATTTCTAGTTGACATGCTTAAGTTAAAAGAATAGTTGCATTATACATTAAATAGTTAGAATACTTTAAAGTTTTAAAAACTATTACGATGCATATTTTCAATAAGTGTATGGTACATCTTATGGAATTGTATTGTGACAATTAATATGATATTTTATATCATAGTCACGTGTACATACCAACTTGTCATTATATTATTCAAAGAATATCACAACCTTTGATTATGAATAAGTATTCTCAAAGCTCCACAAGATCAATAATCTAGTTAGTAGGAATCTATGTTTTATCAACAATTGAATTATTGAGATTATGATTATAGTATTCATAACTAGAATTATCATGTAGTGATCAAATTTGGCATTTGGATAAGGGATGATTTAGCAATTGTATTAGACAATGAATTGACATATGAGGTATGACCGTTTTCATTAAATATTATTGTGTCCTATATTTGCATGTTTAATCCATGGATGTAGTATCTGTATATTTATATTTATTATATACATTCTAAATTTCCACTGTCCATCATTAATATGGGAGTATTAATGAATTAAGACAAATATGATGGTTGGTTGTATTTTTTTAAATACATAAAGATGAATCTTCCAAAATCATAGGTTATTCAATGTGGTTGAATAATTGGATTACCCCAATTATGTATTGTTATCAAGAATATACACATATGGTAATTATTTCTATCCTTAGACTTGAGATGCAAGTGGATCTTTGCATGGATGGATTACATTTATGGATTTAAGTAAACGCTGTGTCAGTCAAATGCAACGTTATAAAAGTTATCTTAGAAGTGTTTATTACATGTGTAAAAGGTACTTGTAGTTAAAATGGGATTTTGTTCCTCCATGAATGGAGTGTGATACATACTGGGCCCCTCGTATGACTGATGGGATGTTTGTGTGGCCGCACCCAAAGTGTAGTTAAGAAGTTTCTATTTACATTTAGTAATCTTGATCAATTACGGAAACGAGAAATAGAATCGTTAGTACATGAAATGACATATGATCCATTTTCATGATTAACAAGTATTAGAAACAAAAGGGATGCAGTAATCTATACCATAACGTTGATCTTGCTTGAAAGAAACTAAACTCAGGTACTTTTGGGAGCATTGATTGTGTTGTTAGACTATCCGTCAATGTTAGTATTAAAATACACTATGATAGAGACTTCCGCAAGTGGGAGCTATTGGCATGTGTGTAAGTCATAGATAGTATTTTATACGACCAGGAGTACGTGGGCCTAAGTGTGAAAATCCTAAAATTACACTTATGTGTTATGTGTTATGATTGTATGAATATGAAAATTTGACTGGAAATTTTTGCTTTTGTGCCTTACTTGGTAAGATAAATGGGTTCACACAACCGGGACTGTCACTTCAACATATTCCTATATGTTGTGAAACAATGTATATATCATGTCTGAGTTCTAAAAGTAATCTAATAAGTATATTATGAATAAGAATATCTCAATTATAACTATGATGCCTTAAATTCCCTTAGAAACCCTAGAATCCCTATAAATGAGCTGTAAACTCTAGAATTATAAACTATGAATGTACAAAACATATGAATAAGTAATCAAGGGTTATAAACAAGTTTTAAACTATAATTTGGAAGTATAATTTTATCTAAGAATAGTAAGTGCAAACCATTTAAATCTAAGTACAAGTATTAAGGCCTAGTAACCAAGATTAGCACCTAGAATCCATTTCATAATGAATTAGAGCCTAATATTTTGCAACCAATTATAAAACTCAACTAAGTATCAAAATAAGACTATATTTTTATTTCAAGTCAATGTACAAATAATTAAAGCACAAAGTACAAGTTATCAAAGCATAAAATTCTAATTAAACCTATTTCCTTCTAGAATAAAATTAACCGATATAACTTATTCAACTAAGTGTCCAGAATCTTTAGAAACCTTAAACAAAGTATATAAGCCCTATAATAAGCCAAGACAATGATGTAAACTAATAACTAGATTTTACTTAGTTATAAAAGAGTTATCGTCCAGTCTTTTCGAATTGATTACTAGTTAAGAGTGCGACTCAGTCGTTCTTGGTGGAAAATAAAATGGTTTGGTTATCTATTTTAAACTAAAAATAAATATGAAAATATCGTTGAGTAAAATAAAAGCTTTAAAAATTAAACTAAAAATTACTAGAAAACGTAATGAAAAGTAAATTTGAAAACTAAGATAAATAAAACAAAAACCAAAGTTAGATCGCAATGTGATCGTACCTCAGATCGCAACACACGATCGTAACAAGCGATCGCAGGATGGATCGTGGTGTGGATCGAAGTGGTGGATCGCAATGGTGGATCGTACTCAATAAATGAGGGATCACACTATTGGATCGTTGCCTGCTATCGTAACCAAAAGGATCGCAGTCAATGCGATCGTACTCAAGGGATCGTGACACGATCGCACCCACAGATCGCACCCACAGATCGCAAGAAGTGGATCGTGGTATGGATAGTAGTCAATGAAAGAAGTATTGCGATGGACACAAAAGGTAAAAAAGCCGAACCGAATAAGCTCTATATCAAATAAGCATTTCCCAACTCTTAGCCAAGACTAAATAAGCACAAATTCGACAACTTTTGAGACAAGAAATAAGCAAACTTTATAAATCAAACTTTAAAAAGACCAAACTTTTTGGAAAACTTAAAAGAAAATAAGCTACATACTAAATAAGCCAAAAAGCATAACAAACTTTAAGCTTAATCGTAAAAAGACTTAGATATGAATAAAAAGTTAAACTTTTTAATCATACAAACATCAAAATTAAACAAGAAGCATTAAAATTTCAGATCAAGAACAAATTAAAATCAAGAAAGGTAGAAGAAGATTAAAGATGAAAAGCTTAAACTTGAACTTATAGATTAATGATTCCAAAATACAAGATTAAATCAAAGCTTAAACATGAAAGGAAAGAAAAGATGAAGTTCTAGTGAGAGAAAGTTAAACACTTTCTCTCTCTAAAAACTAAAAGAAAGAAAAAAAATGAAAATGGCTAAATTAACTAACACCCTCCTAATGTGTCATTAGGAGGGTATATATATGAGATGGGGAGGTGCATGTGTTGCTTCCTTTTTCTTTCTTCACGTCTCGACTCGATTTAAATTCTTTGTCTTTCTCGACGTCATCTCGGGAATTGAACTTGTCTTATAATTTTCCTCTTTTATTAGACTTGAGTTCTTCGACTTCATTAAACTTCCGTCTTTAGGCTTTTTTTTCGATAAATCTTCAGAATAGGCCTTGGACTTCCTTTCTTTTTACACTCTTGATCTTTTTACTTCGTCTTTTCTCGTTTTCTTCGATAAAAGCCCATGATAGCCCATGTTTTCTTCCTTTTGCATATTTTTATCCTGAAACGCAATAAAAACATAAACCACATATAATTCCGACTTTTACGACATAAAATACATGTTTTGGTCATGTTATTATTGGAAATAAGTGGTAAAAGGATAAGTGTTTTCACACTTATTATAAACACAAATAACCCAAGATACAAGTAACTTTAAACCACCATCAGGTGGCCTAGTGGTAAGGTCCTTGACTGTCAAAGGAGAGGTTAAGGGTTCAAACCACACTAGGTGTGTACACTTGGGGGTGGCCACGGAGGTTCACCTGCGACGACTCCGGGCTATCCAAAAGGGTAGTCGCCCTGGGATTAGTCGGCTCACAATGTCGAGTCGGAAACCTAGGTATACCAAAAAAATGACCTAAACACCCTTATATTACCTATTTCACTTAGAATCAATACATAGTCTTTTAGGAAAAGTGTACAAACTTCATTAGCATTACATTTAGATTATAATATCATCATAAGATAAGGTACAAGTAACCTAATTCACAATGTACAACATTTCTGTTAATGCAAGTGATGCCTAAAAACATTATTAGTGTTAACTAATCTTTCTTAGTTTTAATCACAACAAACAATACAACACATTTAGTGTAAAACACAAAATGAATTATTTAACTAACACTATCATCAAGGTAATAATCATATCACTAACCTTTCTTAATCATACTTAGTGATCATCAAAATGATTATCCTTAAAACTCACTTTTGTTAACATGACAAAAGACTTTTTAATAAACTTTCTTTTTTAGAAAATGTTTTATTAAAATGGAAAATGAAAATTTGAAAATAGCATATTCATAATGTTGTTAGAATATCCTTTAAAGGTTTCAAATACCTCAGATATTCCCACCCCACTAAAAGACAAAAAACGGAGCGGAGTCTAGTGTGCGGTACCTTAAGTACCTACGCGGTACCTTAGCGATATGGTACCGCGGGGTGAGATAAGGTATCGCGCCCAGCTAGCCGTTATAGATCCGTTATACTTTGTCTCCTTTAAATAGTGGGTCAAATCTCATTTTCCAGTAAGCCTCTTGGACGTTTTTCTCAGCCCTCTTTCTATTTTCTATAGCATAATCATTAGTAAATGATCACTTAAATTGTTAAAGATGTTTACATATGATTATCCTCTTGATCCCCTCCTTTACCTTGTCCAATGAGAAGATCACTCACTCACTAGTGTTGTGATAAAGATGAATCTATGAGCTAGTCATATTCATCATGATACCCTTTTTGTTTTAGGTCAATCCAATGTATTTATGAATACTTGGACTAGTTGTGTTCATCCAAGTTATTTGTGGATACTTGGATTTGTTGTGTACATCCATTGCATATGTGTTCGCTTGGATTTGTGTTGTGTAAATCCAAGCTACATGTGTGTACTTGGATAAGTCTAGTTGAGTTGTAATAGATTTGATTAGGAGTTCTCACTAAACTATAAAGTGATGTGGTTGTGTCTTGTGAGTTCTCACTAAACTTAAAAGTGATTAGTAGTTGTGTTGTGTGAAGTTCTCACTTAGCTTCAAAGTGAAGAGTCGTGAAGATTGGTTCTAGCTTTCGATTAGAACTCGACATCTAGCCTTGTGTCGTAAAATGGTGAAGTAGGCAACGTCGTGAAGATTGGTTCTACCTTAAGATTAGAACCCGACATCTAGCCTTGTGTCGTTAAATTATGAAGTAGGAAACGTCGTGTAGATTGGTCCTAGCTTAAGATTAGGTCTCGACATTTAGCTTAGTGTCAGAAAATAATGTAAGCAACGATGTAAGGTTTTCTCCGCCGAGAAGGGAGCTTGTGGATATAGTGGAAATCTCGAGTAGGTGTACTCGAGGAGTGGAGTAGAAACGAGGATAGAGCCTCGTTGTCGAACCACTATAAATCTTGGTGTCTTCCCACTAGGTTGTCTCCTTCCTTACTCTTTACTTATTTCATTATCATTATACTTACCTATTATCTTTGCTAGTGCATTTGAATTGAACCTAATCATTATGCAACTTAGCCTCTAGTAAAAGATAGTTTTGATACAGACCAAATTGAAAGTAATTTTAATTTGGTCACCAATCGAAGAGAAACTATTCAACTCCCCCCCTTTCTAGTTTCTACAATTGGTATCAGAGCGACGGTCACTCAAGATCTTTGAAGTATATTGTACTTTGAAACTTGGATCGATCAATTGTCTCCTCAAATTAGAAGGTCTAGTTGTACTAAAGTTTCTCTTTGGTCAAAACTATGTTTTCTTTGAAAATAGGTCTTTTAATTGATAATATTGCATCCCACTTAAGATTAGTAGCCTTTATGCATTTTAGATATACTCTTGAAATGTATCTACTAGTTTGCATCTTGCTTTGTGTAGGTACTCATGAAGATCAATCACTTAATTGGTTGTGGATTTAGTTACTTGCACTTATAGAAGACTCATCTTCATTGATCTTTAACATCTTTGAATGATGATACCAAGATGATTGGGAATGATACTAGTCCTTGAAGACTTAGTACTCATCATAGTTATTGATTGGGCTTAGCACTTATTCCTTCATGGATTTCTCTTTGTGGCCAAGGTACACTTTCGTTCTTCTACACGCCCTTTGATCATTCTTTTGATCATTACTTGACTATGTGCTTATTCTCGGCATCCTTGCCTTGACATTTATTTGTGGTTTGTGCTTCTTTTCTTTTATCCTCTCAAACCTTCATTGCTTGGATACTTGACTCACTATGGTGATGTAGAGTGAGTTAGTAGAAGCTTAAAGTATCAAGCATGATTTCCATGGTTTGCACCCATACGGTTAGTAGGCCCTTTGTGGGAGAGAAAGTGAATTAATACCTTGCTCAAATTTTGGTTTAGACTAAGACTATTATTGAAAGTAATCTTAGTCTATACTTGAATAATTGCTTTGTGCTTATTCATTACCAAAGCCGTTTAACGTTTCACCGGAAAGGCACGTCTTAAACCACTCTATATGACACAAGCTCTTCGTTACAACTATTTGAAGATTGTCATTAATCCCTTGAGCATTGGTCCTAGTCTTGATTCACTTCCCTTGACTTCTATCCACTTAGTCGTTTTGCTACGAGTAGTCGTTTGTCCGTTTCGGTTCTTTTCGATCTTGATTTAACTCATAATCCTTCGCTAAGGCATATTGCTTAGTGTTATGATGATCCAATGATATTCTAAAAGGCTCATGATTTAATCTTAAGTATTTTAGAAAAACTGGATTTTCAAAATTTGGCGTTTTTCATAGATAAAAACCTGCCTCTGTAGGCGGTTCCTTATCTCTGCGGCTCAAACCCGCGGTTCCTTATCGATAAGGTACCGCGGGCAGTAACTCTTGTCAGAGCGCCAGTTTGAGTTTTTTATTCTTTTTCAAACCAAACTCTCTCTCTCTCTCAAAAACACACAGCCGACGGGTTTTACCTTTTCCACCATTGTTGAAGCTTCCAAAACCTTCAATCACTCAAATTAATTGATTCAAAGTTGTGGGTTCCACTCATCCTTCATCTAACATCAATTAATTGTAAGTATTTTCTTTCAATTTCATCTATTTTGTTCTAGGTTTCATCCTTTCATAATTGGGGATTTTTAAAATTGAAATTGAATTAAAACCTTCATAGGAATGTGGGTTGACATGGTTATTTTACTATGATTCCTTAGGTTGATATTCATTAAGATTTCACTAAAACCCACTTGTAGAACAAATCCGAATTTAGGCTAAATGATTTTGGTTGAATGATGGATTTGAGATGAACCCATGAACAAGTAGGTAATGACATTGTTAATGCTTACCTAATAACCTTGTTTTAAAAAACCAATGTTCTAATCCATTGTTGATCTAACATAGATCATGTGTTCTTGGTTAATGATGGAATAGACACATTGTGAACATGAGAATGATATCGATTCAATCCTATGTTTGTCAAGAAATTGATATAACACATTTTCATTTTTCATTTTCCTTTTTGATTTTCATATGAGTGATTGGAGAAATATTGTCTTATGTGTATTTAGGTACTTAATCATGCCTTCTCAATATCAAAAAGATCATCAATTCACTAGAGATTATATGCCCGACATCTCTCAAACCTTTGTTTCCCCTCAACTCCAAAACGCTTTTCCATCCCTTTCCACTCGTTGTTTCCATGAGGGTAGGATTGTAGATTCAAGAATAGCGGGAGATAATTATATCAACTCTATGTTCGAGCTTATTGGGTTTGATTGTTTGCTCTACATAGACGAGGTAATTTATCCCTTGTTTCTTCTTGATTTCTTTAGTACTTACTCCATGCTTGAAATCAACGACCAAATCTTTATTCGTTTCTTGTTGAATGGTCAAATCATTCAATATTCCCTCGATGACTTTGGTGATATTCTTGGTGTGCCATTTGAAGGCACTTGTCGTTTTACGGATAAGTGGATACTAGATGCTCTCTTGGAGTCTAACGATAAACCTCCAAATGACACCACCGAAGTTGATCTAAATTTCATCCTTGAAATCATCATGAAAGAGCGTAGTGGAAACGTTGTGAGAAGCCTTCATACATATGTGCGAAATGTGAATAGGTATGAAGTGCTCTCAAGCGACCTTAAGGATTACATGCTCCAATGGGCAAACATCCTTAGGGAAAATGTGTTTTGTCTTGGTGGGAACAGAGGTCATATCCCGGCTTGCATGGGGCATATGTTGTTTTGCCTGTTTACTTCCACCAAGTACAATCTTGCATATTACATCACTCGACGTATAAATTATGCTCTTTCCAAACCCAAAACAAACCTCCCTTATGCTATGCTTCTTACTCGCCTCTTTAGAAGGGGTGGTCAAGATTTTCCTCAACTCGATCTTTCTCGCTTTCACCTGGTTCAACGGGTTATGATGCCTATTCAAGAGGCGTATGAACGAAAGCCAAGAAGTGACCATGGTTCGAGAAAATCCGACCAACAAGAGCCGGATGAGGAGGACACCGATATGCCACCAAGTGATGGTGATGGCATCAGTCCTAGTTCTCATTTTGACTCTTCGAGTAACTCCCATCCATCCTCAAATCAATTCGAGGATGATCTTGAAGACTTAGCTCCTCCTCCTCGCCCTTCTAGTGATGTTCCTGAAGATCTCATTATGGAGCATCTTTATCGTGAGAATCATAGAACTCGGGGAGAATTACATGAACACCGAGTGGAGTCAAGAAAAGGATTCAAGTATTTGGGAAAGATGATCAAGGGTTTAGGAAAGAAAAGGAGGTGAAGACTTTGAAGTTGTGTCAAAGTTTAGATTTGATGGTTAAACATTTAGTTATTAACACTTTGGTTTAGTTGTTTATTAACTTGTTTTGCATGTTTGGATTACTATTTATTTTGATCCTTAATGTTGCTTATGCAATAATGATTGTGTTTTACATAGCTTTGTACATGCCTTATGATAGTTAGCTTATTAGATTATGATCTGTAGTTAACTTTGGCTTGTGAAACCTTTGGGAAAAATCTGGGTTTATCAAAAACTGGGATGCGAAATTTTTGAAAACCTTCTTTTCGCGGTTCCATATCGACCCGCGGTTCCTTATCGATAAGGTACCGCCGGTCCTAGATAAGGAACCGCCGGTCACTATGCACGACAACATCTTTGCTTTACACTGTTTTCTTAAATCTGTGTAAACCTTGCATGATTTTTAGTAATAAACTACACATTTCCTAAACTAGGTTACCTAAATTCATTATTCACCTAAAATGATTTTAACCCATTACTAGTTTGGATCATCCCCTCACCCACTTAAACCCACCTTGTTTGCCATGTTCTTCACACATCAAACATACTTCCATAAACCTTAAACCATCCTAATCAACCATGGTGTGTACCAAAACCTCAAACACTTCCAAGACCTCCACCCCAAGGAAAACACTCAAAATAAGGATTAAGGTAGCCAAGCCTAACTCCTCACCTTTCCACACACCAAAGAATGAGATGGCTCCTATCCTCATTTCTTCATCACCTTCCCCACCTCTTGCACCATGCAAGACATCATCCACCCATGGTACTAACCACTTAACTGGTTCTACCTCCTCTTCATTCAACTCGAGAATGAATGAGCTCTCTTCACCCTTTACTCCAAGTGCACCCTTGGAAGTGACCACACAACCCCAACCAATCCAAAGCATTCCTTTTGTGAATGACTTTGATGACACTTTGGTGACTTCACCATTTACCCCTCACAACTCACCCATTTCACCAACCTTGGAGAATTTACCTCCACACTTACCCTTTTCCCCTTTAGGGAACATGCCTCCACTCTCACCAATATCACCCTTGGAGAACATGCCTCCTCCACCTCCACCCAACTCAAATATTCCAATTTTGGGTGTTCCACTTTCCCTCCTTTTGGGTGATCCATACTATGGGTTTCAACAAACTCATGGTCCTAGTTGTCCATGTTGTCTTTACAACCACTACATCATCCATAACCTTAGGATGGACATGTATGGGCTACATAGGAGGTTGCAAGAGTTCTTGCTTGCCTTGGTCTCCATGCCTCCTCCTAGGAGATGAATGATGGAGTTTTCATAATAAGAGTTTTCAACAAAACCAAGTCAAAGAAAACTACTTATCTAGATTTAATGTTAAGCTAGCTATGTATTAGTTAGTTTTTATTTGTCTTTGTACTTGCCTCCTTAATGAATGTTTCATGTTGTTGACTTATGGATTTAGCTTTGTGTGTTTCTATCCTTTTGTGCACACTAATCAACTTTAATTTGAAATGAAAATTGAACCTAAACCTATCACAACCCCTAAACTTAAATAAAATTGGTTCAAAATGATATCTAAATTATTTTGTCACCCTTTGTCAAGACATTCTTTGTGAATGTGTTGCTTTATGCAACCCTAACATATTTTGGTGCTAATAGAGGTAAAATTCCAAGATTTGCAACTTTTTGAAAAAGTCTTAGTTTTTCCCAAAACCCAGGAAAAACATGGTTTCAAGTCCACTAGACGCGGTTCCTTAAAGTCCCGCGGTTCCTTAGTGATATGGAACTGCCGGTCCCTATAAGGTACCGCGGACAGTAAGTGGCTTTTGACGAATTTTTGGTCAAAACTTTTAAAACCCTATACCCTGTCAAGATTCCTTGTTTACTCAAATTGACTAAACATTCCTTGACATTACACATTTTCTATTCAAACTCTTACCTTGTTTACATTTTACTTATACCCCAACCTTGAGATTTCATTCTCACACCTTCCCAACCTTGAGAATTCATTCTCACACAACCTTGAGATTTCATTCTCACACCTTCCCAACCTTGAGAATTTATTCTCACATAACCTTGAGATATCATTCTCTCACTCTCACAATGCCTAACTCTTACATTCCTAACCTTGACATTTCTTTGTCACAACCCCACTCACCCAAAGCTTCCTCATCCAAGCTTTCAAAGAAACCGAAAATCTCAGTTCGACCTATTTGGGTTAAGAAGAATGAACCATCTTCGTCCAAACCACCCAAAAACCCTACCTTCTCTCCAATCAAGTATTGGAATGAGACTTATACCATAAACCCCATCACCGGAGCTAAAGAAAATGTTCCACCACCACCTCAATCCTTCAACACCCCTCAACTCAATGACCTTTCAACCTTCCCAAACCTCACAAGGCATTGTGAAAACATTCCCAAACCCATTACCCCACCACCACCAAACCCTAAGTTTGATGCCATACCCCCATCTAACGATTTTGTGTTGCATCATGGATCCTCGTGTGATTGTTGCCGATTTCAACAAATTGAACTTGCTCATGTGTATGAGAAGTTAAATTTTCTTGAATTTCTCCTCACTCGACCTCCTATTCAAGTTTTCGTTCCGGTGGACAAAACTTCGAATGATGCATCGTCGTCTTTTTAGTTTTTTTAGCAATCTTGGAAAATATCACTATTAGACTAGCCAATGCTTAGTGGTTTACTTTCCATATTTATTGCTTTTAGATACTCATATTGTGTGTATGACTATCTTCCTTGTTGTGTCTTTTTCCTTTATGTAACCTTTGTGTTATTTATGTGCTTTTTCATTTGTTCTATTTTGAGTTGATCATGGTTAATTTTTACAGTTGCTTATGGGTGATTCCATCAATTTTAAGCTTTAACCCATTGACAAGCTTATCATCTTCATTGGATTGAAGTCTGATTTTTTCAATTACCTCTTTGGACATACTTAGCAAAATACTTGCTTCTAATTTGAGATTTCTTCTCTTTCTCCCTCTCAAGTTACTTAGTAGGTAGTGATCATATATACATTGGTGTTTCTTTCCTTTCTACTAACCTTTGTGTAGCATGTCACCTTAGCTCACAAACTTGGTGCCCCAAGCAAGGGGGAGCAACCACCAAGGGGGAGCTACTAGCAAAGTTCGATGTTCTTCAAAGACTTATGCTAACCTTTTTGCTACGACAAAAGGGGGAGAAATGATAGTGATAAACTAGTTAATAATTCCATATTTTGTGTTTCTACGTAAATGAGTTTATCGTTTGTCGTAATCAAAACGGGGGAGATTGTTAATGCAAGTGATGCCTAAAAACATTATTAGTGTTAACTAATCTTTCTTAGTTTTGATCACAACAAACAATACAACACATTTAGTGTAAAACACAAAATGAATTATTTAACTAACACTATCATCAAGGTAATAATCATATCACTAACCTTTCTTAATCATACTTAGTGATCATCAAAATGACTATCCTTAAAACTCACTTTTGTTAATATGACAAAATACTTTTTAATAAAATTTATTTTTTAGAAAATGTTTTATTAAAATGGAAAATGAAAATTTGAAAATAGCATATTCCAAATGCTGTTAGAATATCCTTTGAAGGTTTCAAATACCTCAGATATTCCCACCCCACTAAAAGACAAAAAACGGAGCAGAGTCAAGTGGCGGTACCTTAAGTACCTACGCGGTACCTTAGCGATATGGTACCGCGGGGTGAGATAAGGTACCGCGCCCAGCTAGCCGTTATAGATCCGTTATACTTTGTCTCCTTTAAATAGTGGGTCAAATCTCATTTTCCAGTAAGCCTCTTTGATGTTTTTCTCAGCCCTCTTTCTATTTTCTATAGCATAATCATTAGTAAATGATCACTTAAATTGTTAAGGATGTTTACATATTATTATCCTCTTGATCCCCTCCTTTACCTTGTCCAATGAGAAGATCACTCACTCACTAGTGTTATGATAAAGATGAATCTATGAGCTAGTCATATTCATCATGATACCCTTTTTGTTTTAGGTCAATCCAATGTATTTATGAATACTTGGACTAGTTGTGTTCATCTAAGTTATTTGTGGATACTTGGATTTGTTGTGTACATCCATTGTATATGTGTTTGCTTGGATTTGTGTTGTGTAAATCCAAGTTACATGTGTGTACTTGGATAAGTCTAGTTGAGTTGTAATAGATTTGATTAGGAGTTCTCACTAAACTATAAAGTGATGTGTTTGTGTCTTGTGAGTTCTCACTAAACTTAAAAGTGATTAGTAGTTGTGTTGTGTGAAGTTCTCACTTAGCTTCAAAGTGAAGAGTCGTGAAGATTGGTTCTAGCTTTCGATTAGAACTCGACATCTAGCCTTGTGTCGTAAAATGGTGAAGTAGGCAACGTCGTGAAGATTGGTTCTACCTTAAGATTAGAACCCGACAACTAGCCTTGTGTCGTTAAATTGTGAAGTAGGCAACGTCGTGTAGATTGGTCCTAGCTAAAGATTAGGTCTCGACATTTAGCTTAGTGTCGGAAAATAATGTAAGCAACGATGTAAGGTTTTCTCCGCCGAGAAGGGAGCTTGTGGATATAGTGGAAATCTCGAGTAGGTGTACTCGAGGAGTGGAGTAGAAACGAGGATAGAGCCTCATTGTCGAACCACTATAAATCTTGGTGTCTTCCCACTAGGTTGTCTCCTTCCTTACTCTTTACTTATTTCATTATGATTATACTTACCTATTATCTTTGCTAGTGCATTTGAATTGAACCTAATCATTATGCAACTTAGCCTCTAGTAAAAGATAGTTTTGATACAAACCAAATTGAAAGTAATTTTAATTTGGTCACCAATCGAAGAGAAACTATTCAACCCCCCCTCCCCCCTTCTAGTTTCTACAATTTCAATGCATGACTTATAAATTAGGTCAAAATAGGTATTTTCACACTTTAGACATTTTAACTTGGAATAATTTAGTAAAGCAAGTGTGGAGACTTCATGAAAACATTAGAGACAATTTAGGATTAATAAATTAAGTTTACATCAGTAGTTAAATCAAGAATAATGGCTTTAACAAGGTTTAAACCCTAGACCAGTAGAAACACTAATCTGGCTAGGTTTTCTTCCCAATTTCACTTCGAACCTTTATTAAACTTCAAACCAAGGATTCAAACTTCCTAACTACAATGTTTAAACCCTAATTACAACCTAATATATCCCTAATTAAATTACTAAATCCATAATTACAAGAATAAAAAAGTTACAAAGTTACAAGCCCTAGAATTGAATCCGACTAGGTTTTTCCCTCCAAAAACCCATTTAAACTCTTTCCCTCACAAATTCAAACCTAAGGAAGATATTTTTAGTTATTTAGAAGATATTTTCAGGCCTAAGAAACCAAGAACATAGGTGCATTACCTACTTGATGGCAAAATCTCATCCTAGTACATTTTATGACTGAAAATCATTACAGCAAGTCTACCATGGATTTTTTATGTTTCTAGCTACCAATACTCATCACCTAGCTTACCTTAGTCACCAGTATGTGTAAGAAGCTTAAGATATCAGTCCTTAAGTCTTAAGGCTTAGAAATGGTATAAATAGGACATTACCCTTTTCATTTCAAACTCGCATTTCAATCTCCTTTACCTCCATAGCCATTCTGATTTTCCACTTCTAAAAAAGTTATCAGGATTCTTTGAGACCTGAAACCAGATCTAAGAAGTATCCATTTAAATTCTAGAAGCTTTAGAAGCAAAAGTTCATAAGGAGCCCTAGAAGTCATTCAGGAGCTACCTACGTAATCACTATGTTATCTAAGCATATATCTTGTTATAATTATCTTTTAAGACTTTTTAATAGGTTAATAAGCTAATAAAATAAGTCTTAGTTCATATAATAAGCTAAAATGAATGATATAAGCTAAAGACGTAATAAAACCCTAGTTTTGTAATCTGCATGAAATAATGAGTTATGATCCATTTTAAAAGCTATAGATCTGGAAAAGTAATTTTGGTATATTAGAAATGTGTTTATAAACTTTGTATTAAGTTCCTAGATTTTTTTTGTACATTTTTAAGGTTGTTATGTAATTTTAAACAAGTCTAGGTACTAAAACTGTCATTTTTGACACTATAAACATTTTAGGCCAAAAGTATCATTTTAATAAAGTTAAAGCTATAAGGATTAATATTTTTAAGTTTGAAACCTTGAGGTTGATATTAAAAGGTTGAAATTATAAATACTTAAACTATATACTTAAAGGGTTAAAAGTGTAATTAAGCTAAACTTAAACTAAAAGGGTAACTTTTGTCAACTTTGGAACTAAAAGATATAGAGTATATATTATACTATATGTATCATTTGAAGAAAGTAATAAGTTTATCATGTTAGTAGAGAACTTTGTACAAAGATGTTCCATCTCGATATTACGTTCTAACTGAGTGGTTGAGTATACGATTTAAAGTGCACTCGCTCCTCAAACGTTTATAAAATGGCTTTTGAGTATGATGGCCCGAACAATAATGCTATAATTACAAAAATTTATAAATCAAAGAATACATGATTTATACTTAAAAGTATTCAACTCAATATGAAAGACTTGATACTATACAAAATGTGTTAATCCAGGTTTGTGTAAGACCAAGTTGTTGTCTGTGAGACCAAGCTGTTTGTTTATGAATAAAATAAAACTGATATAGCTCAGAGTTTACGGATGCCAGGTGAGTTCATAGCCTTACTTTTAATGTTTTTTAAATGATTTGAAAACCCGTGAGGGGGATATATGCTCAAACTAGAATACATGTGTTTTTGAACTGTATGATTTTACTAAAATATGTTATTCCACAATTGCCCGAACTTGTTACTTGTTTCTAAAAAGTCATTAACGCTATTTAGTGTGCGCTATTATGGTGAATAGATCTATTGGAAGTAGAGAATCATGTTTGTGTTACCCGCTCGTGTGGGTAATCGAGCACACTTTATTAGAACTAATGGGTAACATGTCCCTGCGGGTTACTTGTCATGACAATATGTCATGATGATCACTTCGGTGAATTCTCGATAGTTTTGATGTTATGAGCTTAGTGGAATAAAATATTGATTTATGTGTGCGGATAGTAACGTAGCTCAAAGTGGTAGACATGTATTCAAAACTATTATTGCAAACCTAAGATTTCACTCAACCTTTGTGTTGACTTTTAAGCATATATTTCAGGTATTTGTGACTGATAGCATGGAGCAGCATAAGGATGGCATGTAGAGGCACGAGCTTGAGTTTATTGTTATAGATTTTTGTAACCTCATGTTGTAAAACTCTGATTTTTGAATGATATACAAATGAAGTTGATTTAAACATCCTTTTGAGTTGTTTCTATTATTATGACTTCTGTTATATGAAGTAATACTCCAAATTAATGTTCCGTTGCGTTAAGCTAAAAATGGGGGTGTCACAGATTGGTACTCGGAGCCGTGGTTATAGAGAACAAGAATTAAAATCTTGACTATAACTACTTTTAAAATAACTTCAAGAAAGTCATTCGTCCCAATACCTGCTACTACAAGAATGACGTAATATTATGCCAATACCAGTACTGTTACCCTTCATAACAATGTGCAAATAATATTATGTTTATGTGTACATAATATAATGTGACTATTATAAATAAGTTATGTTATTTATCGACGTCTCCAGAAATATGTATCCCTATTATCATCTTATCGTCTTAAGAAGATTCGCGTTCTGAAAGTATTTCTGACGACTCCCTAGAGTATATTTCCAAATCCTCCAACAAATAGATCCTTATAATACCTTAAAAACACATCTAAAGATCAGAAAATCCCAAGAATTGTATTGCCTTTTGATGAAGACCCATATATGCAAGTTATACGAGCATATAATGAAGAAATACCTTTTACACCTCAACATCAAATTCATCCATCACCTTACCCTATATTTGAAAATTCACCTAAAAAATACCTATAAAAAACAATTTAAAGAAATCCTACCCTATTTGAAAGAACTTCCTCCCGAGCATATTGAAGATCTTGAAGATAAAGTTGAAGGACCGAAGATTCATACAACAAGATTTTGAGAAATTAGAAGGAGATTTTGAATAAGCCAAGGCTAAGTTGAAGAGAAAACAAGTGATACGTGATTAAGAAATCATTCAAGCTTGACTAAATATTTTTACCCTAGAGTTAATCATTGAAGACATTCAAATTAGACATCATACGAAGTCTTTTTGATTCCATCAAAGAACTTAAGAGGAAGAGATGAAGACATTGGACTAGAAGTTGTAAATGTTTTCAACTTTTTGTCTTTACTTTTATGCTAACGGTGAAGCTTGTCCTGTAAATATAAACAGATGAGTTGTCAATAAATAAATGTTGTGTTTCTCATCAAATATTGTTATTTCATACTTATTTCTGAGAAGTAAGAGATCCCTATTTCTTGCTTTTCTCACGAATGATTATGAATTAAATTGTGGTAATTCTGGAAAAAGCATATGCTTGATAAAGTATATATTTTTTTAATTTATGTTATCTTCTATGATAATATGAATTATCGATTGAATATAAGCCGCAAGTTTGAAGAAAGACTTAAGTGGATACATGATATGTACAAAGAAGCTTGCCTTATATAAGACACGTTGTTGCATATTATGGTTGCTTATGTTACGATTATGTATGAGTCATATCTGTATAGATCCATTATAAACTTTGGAATTATGTTCCTCAGTTGGATTTCTTATCCCCAGATATGAATGATAATCAACATGATACGTTTCCTATATACCTTACCAAATAAACCAAAAAGATATACATTGTGTTCGATAAGTGTTTGTATGTATCCATATACATATGTGACAAATTCTTTCTTATATAAGTATACCTTGATTATGAACTCTTTCTCTTCTATTTATCACTCTAAACCCTAAAAGTTGATGAACAAGGTAATTAAGCACATCCATGTGCATAAATTGGAAAATTTTTGAGCGTAAATTTAGCAATGAAAGAACATCCATAAATTCTAATAAACCAGAAACTACAATAACTTATGATTACAAATTCAACCTACGGTGAATATGATAGAAATCTCATTCTGTGTAAGAAATGTACCCTGCATCACATAGGACTTTGCACCATCTAGTGTTGGATTTTCAACATAGTGGGTCATTGGACTAGGATTTGTAAGGGCAAGTGGCCTTATGTTTAGTAGAATTATCATGTATTTTATATGAAATAAAATACCACCTTCTATTTAAGCGTCATTCGTCTCTAAGAAATCGTATTCTAAGATTTTATATGCAGGACGTCTTACCTACGTGGAAGTATGAAGAAAATATAAGGGTATCATGAATATGCCAAATGCTGGAATATTCGTCTTATCCTCGATATAATTTTGAAATTAAAATAATAGTCGTGTTATGTCGAAAATTTTTAAGTCAATGATTTACATTCTATTTATTTGATTGAATTAGGATGCTTCTTTAGTCAAATAAATAAATTTAAATCACCTAATTTATGATTTCTTCCTTGCATAAAGTTGGACGCATCTTTATGTTAGTAAGAATTTATAAATGACTTAAAAATATACGATATAAGACAAGTTTAGACTTAGCAAATCGTTAGAATTCCAAATGAGAAATTACGTTATATATTACTTTGTAAATGTATTATTCGATTTGAAAAGCAAGGAAAAGTACATTGGACCATTAATTTTTTTTTATTTGGGCTGTGACATATAAACTTGTGTTTTCCAAAGAACTCAGTAATATTCATGATACTTTTCACGTTTTGAATCTGAAGAAATGTTTATCTAATGAATCTCTTATCATCCCAATGAAAGAGTTTCCACTCAACGATAAACTAAATTATGTGGTGTTGTATTGTACTTATAATTGTTGAAGTATGAATGGAACCCTGAGAGAGGGCCTGAATAGGTTTGGAAACGCGAGGATTTTACTCGTCTCTGTTTTATGACATTACTCTTTATCTAAATCTTGGGACGATATTTCTTTAAGGGGGAGAGACTCTGAAAATCCTCAAATTTCACTTACATGTTATGTGTTATGATTGTATGAATATGAAAAGTTGACTGGAAAATTTTGCTATTGTGCCTTACTTGGTAAGATGCATGGGTTCTCACAACCTGATCTACCACTTCAACATATTCCTATATGTTTTAAACACAATGTGTATATCAAGTCTGAGTTCTAATAAGTATATTACGAATAAGAACATCTCAGTTATAACTATGATGCCATAAATTCCCTTAGAAACCCTAGAATCCATATAAATGAGTTATAAACTCTAGAATTATGAACTATGAATGTACGACACATATGAAAAAGTAATCAAGGATTATAAACAAGTTGTAAACTATCATTTGGAAGTATAATGTCATCAAATAATATTAAGTGCAAACCATTTAAAGCTAAGTACAAGTATTAAGGACTAGTAACCAAGATTAGCACCTACAATGAATTAGAGCCTAATAGTTTTCAACCAATTATAAAACTAAACTAAGTATCATACTAAGACTATATTTTTACTTCAAGTCAATGTACACAGAATTAAAGTACAAAGTACAAGTTATCAAAGCATACAATTCTAATTAACCCTATTACCTTTTAGAATATAATTAACCTATATAACTTATTAAACTAAGTGTGTAGAATCTTTAGATACCTTAAGCACATTATATAAACCAAAGAATAAGCCAAGACAATGATGTAAACACAAATAACCCAAGGTACAAGTCACTTATGCATAATGACCTAAAAACCTTTATATTACCCATTTCACTTAAAATCAATACGTAGTCTTTTAGGACAAGTGTATCATAAGATAAGGTACAAGTACCCTAATTCACAATGTACAACATTTCATTGCATGACTTATAAATTAGGTTAAAATAGGTATTTTCACACTTTAGATATTTTTACTTGCAATAACTTAGTCAAACAAGTGTAGAGACTTCATGAACACATTAGAGAGAATGTAGGATGTATAAATTAAGTTTACATCAGTAGCTAAATCAAGAATAATGGCTTTAACAAGTCTTGAACCCTAGATCACTAGAAATACTAATCCGGCTAGGTTTTCTTCCCAATTTCACTTCAAACCAAGGATCCAAACTTCCTAATTATCATGTGTAAACCCTAATTACACCCTAACCCATCCCTAATTACATTCCAAAACCCTTACTACAAGAATTAAAAAGTTACAAAGTTACAAAGTTACAAAATTACAAGCCTTAGAATTGAATACGACTAGGTTTTTCCCTCCAAAAATCCGTTCAAACTCTTTCCCTCCAAAATTCAAACCTAAGGCAGATATATTAAGATATTTAGAAGATATTTTCAGGCCTAAAAAACCAAGAACATAGGTGCATCACCTACTTGATGGCAAAATCATATCCTAGTATATTTTATGGCCAAAAATCATTACAACAAGTCTACCATGGATTTTTTATGTTTCTAGCTATCAATAATCATCACATAGCTTACCTTAGTCACCATTAACGTGTAAGAATCCTAATATATCCTTTGTTAAGGCTTAAGGCTTTGAAATGGGTATAAATAGGACATTACCCCTTTCATTTCAAGCTCGCACTCCAATCTCCTTTATCTCCATACCCATTATGATTTTACACTTACAACAAAGTTATAAGAATGAATAGAGACCATAAACTAGGTATAAGAACTATATTGAAGTTCTTGAAGCTTTAAAAGGAAAAGAAGTTCATAAGGAGCCCTAGAAGTCATTCTAGAGCTACCTAGGTAATCACTATGTTATAAAAGCTTAGATCATGTTATAATGCTATTTTAAGACTTTTTATAATGTTAATTATATGTTAATAAGCTAATCTAATAAGTCTTAATTCATATAATAAGCTAAAATGGAATATATAAGCTAAAGATGTAATAAAACCCTAGTTTTGTAATCTACATAAAATAATGTGTTAAAATCTATTTCAAAAGCTATAGATCTTTAAAGGTAATGTTATTATGATTAGAAATGTGTTTGTAAACTTTGTTTTAAGTTCCTAGATCTTTTTGTACAATTTTGAGGTTGTTATATAATTTTAAACAAGTTTGGGGATTAATATTGTTAAGTTTGTGTGACAACCCTGGTTTTGAGGTTCGTCACATAGTTTTATTTTGTGCTAGTTACGTGTCTTTACGTGTTTATCTGCTTATTGGTGGATATAGATTGTGGTTTGGATATCGTTTCCGGTATGGGGTACCTTGTGAATGAAACGATGTGTGGTGATTTCATGTTCATAAGTTCACATGGTAGTGACTACGAAGTGAGATGGTGTTATTTTGGTGTTTACGTATACATATATGTATTATAGAAAATCGTATTTTTACGATTTACGGTTTAGCATTTAGAGGTCTCGGATGAGGTAATTAGTCGTATGAATATTTTTAGGGATGGTTTTAAGCCATTTAGGACTTAGTTATAAATTTTATTTCAAAATTTGAGATTTTTTATAAAAGTGTATATTTTACGTCTTTTACGGTAAAACGCGTAAATTTGACTAGTTTTACGGTTTTGAGGTTTTGAGGTTTTGGAGGCTTTAGGAGCTGAAATAAATTAAGTAAAATTAAGGTAATATTATTAATACATATATTAATAATAAAAAGAAAAAAAAAAGGGTATGTAGGTCGGTTTGGGACGAATCAAGGAAGAAGGAGAAAAGGAAAGGGGAGTTTGGGCTTGGGTTGGACTAGGACTCCCCCATATTCTATTTAAAGACTCCTAGTTAATAAAAATTCATTATTTTTCCCCTGGAGACTAATAAAATTCGTGGGTTTCACAAGGGAAATTAGGGTTCTTCAAAAGTTTGGGTTTTTTTACATCTTCCATTTAAATTAAAGGTAAACCTTCTTAAACCTTTTTGATTAAATTATTTTTATGTTTAATTAATCATTCTTATGATGAATTAGGGTTAGGGTTTGTAAAAAATCAGTAAATTAATGATGTGATAATCATAATATGATGATCATATAATCTAGGGCTTGTATTAGATGGGGTTATGGGTAATTAATTAGTTCAATTTGTTTAAACCCGTTTTTAAAAAAACTGGGCAGAATTTGGAGTCAATTGTTTTGATCATATCGGGAGTTCTAGGAACATTCAAGATGCGATTCAAGTATCCCTGAAAAGGTAATTGAAGTAGCTTTCCAATGCAAGAAGTTAGAACTAAATTGGAGGTGGGAAGTGGGTCAAAAACAGGTTACAACAGTCGGAGGTCAAAACAGTTTTGAAGTCAGCCTGTTTTCTTTTTAAGTTTTGGGTTGTTTGGGGTACTTAGGGTTGCATTGGGATCTTCTCACGAGCATGAGAGATGATTTATATATTGTAGTAAGTATCTGCACTTGGGCTAAGATTGTGGTTTAGGGTAAGACCTTCTAATGGTTACAAAGTTTTCATACGTTTAAAATCAGTGAACTCTGTATAGGTAGAAATATATACACATATATCGGGGCCTTAACAGTAGCTTTAAGGTTAGGGCAAGTGGGAGGTTTTAGCTAACATATGTAAAAGTATGAATATTCCTTTTACAGAAACCATGGGTATGTTTAAGTAGATGTTTGACTTAAAGTTTTGAGACCTAAAAACTAGGACTGTTTTGTGTAAAATATGAACGGGATAGTTATCAAACTTAACCAAGTTAAGGACTTGTTAAGGAAGGGTAATGGGGTGATTAGAGATTATCTATGAGGTATTTATATGGGAATAGGCTTGATGTCCATCATAGGTTGATGAGCCATCTTAGTGATTGGTTCGCGTATTGATTGCGTGTTTTTGGTTTGTTAGCTTGTTGCTAGTGCGAGGACTTGTGAAGAAGCAATCAGGTGAGTTTCATATTACCATGTTTACTATTGATTTTGACTTCCAGATGGGATGGAAGAGACACTGTGTTGAGTTATTTTCTAAATTGATGCTGTGAATGTTTTTGTGATATGAGATGGACTTGTGTGTACATTGTGTGATTAACTGCTATGTGATTCTTGATTATGTATGATTTGGATCGGGGGACACGTGCCGTCTCAGTTATTGTGGATTGACAAGGTAGGGGCCTTGGGATAGGTACATAGCGTGATCGTCTATGGGACCAATAGAAAATGACAAGGTAGTGGCCTTGGGATAGGTACATAGGTGTATGGGCGCCTTTGGTACAATGGTTGTTGGTAAGGCGTGATGCCTTGGAATTGTGATGATTGATTTATCTTGAATGCTAGTTGTTAATGCATACTTGTAACACATTGTCCATATGTTATTGTGTTGATGGTTGTTATTCACAGCTTGTAACTGATTTAGCGTTGGAGTCTAAACCTATGACTCTCACCAACTTTATGTTGACGTGTTTTAGTGTCTCTTTCAGGTGATGCTTTGGTTAGGCGTGAGAACTTAAGTGGCTAGGATTTGGAGAGCTTAGGAATGCACATAGAAGGATATCCCCGTTTCCTTCTTAGTTTTTTTATTTGTTCATTTAATAAGTGATATTGTGGCACACATATGTTTGTTTTGATTATGTTACTTGTTTGTCTTGGGTAAGAGGTAGGACTGTTACCTACTTACCTAGACTCCTGCATTTGATGAGATATTTTCATGACTTTTGTGTCACCATTTTATGACAATTCTTATTTCATATAGTTATCTCTATAGACACGCCATGTTGTGATGATATCCATACGTCGCGCCCCATATTCCGCCATGGTGGGGTGTGACAGAATGGTATCAGAGACAATGGTTATAGAGAATTAGGTTGCCTAGTCGCGTAGCCTAGTCTATAGCTTAAGGGTCCCTACATATAGGCGTCATAGGAGTATGTGTGCATTTTATATAAATTGATGTGTTTGGATGTTATTTATTGTGATGTTTTGACTAGTATGAATTGAACCATAGTAAGTTCATACTTAGCCACATGTTATTTTCTTTTCGGGTTGTGACTAGTGCGGGTTGAACCATAATCGTCCACGCTAGTCAATGTCGTATTTTGCTTAAATTGTATATTATAGTACATAATTTGGTACATGGTAGTTTTTTGTCTTTTGTTGAGTTATTTTATGTACCTGAGGTATAGTATTATTTTCTTTTGATGTTTAAGTCATGTTCCCTAGGAATTGTGTGGTGGTTCGAGTTACTAGGAGTACATGGGTAGGAAGGATTTTAGGCTGTTTCCACTCTTACGGGCGACATGACTTATAACTGATTATGTTTTCGTTTGGATTTAGTCTATGCTGTTTTAGCTAGACTATGGATTTCGGTATTCCTAGAGTTTTATTATGTTATTTTTATAGATGGAGTTTTGGACCTTATTGGTTATGTAGTTAGGAGCTTATGTGAGTAGATGGATTTATGTGTTATATGTTGTATTGATTCTTATAAGTGTCATCATAGGAGGGAGTGCATTGGGGAAAGGGTAATTGTATAAGTATGGTGGCCAACATAGTTATACAAGTACCACAACTTCAATGGGTTCTCAAGTATGGTTGCATGAAAGAGGTTAGTACATACTTGTATATGGTGAGATGTAGAATTTGGGTATACGTATAATATATGGGTTTATGTAATAGCTGCCTATGATATGGATATTGTTCTTTTTGTGTTTTATGTTTTGGGTTATAGTTGTGATGTGTGATTATGGGGTCACACGATATGGTTTGGTTTTGGAGGTGGGCATTATGCCTTGTTGTGGCACGGTGAGATGGTGATTACTCGTGTGGAAAAATGAGTGTATGACGTGATTGGTTGATCCGACATGTATGGTAACGAGTATGTTTTGGGTGATTTAATAGGTATATATATGCAGATATATATACTACTATGTGTTAAGTTATGGTATATGGTCGTTCACTAGTTATTATAACTTAAACGTGCCTTGTGTTTGTTCGTGTTTTATGGTGCTAGAGTTTGATGGAGTTCCAACGACGTTTTGAATCTTTTGAAGTGTGTCTTGTAGCGTATTCTTTGAGTTTCGTATTTCACGTGTACGTTTTAAAATGGTGTTTTTGGTTTCAAGTCTATTGAAATAACTTGGGATTTCTTTTGAGATAATGAAATCTTTTATGTTGGGTCTTGCATTTTTTTGGTCGGTATATATTGAGTTAGATGGTTGGTTGTATTCGGTAAAATAAGGGTAAGGTGTTGGAGTCGTGTTTGAAACAAGATGTAACATAAGATTTCTTTTTAATCAACACTTATATATTTCAAATTCTAAAAGACTTTCTTTGAAATAAAGCAAAGTAAAAATTTCTTTCTACCTACATAGTTTATATAATTGAGTTTGACCGATTTATGTCATTTTTAATTATTTATACAAGGTTAAATTGAGTTTATGAAGATTTCACATATAATTATATCTGTCATTTAAAAAGATTACATTGATCACTAAGTTTATTCTTTAGTTTTTTTTAAAACAACTAGTATAAAACTGATTTGGTCATAACTTGTTCGTTTTTAGAGCTTTTCGAGTGATTCAAAAGCCAAAAATTATGTACTCGGAACGTACTTTTCAAATATTCAGAATGTATAGTCATGGGAGGTCGGTATCTTGGCCAAAATTATTGTACAAGTGTCGGGTTAGAGGTTGAACTTGAATAGTAGTTTATTTTTATGATTTGGGATGCACGGGATACCTAGTTTTGAGTTGAGTTTTGATTTCGTCAAGAGGGTTGTTTGTAGATTATTTGAGTCACATAGATGTGGGAGGTATAATAAATAATCATAAAAAAAGGTATATATTCTTTTGGAAAAGCCGATCTTTTGCACGGTTTAAAAAAAATATGTCGCGAGGCGTAATATGTTTGGTTGCCATTAGGTGTTTCTTGGATTATTTTTCGTTGTCATGGGTCATTTTGAATGATACACATTTTGGGTTTGAGTTTTCTTTTGAGACTCGTGGTTTTTGACTTGTTTTAACTGGTACACGTGAAATGTCGTTAGTTATCCGTGGGTTTGATTCGCTGATCGTATCTGATGGATTCAGATGTAGTTTTGGTTTCGTATTGTTCGGGAGCGTTGAGGTAGTCATATGAAAGACTTGGTCGCGCCGACACGCTTAAGTAGGTGGCCATGAGAGAACGGTCAGAATACCCTTAGCGGGGAGGAAAGAAGTTCGTAGACGAACTAATGTGGTTATGAGGTCTCTTAGGAGTACCAAGGAGATGAATAGAGATTTGTGGGATACTAGCATAAGTAACGCGCCATAGAGAGTGTTGGAAGGGGATACAATACCTCAAAGGTATTTATGATTGTTCGTAGGGCATGTAAGTTTTCCGAAAATTTCCTGAAATTTAGTAGGTTTGCCTATTACTGTGAGGTAGAACCATAAATAGAGAAAGTAGGGGAGGTGAGAGGAGTTGTAGTTAGTGTCTTCCCAAGGAAATTGATGATGGGATGATTTCAAGAACAAGAGTTGATGGAAATTGCAACGGATGCAGGGTAAAAGTTGAGTTGCTTAGTAGTAGATTGGATGTGGAAAGAGGTTGATTGGTCTGATGAGAGGAAGTATTGGTCTGTTAAAATGCGTGTAGAATTTCTCAAGTAGAACGAGGTAGGAAATTTATTCGTATTGCTTCTAGGAGAGGGTGCAAGGAGGACGTAGTTGAAACTGCTAAGGATGTTGTATGAACGCTTTGGGTTTACGGTTATGCATTTGGCTTCACCAAAGCACTAGCGGATTTCATGGAGTCAATGAAGCGAGTGTGCATGAACGTATGTAAATGAGTTGTCATCGGGAGTATCGACGACATCTTGATCTACTCAAAGTCTAAGAAGGAGAGTGAGGCGAAGTATGTGTTGGTTTTGGAGTGGAATTATACGTGAGATTTTCTAGTGTGAGTTTTAGTATTAAGTCTACCATGATGAGTAGTTAGAGATGATGGCGTATCATGGAACCAGCAAGGGACGAAGTGAAGAAGGACGAGGAAGCATTTTGGAGGCTGTAGAGGTGGTTTGGATAATGAGCCGATCTTGGCATTATCGGAAGGACTGGATGAATACGCGAAGCATGAAGATACGTGGAGCAAGGATTTGGATGTGTACGAGAACGACAAGAAAAGCGATTTCTTATATGTTGCATGAACTGAAGATTTGGAAGAACTTGATAGACTTAGTTAGTGGAGCTGGACTGTTATATCTTCCTAGAATGCTAGAGGCATTTGGTGTACGAGACGTGGAGAATGATCTATACGTATCGTGAACGTCTCCAATACATATTCAATCATCTTGAATGAACATTTGGAAAAGGTGATGGGTGGAGTTAATTGATGAAAGAAAATTGCAAGGCCAAGTACCATCTGGGAAAGGCAAGCATGGTTGATGAGACATGGAATAAGAAGAATGAAGTGAAGCTGAGACGAACTTGAACTATATGGATGACGTATTAGGGTGGTTTGGATGAAGGATGTAGGTTGCACGAGTTGAGTTGTCTAAAGCATAGAATGCGTGAACATGTATGTTGCGTGGCTTGGACAATCATATAGAGAAAAGGGACGTAGACTATACTTCCTACATAGATAGGAGCAGCTTAGAAAGGGCGATGTAAGGACGAAGTTGGTGGAAGGGATACATAATGCGGTGGAGGATTAAGTACGATAGGAGTTGGGTGATAGTCTATAGACTGACTAATTCATCACATATTTCAAGAGGAAGGAGAAGTCACATAGTTGAGAAGTTGGAAGGGTTGCGTACGGATGTGATGTAATAGAGGGTTCTGCGTAAAAGTTAGCCTAATATGTATGGAATGCCTTATGAAGGATTATGGCAAGGGAAGAAACGATGGGAAGCATCACATCGTGATGTATGGTAGGAGTTGAGGAAGAAAGAAGGAAGTGTGTATAGAAGCGAAGCATGAATGAAATAGGTCGAGATAGGAACCGAAGGTAAAACTTTGGTAGAGCCTAATGAGTAGAATAAAGCACAACGTAGGCTAATGTTGTCGTAGTGTGGAAAAGGAAATGGTACTGACCCATACTGATTGTTTGGGAGGCTTAGTATCGATAATCGAATGGATGAGGAGTTATAGGTGTGATGTGCCATAGGGACGAAGGGCTTGGTCTATCCGAGATAACCGTCTTTTTGATGATGTGTATAGATCATAAGTTGATTTGGATTGGAAGAACTAATGGCTATGTAGAAAAGGAGGAAACCACTAGAGTTAGTGACAGAGTTATGTATGAAGTTTCACCCATAGTAACGGGTGGTATGTTTTGGTAAAATGGAAGAGTTGATGTAGAGTTTTGTAGGTCCATTTATGATCATTGGAAAGATCAGACCAGTAGCTTATGAGCATAGAATTAACTGGGGGAAATGAGTGGTATATATGATATATTGCATGTATTAAGATTGGTAAATGTTGTTTGAGAATGCATTTTGCATGTACGGTTATTCGGGACTTGTATTAATAAGAGTCTTTGTTTTATCAAAGAGTCATCTGTGAGATTTATTGACTGCGAGGTCAAGAGTTTGGCAATGAGTTTAATTATTTTTGGTTTGTATATGTGGTATTCTGAGACTTGATCTAAAGTTCACATGGAAATGAGGGGAGTTCGTTTAGAACAAGCATCCTCATGTGATTTGTTGTTTGTGTGTTTGATCCTAAGGAGTAAATCTCGGGACGAGATTTCTATTAGGAGGGAGTGATGTGACAACCCTGGTTTTGAGGTTCGTCACTTAGTTTTATTTTGTGCTAGTTACGTGTCTTTACGTGTTTATCTGCTTATTGGTGGGTATAGATTGTGGTTTGGATATCGTTTCTGATACGGGGTACCTTGTGAATGAAACGATGTGTGGTGATTTCATGTTCATAAGTTCACATGGTATTGACTATGAAGTGAGATGGTGTTATTTTGGTGTTTACGTATACATATATGTATTATAGAAAATCGTATTTTTACGATTTACGGTTTAGCATTTAGAGGTCTCGGATGAGGTAATTAGTCGTATGAATATTTTTAGGGATGGTTTTAAGTCATTTAGGACTTAGTTATAAAGTTTATTTCAAAATTTTAGATTTTTTATAAAAGTGTATATTTTACGTCTTTTACGGTAAAACGCGTAAATTTGACTAGTTTTACGGTTTTGAGGTTTTGGAGGCTTTAGGAGCTGAAATAAATTAAGGAAAATTAAGGTAATATAATTAATACATATATTAATAATAAAAATAAAAAAAGGGTATGTAGGTCGGTTTGGGACGAATCAAGGAAGAAGGAGAAAAGGAAAGGGGAGCTTGGGCTTGGGTTGGACTAGGACTCCCCCATATTCTATTTAAAGACTCCTAGTTAATAAAAAATCATTATTTTTCCCCTGGAGACTAATAAAATTCGTGGGTTTCACAAGGGAAATTAGGGTTCCTCAAAAGTTTGGGTTTTTTTACATCTTCCATTTAAATTAAAGGTAAACCTTCTTAAACCTTTTTGATTAAATTGTTTTTATGTTTAATTAATCATTCTTATGATGGATTAGGGTTAGGGTTTGTATAAAATCAGTAAATTAATGATGTGATAATCATAATATGAAGATCATATAATCTAGGGCTTGTATTAGATGGGGTTATGGGTAATTAATTAGTTCAATTTGTTTAAACCCGTTTTTAAAAAAACTGGGCAGAATTTTGAGTCAATTATTTTGATCATATCGGGAGTTCTAGGAACATTCAAGATGCGATCCAAGTATCCCTGAAAAGGTAATTGATGTAAATTGGAGGTTGGGAAGTGGGTCAAAAACAGGTTACAACAGTCGGAGGTCAAAACAGTTTTGAAGTCAGCTTGTTTTCTTTTAAAGTTTTGGGTTATTTGGGGTACTTAGGGTTGCATTGGGATCTTCTCACGAGCATGAGATATGATTTATATATTGTAGTAAGTATCTGCACTTGGGCTAAGATTGTGGTTTAGGGTAAGACCCTCTAATGGTAACAAACTTTTCATACATTTAAAATCAGTGAATTCTGGATAGGTAGCAATATATACACATATATCGGGGCCTTAACAGTAGCTTTAAGGTTAGGGCAAGTGGGAGGTTTTAGCTAACATATGTAAAAGTATGAATATTACTTTTACAGAAACCATGGGTATGTTTAAGTGGACGTTTGACTTAAAGTTTTGAGACCTAAAAACTAGGACTGTTTTGTGTAAAATATGAACGGGATAGTTATTAAACTTAACCAAGTTAAGGACTTGTTAAGGAAGGGTAATGGGGTGATTAGAGCTTATCTATGAGGTATTTATATGGGAATAGGCTTGATGTCCATCATAGGTTGATGAGCCATCTTAGTGATTAGTTCGTGTATTGATTGCGTGTTTTTGGTTTGTTAGCTTGTTGCTAGTGCGAGGACTTGTGAAGAAGCAATCAGGTGAGTTTCATAGTCCCATGTTTACTATTGATTTTGACTTCCAGATGGGATGGAAGAGACACTGTGTTGAGTTATTTTCTAAATTGATGCTGTGAATGTTTTTGTGATTTGAGATGGACTTGTGTGTACATTGTGTGATTAACTGCTATGTGATTCTTGATTGTGTATGATTTGGATCGGGGGACACGTGCCGTCTCAGTTATTGTGGATTGACAAGGTAGGGGCCTTGGGATAGGTACATAGCGTGATCGTCTATGGGACTAATGGAAAATGACAAGGTAGTGGCCTTGGGATAGGTACATAGGTGTATGGGCGCCTATGGTACCATGGTTGTTGGTAAGGCGTGATGCCTTGGAATTGTGATGATTGATTTATCTTGAATGCTAGTTGTTAATGCATACTTGTAACACATTGTCCATATGTTATTGTGTTGATGGTTGTTATTCACAGCTTGTAACTGATTTAGCGCTGGAGTCTAAACCTATGACTCTCACCAACTTTATGTTGACGTGTTTTAGTGTCTCTTTCAGGTGATGCTCTGGTTAGGCGTGAGAACTTAAGTGGCTAGGATTTGGAGAGCGTAGGAATGCATATAGAAGGATATCCCCGTTTCCTTCTTAGTTTTTTTATTTGTTCATTTAATAAGTGATACTGTGGCACACATATGTTTGTTTTGATTATGTTACTTGTTTGTCTTGGGTAAGAGGTAGGACTGTTAACTACTTACCTAGACTCCTGCATTTGATGAGATGTTGTCATGACTTTTGTGTCACCATTTTATGACAATTCTTATTTCATATAGTTATCTCTATAGACACGCCATGTTGTGATGATATCCATACGTCGCGCCCCATATTCCGCCATTGGGGTGTGTGACAGTTTGAAACCTTGAGGTTGATATTAGAAGGTTGAAATTGTAAATACTTAATCTATATACTTAAACAGTTAAAAGTGTAATTAAGCTAAACTTAAACTAAAGGGTAATTTTTTGCCAATTTTGGAACTAAAGGATATAAAGTATATATTATACTATATGTACAAATATGTTCCATCTCGATATTACGTTTTGACTGAGTTGTTGGGTTTACGATTTAAAGTGTCCTCGCTCCTCAAACGTTTATAGAATGGCTTCTGAGTATGATGGCCCGAACAATGACATTATAATTACAACAATTTATAAATCAAAGAATGCATGATTTATACATAAAACTATTAAACTCCAGATTAAAGACTTGATACTATACAAAATTTGTTAATCCGGGTTTGTGTGAGACCAAGTTGTTATTTGTGAGACCAAGTTGTTTGATTGTGAATGAAATATATGTGATATAGCTCAAACTTTACAGATTCCAGGTGAGTTCATAGCCTCACTTTTAATGTTTTTTTAGATTATTTGAAAACCCGTGAGGGGGATATATGATAAAACTGGAATACATGTGTTTTTGAAATATATGATTTTACTGAAATATGTTATTTCACAAGTGACCGAACTTGTTACTTGTTTCAAAAACGTCATTAACGCTATTTAGTGTGCGGTAATATGGTGAATAGATCTACTGGAAGTAACAAATCATGTTTGTGTTACCCGCTCGTGTGGGTAATCGAGCATACTTTATTAGAACTAATGGGTAAGCTGTCCCTGTGAGTTACTTGTCATGACAATTTGTTATGATGACCACTTTGGTGTATTCTCGTTAGTTTGATTTTACGAGCTTAGCTTAATAAAATATTGATTTATGTGAGCGAATAGTGTAAAACCCGTAAAAATAAGGTCATAATTTAATTCTATTTTCA
The DNA here is from genome assembly GCA_025667525.1 of Glebionis coronaria. Classification (NCBI taxonomy): domain Eukaryota; kingdom Viridiplantae; phylum Streptophyta; class Magnoliopsida; order Asterales; family Asteraceae; genus Glebionis; species Glebionis coronaria. The sequence continues at coordinate 15,820,712 of CM046876.1, forward strand.
ATTATTTTGAAGTATTTTATAACGTTAAATATTATTATGTTTAACGGTTTAAGTTGAAACCGATATTGAATATTATATTTTAATATTTTGACGAGCAACGAAGACTACTAGTGATCGCGATACCGACGGATGCCAAAATTTTTATATTTTATTATCGATCGTTTCGATATTTAATACTCTTGACGATATCGTTTTAATTATGTATCGAGTCGTTATATTATTATTTTTCGTGTGCGTTTAAACTTTAAAAAAATATATATTTTTACGAAACACGAGCCTCGTAAATATTTCAAAATTTACAATTTATATTTTCTACCCTTTTAAACTATTTTATTCTATTTTGGACCAAAACTATCACAAATTGGCAAAAACTACCCTAACCTTACACTATATAATTTTTTTTTCCACTATCTCATTTCATTTAAAAAATTCATTAAACAAAATCACCATTCTTCTTCCTCCTCTTTCTTTTTAGCCTACACCACAACACAAGCAAATCATCAAAAATTTTGATGATCAACTTTGATCCATCCAAAATCAAAACAAGTCCCATCCTCCATTTTCAAAGGGCTACAATTTGGTATAAAATTTTCTTACATGCAACCATATAAATTTTTCAAGAAAAGTTGGTTATGTTTGATCCAAATTTATTGTATGCATGAGTTAGTAGTGATGATCAAGAGATTTTTATGTTATGTTTTTGTTAAAAAGTTGATTTTTAATTTTTGGGTTTTTGATTTTGATGATGATACAAGTGTTAGGAATGGTTTATGATGATATTAGGATGTTAGAATGATGATAAAAGTTGTTGGTTTTGATCAAAAACATGATTTTGTAAGAGATTTTGTAAGAGATTTTAATAGTCAATTTTGGGCAGTAGATTTGAGGCCATTTTCGGGGGCCTTAAGTCTGGATATAGGATGATATTATGGAAATATGTTGTAGAAAATTTCGTTAGCTTCGATTTGATATAAAGTAGGCCTTCCAACTCCAAACGAGGTGGAAGATACACTAGTTTGATTTTCTTGTACCGGGAGACGAGTGTTGACACAATCCGAAAATTGTTGTCGATATTTGGATCGAATCTCGGGGACTATAAAATGAGTTTCAAAATGATTCAAGGGCTGTTCTCAGGCTCCAAGTTTAGGATTTTGAGTCAATTTTTAGAATCAAGTGGCGGTTTTACAAATGGAGTTGTTTAGAATGGTCAAAATGGTTTCGTAAGTCAAGGTCGCTAAACTGTCCGGATTTTGTGATTCAAAGATGAGTCGGGTAGGGAAATTTAGAAGTAAAATCTTTTAATGGGCTCTTGGGAGGACTTTCTACATATAGTAAGCAAGTTCTCTGAGTAGTATCATAAAAAGTTGATATGTTTAAGTATGGGAAAACGGCTTGGACATTCGGTATGTTCCGGCAGATTTTTATTAAAGGCATAGAACAATAAAATGAATATATAGGATAGTGTAATAGTATCACTTGTATCGTTTTCTCTCGAGTTTGTCGTGATTTTATGAGTCGAGTTTTATATTCTTATGTATGGTTTATTTCTCGAGTCTATTATTAATGAACGCACCTCATTTGATAGGTTGCGGTTCTCGTGTTTGAAAGGCATCATCTATCGTCGACGATCGTCTCATTACCACTATTGGCTAAGGTGAGTCTATAGCCTCGCTTTATACTAGTTATTAAATGATTTTAAACCCGCGAGGGGGAATACATGTTTTATAAACTTAGAACACAAGATTTTTATGGTATGCTTTGTCCCTCTATGAATGGACCCGTGGTTGCCTTTAAATTGCATTAAGTGATTGCCTTTCTTAAAACCTCAATTATGGACCGTTAATTAACCTATGATGGGTTAACCGCTAGTACAATTAATAGATCTATGGGGGAAGCCGCCCCGGTTCAGTTTTTGTGGACTTGTCATAGAAGCTTAGGCCCGACCTGCGCACTGTTTGAACATATTGTATTGAGAAGTCAGGTATACGGCAATGTACCAATAATCTAGAGGTAACCGACAATTAATAAATCTCTCGTCTTATTAGACTGATATGGGAGTGTCTAAGGGCTCGGTTCCATGAGCTTATTGCAATTTATGCTATATACAATTATCATTGTTGATGCAAATTATTATTTGATGCTTATAAGCATGCCACAAACTTATAATCTTTGCTTGTGTTCAAATTGATTTCATAAACCTATAGATTCACTCGGCATTTTTGCTGATTGTTTTACTCACATGTATTTCAGGTAATCAAGAAGTGGAAGCTCGGAGGTCACGGGGAATGAAGTTGTGCACTGCTTTTGTTGTTCAAACTCTTTGATTTATTTATCGTTCCATTTTTAAAACAAACCAATATGTTGTTTTAATTTATCTTTTGGTAACGATTACTTGGGACTACGCTACTCTGACAAATGTCTTAGGAACGATAAATCTAAAACGTCTCTTTTCGAGTCGTTCTTTATAAATTATGTGTTGTTGTATCATTGTTTAGCACCCAAAGATGTATTCCGCTGCGTGTAAATTTGGGGGTGTTAAAGATTGGTACCAGAGCCATGAGTTATAGAGAACTAGGTCTTTATTTTAAAAACCTAAACTATAACTGTCAATTTTTATTTTTCAAAGAGTCGGTGCACATGACTTCGCGTGACTTCAGGTTTAAGCTACTTCTGGGATTACAACTTTAGTATACGTTATTACGTATCCTTTTATTGCCAAGTATTTATAAATAAATACTATGATCCCTTTATTGATATATATTTATATCTAGGATCCCTTTATCGATATATATTTATGTCGTTAAACTTTTCGATAAAAGTTTATCATTTATTAATGATTAACTTAAATAAATACAATGAACTTTTAAGATCTTTCTGTATTTATTTTTGAAGTATTTAAATTGCTTTTATTGCAAAAAAATTTTATATTATGACCTTACATACCTTCATCTGCGCGCGTTACTTTCATTGTTTAACCCTTTGTGATATCTATATAGATATCCAAATCGTCTTCCGACTGTTTGTGTTTAGACGTCTTGAAACGTAATTTCTACACCATTGTGTAGCTCAATGTGTCCTTGGAATAGACTAACCGCTATTGTGTGAGTCACACATTTTGAAACATTTCTTAAAATAGTGTTGTATAATACCATGGTTTTTCATAATATTTTGTTGATTTTTATTATCGTTTTACACGACATGCGAAGATTTAATTCGTTGACCTTTATATGTATCGACTCCGAAGTGTATTGTTCACTTATATCTCGGTAACGTCATCGTTATTTTATAAATCATCGTCTAGATTATGGCACTAGAATTGGAATACGATTTTATTTATATAAAATTGTATCATTTGTTTTTCATTAACCTTCTCGCTCCCGGATTGTAGCATGTTAATGTTCCATTCTTTTCTTGTTATGCTTTGTGTTTTTGACAATCGTGGCACCAAGGAGATTTGCCTACATTGCATTTTGAAATCAAAATTACGAACGTCTTTCACCGTCTTGCTTCCTAATTTTCGTGTTGAATACCTTGAAGCATTTTCTGTCATTCATCATGCTATATTTTATTTGATGCTCATTACGAGATTTATTTTTTTCGTTGTTATAAAATCCACAAGACATGTGTGTATATATGTATATATTTTGAGCCGTTAAGAAGTGTCGAAAAATACACTTTATGCAGAAACTGTAGGGGCAGTATAAACAGGTCAAAACTTAAAAGTAAAACCTGCGTTTTTAAAATAAAATAGTCAAAACTGCACAGAACTTGCAGGGGTATTTTGGTCATTTTACATTGGTTTTCAGGTCTCGGGTAAAACTAGAAAGTCGTCTGAAACGTCGTTTTGTATCAAAATGCTTTAGACTCCGAGTCTTGGAGATGTCGTTTATCGGGTCAATTAATCGGCTCATATTTAAAAGTTAAATCTGATAGAAAATTCAGAACATGAGTTTTAAATGTTTCTAAGCTGTTTTGATTTCATTTGAGATCGTAAATTTTTAACAAATATTATTTTACAACTAACGAATACTAGTCGCATGTGAAAATGTTTAAAAATAGAAATATTTTAGGATTAGCAATTACCGGATTAATGGTGTAATTTAAAAACGAATAACATACTTTCTTAAAAGCATGTTGTGTCGAGTATCTTACAAAGAATACACATGTGGATTGTTCTATTCTTTTCATATATATGACTCATTTGTCATTCGATGTTATTTTATTTTCGTTTTCTTCTAACCTTCAACTGATTTGGATTGAGTTTTGAAGTTTTGACTTCACATTCTTCTTCGACATTCTCATCACGTGTCTCATGGTGTTTTCGTCTAAACCGTATAACCTTTTGAAACCTTAATAACTCGTGACGATTTCATTGGTTGTTTTATGAGCTACTATTTGCCACTTTTTGCAAACATTTGGCTACTTTATACGTTGTCATAATGTCACCTTATAAATAAATCTGATATTGTTTTACGATTATTTTCACCAATTGTTTTTACTTTGGTCCTAATACTTTTCGTAACATTAAAAGTTGCTTATTTAGTATCTCACAAATTACCTGTTTCCTATAAATTTATAAAAAAATTTTAAAATTCCATTTTTCAAATGGCATGGTTTATATATAAACATAAGAAACGTAATATGTAACACCCCATTTTGGAAATGGAATCTTACGCATAATCATGGCGTGTCATCAAAGCATACAAGGATAAACGTCTAAGCATTATTTGACCATAAAAGGGAAATACCGGAATCAAACCTCGGTAACCCCAAAGTAGAGCTCATCACACACAAACATAAATACTGTAAAAGGAAAGGACGAAACAATGTCCATAGCAACTGTATTAAAGTAAAGGAAATGCATAATGTAAAGAAAGACAGTAAAGCTTCCAGTCCATATGCACGTACGTTTGAGATCTACGAGCGTCCCTGAGTACCTGCCGTTTTGGGAACATGAAAAGGAAAACGGCTGAGCAAGACGCTCAGTGCACGGATGTACAATATAGCATGAAATAGGATAAGCATGTAACATATAACAGCGGAAGACTAAGTTCTGAGTAAACTGGTTAAGTATTAAGAAAACTGGTTTTATAGTTTGAAAAGCCTTATGTTTATCTTATGAAAACTGTTTTAACATAAATATACCATAGCCCATATAGGTCATGAAAAGGTCACGTGCATGAATACTTGGAGGGTTGACCTCATCATGCTGATTAGAGGGGATGCCTCTAATTAATATACTGATTTGGGTAGGAGGGATCAACTCCTTGTGAAGGATGCAAGGCACACACCACATTCACCATGAAATACTGAATAAACATGTAACTAGGATGCACCCATACGCCCCACATGATATAATAATATGGCCAAAACTAAAAAGGGACGCCACGAGCAATCACTCCGTCGTGGGGAAGTCATAACATTGGTGCCTCCAATGTTATGGTTATGGTACCTCCATAACTAGGTGAAACTGGTCATGCTTGTATATGGCTATAGATTATGCTAATTAAACAAAAGCAGTTCAAAACAATAAAACAAACACTGGGGAAAACAGTTGGCTGCATACGAGGAAATCCTAATAAGGAAAGAATGTCCATACTGAAAGGACGGGAATCCGTACCTCAAGTCCAGTGAATGAACGGAAGAAAGACTCCTACTTCTGGATCACTAAAGCTACATGAATACACACGTGTATAAGTATCGATTCACTGATTACGTACTGGGTTTTATGTCTCGTCTTAGCTTACTTTGTATGTTTTAGGTCATGGGTTACTGTTTAAAGCCTTAAACTGTGTTTATCTTGTATTCTGATTAATCTGTTTAAGTATTACTGGTATTTCATGTATTATTATACTTACTGTGTAATAATAAGTAACTTTCCAAAAATAGCAGGTTTCCAAAAATAGAAAGTTTCCAAAAATAGAAAGTTTCTAAAAATAGAAAGTTACCAAAAATAGAAAGTTTCCAAAAATAGAAAGTTTCCAAAAATAGAAAGTTTCCAAAAATAGAAAGTTTCCAAAAATAGAAAGTTTCCTAAAATAGAATTTACTGCTTAAAATAGATTAGTTTCTAAAAATAGAAAGTTTCCAAAAATAGATCAGCTGCCTTAATTAAATAAGTTTCCATATATAGAAAGTTTCCATGATTAAATTAGCTGCCTGAAATAGATAGATTTCCATATATAGAAGGTTTCCATTAATAGATTAGTTGCCTTATTTAATTAAGTTTCTATAAATAGAAGTTTCCATATTTAGAATTAAGCTGGTTACATAAGCTAACATATAAGTCTAAGTGTTTATAAGCTTATTTCTTAAGTCATCTGATATAGTGTATAGTTTAATTATTATTTCATGTATTTTAATTAAACTATAGGTTAAGCATTTTAATTAAAGTATAACATGTTTTAATTAAAATGGAATAAAATACTTAGGTTAAAATGTGTATTATTATTATTAATAACATAACCTAAGTCATGTCTAAATTAATTAATTATAGGCATGTTTTAAATAATTAATTAATTATAACTTATAACATAAAAATACTTAGGTTAAATTAATATCATGCTAAATTAATAATTAGAATAACCTAAGTCATGATTTAATTAATATCTCATGTTATTAATTAATTTATATCCTAAGTTCATAATTCATAAAAATTAACATGTAGCATAAATCATGATTTAACCAACGAACCATGAATCGGGCATGAACTCGACACCGTACCCCGAGCCAAACTCGGGGTACTTGTGCCCCCTTGTAGCCGTGGGTCCCACATGCACCAACCAAGACCAAAAATGGTCTTGGTGGTGGCGGCAATAAGCAAACCGAACCCCCCTTCGGGTTGGTTATACTAGGCGGCCAAAACAAACACCCTTTTATATCATCCTTTGATTTTAATTAACCCCAAAACATGTTAGATCAATCTTTAATTATCATGTTTTAATAAGAATATTAATGACATGTTCATGAAAATAATCAAAGATTAAAAAGAATTAAAAAGAAAGGTTTAGAATGATATACCAATACGTAGCTTGAAAGGGGATGAACACACACGGTTTCTAGCACTTGTTTTTAATGTCAAAAATCAACAACACCCTCCTATGGTGTTGTTATAGGTGGCGGCACAAGGAGAGGGCAAGGAGGAGGAGAGAAAACTTTTTAGGTTAAAATGCTATTTTGCTTGAAAGTGAAAAATGAAAGTAGTTTTTACCCTTTACCCCCTTTCATGTAAACTTGATGGGCTTAGCCCATTTCTTGGTTGTTGTGCCGTGGGTATGGGGCCCCACATGGGGTACCCGTACCTTTTCTCGTGTCCCGATGTTTCGTGTTCGTTCGTGGTTAAACGTGTTCGTGTTTAAAGTGTTTCTGTTTATTTTATCATGTAGTTTATCGTAATCTTAACGCTCGTAATTATATTGTATGTATTTACGTAATTATTTTAGTTCGTAATTTTAATGGTGATCATGATTTAATTATGTTCACGTGACATATTTATTAACTGTTTATCATGAGTTCGTACGTAATCGATACTTATCATGTCAAACACGTATGCACTTGCTTGACTATTAGCACATGAATGTGATCAATACTAAATAAGGTAAGTTTTAATCTAGGACGTACGATCTTAAGGGCACTATTCATGGTAAAAGCATGCGGGTTTTACAATTCTTCCCCCCTAAAAAGAATAATTCGTCCCCGAATTATAGATAAAGCAATCTGGAAAGAAGTAACATACCCGAACTCAAAATATGAAGTGAGGGTAAGAAGCCCGGATAGACTCCTCTGTTTCCCAAGTGGCTTCCCGCTCGGTATGGTCCCTCCAAAGAATTTTGACGAATGGAATCGTCTTCCTTCTCATGACTCGTTCTTGCCTGTCGAGCACTCGATCGGGTTCCTCTATAAAAGTGAGATCTTCACGTATCTGTTCCAGTGGATACTAAACCATGTGAAGGGGATGATAATTGTACCCTCTGAGTAAGGACACATGGAACACGTTATGCACGTGCGAAAGCTGAGGAGGTAACGCCAATCGGTAAGATACTTCACCGATTCGTTCAATGATATCAAATGGTCCGATGAAACGAGGACTGAGTTTCCCTTTGATCCCGAAGCGTTTAACACCACGTGCCGGCGAAACCTTGAGGAAGACGTGATCTCCCACATTAAAATGTATGTCCCTACGATGCTTATCGGTGTAACTCTTCTGACGTGACCGTGCTTCCTGCAGCTTCTGCTTAGCTACTTTGATCTTCTCATTGGTCATTTCTATAATTTCTGGTCCTTCGAGTGTTCGCTCTCCCACTTGATCCCAGCAGATTGGAGCGCGACACTTCCTGCCATACAACATTTCGAAAGGAGCACATTTGATACTTGCGTGCCAGCTGTTGTTGTATGCAAACTCGACCAAACAGATGTAATCGTCCCAATCACCTGTCCATTCCAACGCACACGACCTTAACATATCTTCCAATGTCTGAATTGTTCGCTCCCACTGTCCGTCCGTTTGAGGATGAAAGGCCGTACTCAGCTTAAGTTGTGTACCCCAAGCTTTTTGCAGACCTTTCCAGAATCGCGACGTGAAACGAGGATCTCTGTCTGAGACGATGCTTGAGGGAGTACCGTGGAGTCTCATGATCTCTCTTCTGTAAGTATCTGCGAGTTTACTTACCGGATCTTCCTTGCGTATCGGTAAGAAATGAGCTGATTTGGTGAGTCAATCAACAATGACCCAAATAGCATCGTGCTTCTTCTTGGTAGGCGGAAGACCGGTAACAAAATCCATGGTGATTTTGTCCCACTTCCACTCTGGAATATCCAACGGTTGAAGGAGACCGCCCGATCGCTGATGTTCAATCTTAACCTGCTGGCAGGTAAGACATTTGGAGACATAAGTGGCTACATCCTGTTTCATACCACTCCACCAAAAGTGTTGTCTGATGTCATGGTACATTTTTGTCGACCAGGATGTATAGAAAATGGGGAGCTGTGAGCTTCAGCTAACAATGCTTCCTGGAGTTCTTGATTGTCAGGAACACAAAGTCTCGTGCCCTGCCAAACGATACCGTCTGCGTCCATTCTGAATTCTGTCTGCTTCTCGAAATTCTGAATTATCGCCCAAATTTCTCCATCATCCTTCTGCTCTTCCTTAATCCTAGACAGTAACTCAGGTTCTACTCGAAGATTCGCCCAGTATCCGTGCTGCCTACGTACCATGAATTCGATGTCTAGCCACTCCAAGTCTCTTATGTTTTGTTCCTTGATCTCAATGCCGTTGATCATTCCGGACTTTCTACTGAGTGCATCTGCTACTACATTAGCCTTCCCGGGATGATACTGTAGGTTAATATCATAATCCTTCAACAGTTCCAACCATCTCCTTTGTCTCATGTTCAATTCTCGTTGAGTGAAGATATACTTCAAGCTCTTGTGATCCGTGAAAATGTCGCATGATTCTCCGTATAAGTAATGCCTCCATATTTTCAATGCGAACACCACTGCAGCAAGTTCCAGGTCATGCGTAGGATAGTTTTCTTCATAGGGCTTAAGCTGCCGTGAAGCATACGCGGTCACTTTCCCATGTTGCATGAGAACACAGCCCAGTCCCTTCCCCGATGCATCGCTATAGATCTGAAATCCACCTGTACCAGATGGGAGAGTAAGAATAGGTGCAGATACTAACTTCTGCTTTAGGTCTTCGAAGCTCTTCTCTCGTTCTTCCGTCCAGACGAATTTCTCTCCTTTTCGCATCAGTTTGGTGAGAGGTAGTGCCAAGCGGGAAAAATTCTCCACGAATCTGCGATAATATCCAGCTAAGCCCAAGAAACTGCGGACTTCAGTCGCTGACATTGGTCTTGGCCATTTAGTGATAGCCTCAACCTTCGCTGGGTCTATAGTGATCCCTTCTGCTGATACAATGTGACCTAAGAATGCCACCTTGTTTAACCAGAACTCACACTTGGAGAATTTCGCATACAGCTGCTTCTGACGAAGAATCTGTAGTACCGTACATAGATGGTCTTCGTGTTCCTCCGTGGACTTTGAGAAAATCAGGATGTCATCGATGAATACAATGACAAACTTATCAAGGAATTCGTGGAAGATTCTGTTCATCAGATCCATGAATACTGCTGGAGCATTAGTCAGGCCGAATGGCATGACCACAAACTCATAATGGCCATAGCGGGTACGAAAAGCAGTCTTGGCAATATCCTGCTCTTTAACCCTTAGCTGATGGTAGCCTGACCTTAGATCGATCTTTGAGAAGTGTTTGGCTCCTTGAAGTTGGTCAAACAGATCATCTATACGTGGCAGTGGATATCTATTGCGGATGGTAATCTTATTAAGTTCACGGTAGTCAATGCAAAGTCGCATGCTGCCGTCCTTCTTCTTAACGAACAAGACCGGTGCGCCCCATGGAGATGCGCTTGGTCTAATGAACCCTCTCTCAAGAAGTTCCTGCAGTTGGTCCTTTAGTTCTTTTAGCTCTATGGGAGCCATACGATACGGAGCCTTAGAGATTGGCTCGGCTCCTGGAACAAGGTCGATGTTGAACTCCACTTCTCGTGCAGGTGGTATGCCTGGAAGTTCAGCTGGGAAAACGTCTTGAAATTCTAGAACTACTGGTTGATCCTGAATCGATGGGGATTCAGCATCCATGTCGTGAACCGTAGCTAGATAACCCTCACAGCCATGTGACAGTAATGCACGTGCTTGCAAGGTAGATATGACTTGTACAGACCGTCCGGGTATGAACCCGTTATGAATGTACTCTGGTGCATTAATGTCGCCGAAGATCACCCGATATGAGTGGCAGTCTATGGTAGCATGGTTCTTGGATAACCAGTCCATGCCGAGAATCATATCGAACTCAATCATGTCTAGGGGAAGTGCATCTACTGCACGAACTTTATCGTCAAACTCTAGAGGAAGGCTCTTGTATACATGAGTTATTAATACAGAGTCCCTCAAAGGCATGGAAATGGTAAGCCTATTTTCTAATGGCAAGGGAAGTGTCCTGATGTTTTTGGCATAAGTAGTGGAAATAACTGAGTGAGTGGCACCCGTGTCGAAAAGAACACATGCAGCTTGGCCGTACATATACAAAATTCCAGTAATGGTACCTGTAGATTTGTTTGCCTGATCACGAGATGTCGTGTAGACACGCCCAGTGGTAGGAGGCGGCTTAGTATCAGCATGACCCGAAGTACCCTCCATTTCACCCTTACGGCAATCTCTCATACGATGGCCAGGGAGGCCGCACTTGTAGCACGCGTCGGAATCACGACGACATGGGCCAGGGTGTCTGCAATGGCAAGTGCTGCAAAGAGGATGAGTGAATCCTCCAGCAGGAGTCCTTGCTTGCTGAGGGCCTGCTAATGACAAAATGTGTTAAAATAAAGTATACGCACGAGTATAAGACGTATGCATCATAAGATGTTCACCAGTGTTAGCTGAACGGTTAGGCTGAGAACCCCTGTGGTTCTGGTCCTTCCCGTTACCGTGGTTCCTGGTAGAGATTAATACAGTGTCAGCATGAGAGATATAACATGAAATCATAAGAAGATGCGTAAATAGTAGGACCTGCTGTTGTTGGATTGTCCAGCGTTGTTACGGTAATTATCATTACCGCTACGCCTTTCCACAACAGAACGGTCGTTAGTGTGACCGTTTCCTTTGGGCTGATGAGGCTGCTGCTGAGTAGCCGGCTGAGACCGGTCCCCAGTTTTCTGCCTGGAAGATACAGTTTAAGAGATGATTATAGAACATATAATGATAGGATGCGGTTTGGTTACCGTTTGAATACGAAATGTTTACCTCTTGTCGGGTCTTTCAGCTTCCCCGAACTCATCTCGTTCCTGCAACATCTCTAGCTTCCTTGCTGCGTCGGCCACTTGTGCTACTGTATTGAACGTAGCACATACCAGATTGTTCGCGACCGAGGTGCGAAGTGCCCACCTAAAGTGGTGTGCCTGCTCCTCAGGAGTACCAGCTGCTGCTCCCAGAAAACCAGCTAAGCGAAGAAAGCGCTGCATGAATTCGTTGCTATTCTCGCCCGCTCTCTGACGTATCCCATGGTACTCTCGCTTGAGCTTGTCCTGTTCTGCCTTGGGAAAGAACTGCTCCATCACTCTCTCCTTGAATTGGGCCCATGTCAAACCAGCGACCCAATCATCACCTCCTTCCGACTGCGTCAAGGCTAGCCACCAGTTGAGTACATCTCCAAACCGGTAGCATGCCAATCTCGCTTTGAATGCGGGGTCACATCCCATAGCATTGAAAATCTTCTCGATATGAGTCAACCAGCTTTCAGCATCGCTGGGGCTATCTGTCTTCTCAAAAGCTCGAGGGCGGAGCTTGTTGAATCTCTCCAGCCATACTGCTAATGTCACTGGAGGAGGAGGAGGAGGTGGCTGATTGTGTTGCTGATTGTTGGCAGCTTGAACTTCAGCACGGATGTCATTCCTCAGTTGAGGAAGCAAGGCTTGCATGGCAGCCTAAATTGCAGCATTGAGCTGCTCTTGCTCGCGTGTGAGAACCATCTGACAGTATAACATAAAACATATGATTAACAGTTCAAAACATAAAATATATTATATATATACATGAAAAAAAATTTATACAAAAATTTCACGAGAAAAAATTTATGCAAGAAAATCTTTGTATGAATGCATGATGCAGTTTTATGAAAACTTTTGATGCTCGAGAGTGAACGCCTCTGGTTAGTTCACCCAAAACAAAATACATAGCGAGGGGACGCCTATGGGTCGGTCCCAAATCTAAAAGTTTCGATAAAACACATGCGACTAAATAGGGTCAGTCCTGTACCAACCATTACTTAGTCAAAAACCCTGTAACAATGACATGTATATGTATGCTTAAAATGATGAATGCTTGAAAACAACTGTCAGTTCTAGGAAGACCGTAGTGACTACCCACTAATCACAGGTCATATTTGAGAGCCTACAGGTCGAAACCTTGGCTCTGATACCATAATTGTAACAACCCATTTTGGAAATGGAATCTTACGCATAATCATGGCGTGTCATCAAAGCATACAAGGATAAATGTCTAAGCATTATTTGACCATAAAAGGGAAATACCGGAATCAAACCTCGGTAACCCCAAAGTAGAGCTCATCACACACAAACATAAATACTGTAAAAGGAAAGGACGAAACAATGTCCATAGCAACTGTATTAAAGTAAAGGAAATGCATAAAGTAAAGAAAGACAGTAAAGCTTCCAGTCCATATGCACGTACGTTTGAGATCTACGAGCGTCCCTGAGTACCTGCCGTTTTAGGAACATGAAAAGGAAAACGGCTGAGAAAGACGCTTAGTGCACGGATGTACAATATAGCATGAAATAGGATAAGCATGTAACATATAACAGCGGAAGACTAAGTTCTGAGTAAACTGGTTAAGTATTAAGAAAACTGGTTTTATAGTTTGAAAAGCCTTATGTTTATCTTATGAAAACTGTTTTAACATAAATATACCATAGCCCATATAGGTCATGAAAAGGTCACGTGCATGAATACTTGGAGGGGTGACCTCATCATGCTGATTAGAGGGGATGCCTCTAATTAATATACTGATTTGGGTAGGAGGGATCAACTCCTTGTGAAGGATGCAAGGCACACACCACATTCACCATGAAATACTGAATAAACATGTAACTAGGATGCACCCATACGCCCCACATGATATAATAATATGGCCAAAACTGAAAAGGGACGCCACGAGCAATCACTCCGCCGTGGGGAAGTCATAACATTGGTGCCTCCAATGTTATGGTTATGGTACCTCCATAACTAGGTGAAACTGGTCATGCTTGTATATGGCTATAGATTATGCTAATTAAACATAAGCAGTTCAAAACAATAAAACAAACACTGGGGAAAACAGTTGGCTGCATACGGGGAAATCCTAATAAGGAAAGAATGTCCATACTGAAAGGACGGGAATCCGTACCTCAAGTCCAGTGAATGAACGGAAGAAAGACTCCTACTTCTGGATCACTAAAGCTACATGAATACACACGTGTATAAGTATCGATTCACTGATTACGTACTGGGTTTTATGTCTCGTCTTAGCTTACTTTGTATGTTTTAGGTCATGGGTTACTGTTTAAAGCCTTAAACTGTGTTTATCTTGTATTCTGATTAATCTGTTTAAGTATTACTGGTATTTCATGTATTATTATACTTACTGTGTAATAATAAGTAACTTTCCAAAAATAGCAGGTTTCCAAAAATAGAAAGTTTCCAAAAATAGAAAGTTTCCAAAAATAGAAAGTTACCAAAAATAGAAAGTTTCCAAAAATAGAAAGTTTCCAAAAATAGAAAGTTTCCAAAAATAGAAAGTTTCCAAAAATAGAAAGTTTCCTAAAATAGAATTTACTGCTTAAAATAGATTAGTTTCTAAAAATAGAAAGTTTCCAAAAATAGATCAGCTGCCTTAATTAAATAAGTTTCCATATATAGAAAGTTTCCATGATTAAATTAGCTGCCTGAAATAGATAGATTTCCATATATAGAAGGTTTCCATTAATAGATTAGTTGCCTTATTTAATTAAGTTTCTATAAATAGAAGTTTCCATATTTAGAATTAAGCTGGTTACATAAGCTAACATATAAGTCTAAGTGTTTATAAGCTTATTTCTTAAGTCATCTGATATAGTGTATAGTTTAATTATTATTTCATGTATTTTAATTAAACTATAGGTTAAGCATTTTAATTAAAGTATAACATGATTTAATTAAAATGGAATAAAATACTTAGGTTAAAATGTGTATTATTATTATTAATAACATAACCTAAGTCATGTCTAAATTAATTAATTATAGGCATGTTTTAAATAATTAATTAATTATAACTTATAACATAAAAATACTTAGGTTAAATTAATATCATGCTAAATTAATAATTAGAATAACCTAAGTCATGATTTAATTAATATCTCATGTTATTAATTAATTTATATCCTAAGTTCATAATTCATAAAAATTAACATGTAGCATAAATCATGATTTAACCAACGAACCATGAATCGGGCATGAACTCGACACCGTACCCCGAGCCAAACTCGGGGTACTTGTGCCCCCTTGTAGCCGTGGGTCCCACATGCACCAACCAAGACCAAAAACGGTCTTGGTGGTGGCGGCAATAAGCAAACCGAACCCCCCTTCGGGTTGGTTATACTAGGCGGCCAAAACAAACACCCTTTTATATCATCCTTTGATTTTAATTAACCCCAAAACATGTTAGATCAATCTTTAATTATCATGTTTTAATAAGAATATTAATGACATGTTCATGAGAATAATCAAAGATTAAAAAGAATTAAAAAGAAAGGTTTAAAATGATATACCAATACGTAGCTTGAAAGGGGATGAACACACACGGTTTCTAGCACTTGTTTTTAATGTCAAAAATCAACAACACCCTCCTATGGTGTTGTTATAGGTGGCGGCACAAGGAGAGGGCAAGGAGGAGGAGAGAAAACTTTTTAGGTTAAAATGCTATTTTGCTTGAAAGTGAAAAATGAAAGTAGTTTTTACCCTTTACCCCCCTTTCATGTAAACTTGATGGGCTTAGCCCATTTCTTGGTTGTTGTGCCGTGGGTATGGGGCCCCACATGGGGTACCCGTACCTTTTCTCGTGTCCCGATGTTTCGTGTTCGTTCGTGGTTAAACGTGTTCGTGTTTAAAGTGTTTCTGTTTATTTTATCATGTAGTTTATCGTAATCTTAACGCTCGTAATTATATTGTATGTATTTACGTAATTATTTTAGTTCGTAATTTTAATGGTGATCATGATTTAATTATGTTCACGTGACATATTTATTAACTGTTTATCATGAGTTCGTACGTAATCGATACTTATCATGTCATACACGTATGCACTTGCTTGACTATTAGCACATGAATGTGATCAATACTAAATAAGGTAAGTTTTAATTTAGGACGTACGATCTTAAGGGCACTATTCATGGTAAAAGCATGCGGGTTTTACATAATACTTTTCGACGAAATGGAGCACTGCATTGCTAGCCCTAAATTATACATGGCCTGATCACCTATGTCTAATTTAGAAGGAGCCATGCTAGGCTGAATAGTAGTCACCTTAAAAATCTTGATAATAAAGAACTCTTTACTTGTAATTATGATAAAGATAAATAAAATGAAATAAATTGAAAAGAAGTTTTGAAAACCTTTATATTTTATGCAAGTAGCACAATTTCTATGCATCCGCATATGTTCTCTTACCTTTCGCTAAACGAATTACGTGATTTTAAGTACGTTTTTACTCGATGATTGTTTTTCCACTTGTTACTTCATTTTGTCTTATAACTGATTTCTTTTGACCGTTCGTCTAATTACTGACTGTTGATAAAAGACTTGAAAGTCTCGATTTTTTTTATCCTTCCTTCTCGTCCAATCTTCTGTATGCGACTGGGTAGATCTTTGGAATGTCTCCGCACGTGAATAATGAATTATCACTAGAGTGATTTCCGTATATCCGGGATGACGTCCGTCACTCTCGTTTGTCTCGAAATCCACTCTTGTGAACCGTGCTTTTACTTCTCTCTTTAAACACTAACATCGTTCATTTGATTTGTTTTAATTACAAGTGATTATTAGGAATTTTCTTTGATTAAAATTTTTGTATGGATCTTATTTCCGATCATGTATCGACCACCGCTAAGTTAACAAGCTGATGTTGGTGAACCACCAACCGCACTAACAAAATTGACAACTTGTTTAATCTTACTATTTCTTATCGTCTTACCATCAATGCCTTTATTTTATTATTCTCTTTAAGAATTCATACGACATTTGCTTCGTTCTCTTTTGTACCGTTGATTTCGTACTAATTGTTGACTATTATTTCCATTCGTATTCGTTGTTATCTTGTCACCTTTCGAAACCCGAATATATCCCATATTTATTTTGAAATAATAAGCACCTTTATGTACTTCTACAACGTATTATAAAATTTTATGGAAATTTTATACATTTTCCAATGATTTTCAATTATCGAAATAACCATCACAAGAAAAAGGTCAAATTTATACATCATATTTTGTATAACTAAAACTAATGTTTAAAATGAAGTCATGTTCTATCTATTGAAGTAATTGATTTATCATACATTACTTTTAATATAATAAAATTACCAGTTTAATTTATATTCCTAATAATGATTTAATTTGGAAATTATATCTTCTAATTGTAACCAACAATATGAGTTTAATTTAAAAAATTCATGTCATTCTTTCAAAGTTTCTTAAGACGACCAAAATAAATTATGAAGCTATTTAACTTCTATTTTTAATATATCATCTTTATCAAGAAAGTACCTCAATTGAGTCTTAAGGTAATACCAAATCCGAGACGGATAATTGTGACAAACGTAATTTTAATGTTAATATTTAATTTATTCTTCGCTCTCATTTTTCTAGTATTGTGAATTATTATGTTTTACGGTTACGTGATTCGAGATCCCTCGTCGATCGTTAACCTTAAATCATTTTACCACATATTGTCCGTTTATGCGTTTATTGAATTCATTGTTATCTCGTTCTGTTCCTCTTATTGAAGATCACTATTTTATTCTGAGTTTAAAATGAATCTCGGGAAGCAGTGTATAAGAAGAAACGATAAGTGTCACTAGGATTTATGCGTGTACTAGTGGAATGATTGAGGACCGAATCTCTTAATGAATGGAGTTAATAAATTTGTTACAACCTCGAAGAGCATGTTGAAGCCGACACCGCAAGTGGAAAGACTCTTGTGATCAATTGGTTATTATCAAGGGTTCGTTCAAGGTTTTCTCGATGATTAACGACGGAAATCTATACTTGATGTTATTGTTCGACCTTTTATTTTTATGTACTTATGTGGTATGTGATCTAGTCAAATGATCGTAAGTTGTGAGAACTTAAGACGACATCATCCGATGACGTCCGATCATGTAGAACATATATTATGTAATATCTTTTTGACTTTCAACGACGATGTTTATTGAGACTTTAATGCGCGTCGGCGAAAGTGAGATGGTGTCTCTGTATTATCTTTTGAGTAGGGACCCGCGTGTGAGCACCCTCCGATGACGAAAATGTTTTTTCTTGTTAATTCTTTTGATGTGTGTCCATGGCTATCCGGCCAGTGGCTATCCTTTAAATTGCAACCTTCCTTTTAACTAGGACTTACCCGAAAATCCTGTCACCTATTCTTGTCGTCGAAAGAGCTTCGTGTGACTCATAAAATTTTCATGTGTCGATCTTGACGAGTGACTTGTGGATAAGGATTTATTTATTCCTTTTTGGTGAGATACAACTTGAAGACAAGTTGCGTTTTGTAAAAGAACTGATGAGACTGCTTTTATACATGGTCTCATCGTCCAAAACGACCTTTAAATGCATAAAATATCATAAAATAGACCAAATATATGCTCGTGTTTGTTACTTGTGTATTTTTAGGTACGAATATTGAGGAATTGGCAAAAGAACACAAGAATCAATCAAAAACGAACACGGGAAATGAAGTCGCATAATGAACCGGGCCCAAGTTTGGAATTTTGTAAAAAAGACCCTTGAAGAATTGAAGATTGGAAAATTTAGCCCCTCATCTTTGAAGAACTTGTCACATTTGACCCTCAAAATGTCAAATGTACAAGTATTATCCTTAATGTTTGAAGATTGTTCAAGATCAGTCCCTGGAATTTGAAGATAATACAAAAGAAGCCCTTGGAAAAAGTTTTGTAAGCCTTTGTGCCAAAAATGACAACTTATCAAAAGTTGTCAAGTGTAATTTTGGCGCTGACAGCATTTAAAACAAAGTGGAAAAGAAAGAAATGCTTGGGGACCAAACCTGCCAAACTACTAAACCCCCACCACCACTCAGACCATGCCACGTCATACAACCCACCCACAAACCCATTAAACCTACCCGTCCAAAACCCACACCCGGTTTTATTAACGCTCTGTTCTCGAGTACTTTTTTAGAGGAATAGAAAGGGAAGGGACGGGAAGAGGAAGGGAAGGGATCATATTAGAAAGAGAGGAGGTGCATTAATTCATGTTCTTGAGTTTATTTTTTTAGTTGAGAGGAAAAGAAAAGTAATCAAACATAATTACTAAATTACCCCTATTTTTTATGACCAAATTATCAATTTTCTTGTTAACATAGAATGTTTTGAATTATCATGGTAATAATCGATAACTAAATTTCATAATACTCCAAAAATCTATCGAAACCCGATGGCTAAATATCTGAAAATGTTTTTTTAGTGTTCAAGGTCAATGTCTAAAGGCTATACTCTTTTTTTTTGAAAAACTAAAGGCTATACTCATGATAACAACTAAACAACTTTACAGTGGTCAAAATAAACTACTCATGATATTTGACCATGATGTATACTTTGTAATCTTAAACAACTTTACTCACGGATGAAGAGCTATACATTGGTCAATGTTAAACAACTTTACATTGGTCAGTCTTAAACAACTTTACTCACGATGCTATCTAAACTTATAACCTTTCAAATAGTTTTGATATATTAGACCATTTTTTTTTGGAAAAATCCAACTAAAAGTCACCTAAAATGGATCCAAAATCCAAATGCTTACAACCTTTCAGATAGTTTTGATGTATTATTGTTTTGATATACAGTTTATGCATACATGAGACAAATTATTTTCGGTACTGTTTTCGGTAGCTCATAAACTGTATTGTTTCACCGGAACACAGTTCAATTAACGTACTTTACCCCCACAAATTACTTTCAGTAGCTCTTAAAGTTGACACACATGTAACTAATCGATATTGGTTATTATGTTAATGGAATTGGTCATAGATAATCTCAGAAGCTGGTTAACTCATTCTAGTTATTTTCGAGATACTTAGAAGAACTGAGAATTGGTGACAGATAATATCAGAAGCTGGTTAGCTATAATGCAGACTATACTGTTAACTCACTCAAGTTATTTTTGAAAAAGATATATGATTTGTGCTCGCCTTCAGCAACATGAATGCTTCTAGCACAATCGGACCGGTGTACAATCTATAGCACCAAAAGCTACTACTGATGTCTTTCTTATTCTAGAGCTGAAATATGCGAAACTTGTTATAAAATACACACCTAATTAGTACAGTAGTATTATTCTATCAACATGAAACCCCATTGACACAATATAGGTGCACTTTCTCAACATAATCATTTAATCATTGTACCTGTAATATGACATGAAGCAAAGACTAGGCTTAACAATACCGGTAATAGGTGTAGAACTCACAACTTTTAAAACCATTCACACAATCGATTGCTGGTTGTGTTACGAAAGAAAAAAGAAGATGCTTTCCGCTCAAAAAAGAAAAAAGAGAATGAACCATTTGCAAGCATGAAAGTCAAATTAACAAATGCATTAAAACACAGTCCTTGTTGCTTCTACTATAATGGCTATGTGTATAAACTGTTTTTTCAATGTCATGCATGAAAGTCACATTAACAAATTACTTTCTATAAACATAATCAAAAACTCAATTTAACAATCTCTCAAAAGAAAATACGTACGTTGATAATCTTGGTTTTGTGGTGTCATCGTTGAAAAACTACAGGTGTGTGGTGCCGTCGTTAATTTAGAGCTAGGTAAATAATGAATTGTATACAAAAAAATAAGGGTAGAATTGTAATTTACCAAAAGCCCATGATGTTAATCACTTGCTTCCTCTCCTGATCATCCCAAAATTGGAGTGATCAAGATTACACATAAAAACCCATACCTTCCCTTCCCCTCCCATTCCTGTCCTCTTCCAATCCTTCTTAAAAAAAACTTGAGAACACAAAATTTTTATTATTTCCCTTCCCTTCCTCTTCCATTCTTTTAAAAAAAACTCGAGAACAGAGCGTAAGTAAACTAAGTCAAATGAGGTCAAACCCCACTTAACCCGTTTATTTCCCACCAAAACATGAATTTTAAAACATAATTACCCAAAAACAGATCAAAACCCCCCCTTAAACCCATGAACCCTAATCATGAACGTAATTCAAATCAAAGGGTTTTACCCTAAATCCCTCCAGATCACTAATTAAACATTCCCACACCCAAACCCACCTCACAAAACAGTGCCACGTGGCCTGTGGTCCTCACCCAAGCACTCCCCTGCTCATGTCACTTTCCCCCAAACCCTATGTCCCGACCAAATTAACACCTCAGATCATCCCCTTGGTCCCAAAGGTTCATCCAACGTCCAAGATTGAAGATTCCAAGCTGGCATCCAGTACATGATCACATGGGGCGTTTTTGACCCATTTTCAGTCAAAGACTTCAAGGGCATTCCTGGCAATCCAATGTTTAGGGTTTTCATGTTCTAGAATAGTCTTTAGATAGTATAAAAGGAGATGAGCATGTTCATTCCTTTTTTGTTCCAGTTTTTAGCCAAAACCTTGTAATTCCTTTTTTATAAAATTAAAGTTTGGTATTTTTAATATAAATTGTAATTCCTTTTAGTTATTTATAAAAAGTTTGTGTGTTGTGTTAAGGCTAATTGACTGAGTTCCATTTAAATTTGTGAAAGACTTGTGTGAGTTTTCAAGTTTCAAAAGTTTTCAAATTTTATTCAAATCTTATAAATCAAATTTCTTTGAAGTGAAAGTGGAAAAGGATTGTTGGTTTGTGAGTTTGAAGAGTATTTTGAAACGTTTGTTTTAAGTTTTGGAAGATTTTTAAGAAGGATTGTAAGTAAAGAGGTAAAACAGAATACATATTTTTGCTTGTATTTGTTCTGTTTTTTTGATTTTTCAGGTTTGAAGGATTGTTGATAAAGGTTCAGCATACACCCCAGTGTATGGGAGGTGGTATTGCAACCACAAAGAGCCTTGGATGTAAGGCTCTTGGGTAAATCACTTTTTCCTTTTTAAATTTTCAGAAAATATGAAGTTTATATGATTTTTGCATGAAAGGTGTTCATTGTTGTTTATTCTGGTTTGAATTGTGTTTTTATGTTGTTATATGCATGTTAGATGCTATTTGGATTGAATTGAGTAAGTTTTAAAGTGTATTTGTTTGCAAAAGTGGAAAAAGGATTTTTAAAAAGGGTGTTTGGATCAGTGTTTTAGCAGGGCAAAAGTTTTAAATTGTGCTTTGAAATTGTGTTAGATAGTTCACAAAAGGTTAAGATAGGTTGCTTGTTAGTTAGGTTATCATTTGGTGCAAGTTTTAAGCTAGTTTGTTGAGTAAAAAAGAAAAAGTGATGCTTGAATCTGCATAAGTCATTATTCTGCTTGGATTTAAGGAGATTTGAGCTTGGATTGTGTAATCTGCTAGGATTTAGGGTAGTTAAGGACTTGTGATTGCCTGAGAATTGGCTTTTGTGATTGTGTGCTTCATTTGACCCTTTAAAACTCATTTGTGTGCTTTGAATCTGCCAAGAAAAACCTCCAGACCTAAGTCTTTTTTTACAGCAACTTATATGTGCTTTGTATGCTCATTTTTGTGACAATTTTGTGCTTAATTGTTGTTGAGTTCTGCTTGTTGTGACTCCCTTCACTCAGAAAGAGTGAAGGGGTGCCCTTGTTCCAAGAATTCACCACCAAACAAGAATCACACCAAGCCCCTCTTGGTTTTTATGCACAAGTGTGAACTCACACTTGTTCATCAGAAACACTAGAAGAACTGGACACGTTTTGTCCTTAATCTTGATAAATCTTGGTTAAAAAAGAGAATTGGAGTGTGTTTTGAGCTTATTAGAGGTCACTGTTGGAGTTTAAAAGAAAAAAAAAAGAAATTTTTATAAAAAGCATCACCCGTAACGGGCTCGAACCCTAGACCTCTCGCTGGAGGGTTAAGAGCTCTACCGTTAATCTAGATGTGCTTTTTACGTTAACCTCTCAATTCATTAAGTATTTAACCACGTTTTGTTTTGTTCTCATTTAAATAAGCCGTGGGCTTATTGCTTATTTTCAGCTTATTTATTAAGCACTTTGGGCTTATTTCATTTTTCCTAGGTTATTTATAGAGTTTAGGACTTTTCTGTTTTAAAATTTTATTTTTCATTTTATTTAATTAATTTTTAGGATTATTTCTAGTTTTTAATTTAGAAAGTCATTTAAAAATATTAAACAGTAATAAAAAATACAAAAAAATAGTTTTTAGGTTTTAATTTGTATTTTTGAGGTTTACATATAAAAAAGTTTTCAAAAACTTTAATTTTTAATTTTATTTAATTTTAGGGTTTTTAGACAACTTTAAAAATTAATATAAAATTAATTAAGAAGTTTTAGAAACTTTAATTTACATTTTCTTCTTAGTTAGAATATTTAGGATTTTTGAGAATTTTTTAGAATTTATTTGAGAACTTTTAATTTTTTAGAATATTTTATTATTATTTTATTCATTAAAATAAAAAGTTTTATTTTTATTTCTTTTTCATTTTTCCTAGGTTCTTTATCATTAATTAGGACTTTTCCCATTTGTAGAATAATTTTTAGGCTTTTCAATTAATTTTTAGAATTAATTTAAGATTTAATAGATTTTAATAGTTTTTAGGAGTTTAAAAATAGTTTAATTTGGTTTTAAAATTTTAAAAAATAGTTTTTAGCTTAATTAGGTCATTTTTGAGGTTTACAAACTATAAAATCTTGTTTAGGGCTTTTTAATATTTAAAAGTGATTTTTAGGGCTTTAATTAGCATTAAAAAGTCATTATTAAATTAATTAAAAGGTTTTGGCAAGTTTGGATTTTTTGTAAACTCTTAGAATATTATTTGGGATTTTTAGTAATTTTTAGGAATTTTTAGGTTAAAATTTTAAATTTTGCACTTTTTTACGATCTTCGTCGTAACTTTCTAGTAGTGTTTTTGCCTTATTTTTTTTTATTTTTCTATTTTTTCGTCTTCGTCATTTTCTCTTCTTTTCTTCTAGTTAATAATCAAAAACATAATCAATCATTCATTACACAACACACGTGCCTCCTCGAGAACGAACTCACCTTTAGGGTCATTCACACACGGTTTTCCTAAATCGTCGTGCTTACCCTATATTATTGCCTTGTTTTCCTAAACAAGTGTGATTTTACAACTATCAAAATGGCGCCGCTGCCGGGGAGGCGTGTTGTGTTTTGATTGAACATTGTTGTTTTCTATACTATCCATAATAGTATTTGTATTAATAGCACTCTATTAATACGTATTATCGTTTTTCGGTTTTTGTGTGAATACTATTACTATATTGTATACGTAGAACAATAAATTCACAAGTACTCCAAATACGTGAGCAATCACAACCTTGATTCGGGATTTCATCACTCGATCATTGT
Source organism: Glebionis coronaria (assembly GCA_025667525.1). Taxonomy (NCBI): domain Eukaryota; kingdom Viridiplantae; phylum Streptophyta; class Magnoliopsida; order Asterales; family Asteraceae; genus Glebionis; species Glebionis coronaria. The sequence continues at coordinate 15,845,031 of CM046876.1, forward strand.
ATTCGAATCTCAAACCAAAGAAAAAGGCAAAAATAGATAAATACTTTCGTGAAGCTCGATTTTGAAAAATACAAACTATAAGGTGGGTATAAGGCGGTTGTATTTCACAACCTAAAGGAAAAAGGCTCTTAAGTGCTTAGCGCCGCCTCGTTTCCTCCGCTTGCTTGTGCGTATTTGATTTTGAGAGTGAATCGAGGGTTTTGCCGCCCAAAGTATTACTACATATCATATATATTTTCTTGGTTTCCATTTGATTAAACCCTCTTGAACGATTTGGTGTTCCACCATCGTTCTAAAGTCATCGAAGGCGTTCACTCCACGTGATCGTTTTCATTCCTTGAGGCCTTTTTAATCAAGAGATTTGATTAAGTGAGGAGATTTGTGGACTCATTGTCTACTTAATACATTCACCAATTCCAAAAAAAGTTAATACAATCAAAAAAAAAACCACAAAAAATTGAAAAAACACAAAATACCAAAAAGAATCTTCTTTGCTCGCCTTCTCGTTGTACGTGACGTTTATGCAAACTCGCTCTAAAGCTAGACGTGCTCGTAAACGAAGAAACAAATCACTCACTCAATCTAGTGAGGAGTCTCCAAGTGAGGAACCTATTGTAGAACAAGAAGCTATCATGGCTAATCGTACTATGATGGAGTTGCTTCAAGCACCCACCGAGGGTTTTGGAGAGGCCATTGTGATTCCCGCCATCCTTGCGGAGAACTTTGAGATCAAAACGGGTTTAATGTCTATGCTTCAAGCAAACAAGTTTCGCGGTCACGAAAAAGACAACCCACATTATCACATTAGGCAATTTAATCGTCTCACCGCGACAAGCAAGTTTAAGGATGTACCACACGATGCCATTAAGATGATGTTGTTTCCTTACTCGTTAGATGGACCCGCCAAGATTTGGCTTGAGAAAGAACCGCCGAATTCGATTTTGACATGGGCCGATCTCGTGTCTAAATTTGTGAATCAATTTTTTCCACCATCTAAGACAACACATTTGAAAAACGAGATTTCACGTTTTACACAAAGACCAAATGAAAGTTTTTCAATGGCTTGGGAAAGATTTAAAGAAATGTTGCATGAATGTCCACACCATGATTTTTCCGAATTGCATCAAATTGACACTTTCTATAATGGGCTTAATGAACATGAACGAGATTATTTAAATGCCGCCGCGGGTGGTAATTTTTTGTGCAAAACGACCAATGAGGCTTTGAAAATCATAGAAAATAGGTCTAAGGTCTATAGCCCTCGTAACACACCGAGTGTTGCCAATTTGGGCTCGTCATCATCTCGTTCCATTAATGCCTTGCAAGATGAAGCAAATGAGGAGAATCGGTTTTTCGATAGGTTTTCGACTCTTATGTCTCATTGGAAAGCTCAAGAAGCTTCAAACACCGCTTCGGTTAAAGCGGTTGCTAAGAGTTGTATTTCGTGTGGTGGAGCTCATGATTTTTCCGAGTGCATTACCGCGGATGGTAACAATTCGAATGCTTATGTAGCCACGGGAACTTATAACCAAATCGGTCAAGGTTCCCGCCAAAATCAAGCTCCACAAAATCAAAATGCTAATAACTATCGAAACAACAATCAAGGTGGAAATTACCAAGGAAATCAAAGGAATTATAACAAGGGTAATTATCAAAGTGGTAATGGGCAAATTTCAAACCAAAACCAAAACCGTGATTTTCAAACTCCTACTCAAGGTTTTCAAAATGCTCACACTAAAAATTTGCAAGGAGAATTTTTAGATTATGCTAAGGCTAATGATGCTAAGTTTGACAACATGCAACGTGAGATGATTAGCTTAAGGTCCGAGTTGAAAAACGAGCTTAAAACCGAACTTGCTAATGAACTTAAAACTCATGCAAACAAAATGGAAGGAAATGTCACACGACTCCAACAAAATCAACAAAAAATGGAGCAAGGACAACATGAGATTAAGCAAGAGTTATTGAAAGCGGATGCTAGGCAATCTAAGTTTGAAGACCGAATGGCTAAAATGTTTGAAGCTATCATGTGTAAGCCTTCTTCTTCGGGTGGTCTTCTTAGTGATACCATCGTGAACCCGAAAGGAGAATTGAAGGTTATTACCACTCGTAGTGGTAAAACTTTCAAAGAACCCATTTCTCGTCCAAGTACTTCTATGGAGAAGGAAAAAGAGAAAGAACCCGAGGTTGTGGTTGAAAAGGAGCACAATACAAGCCCACGAAGTACCGCTCAAACCACACCTACGGTTGAACCAATACCAATCATGGAACCCGAGATTCCAAGGCCGATGCCTATGCCTAATTTGCCCCAACCCACACCACCTTTACCCTACCCTTCAAGACGAGACAAGGAAAAGGAACAAGAACGAAATAATTATCAATTTGAACTTTTTATGAAAATGTTTCGTGACTTGCATTTCAATATAAGCTTTGCCGACGCCTTAGTCATGATGCCTCGATTTGCCGCGAACTTCAAAAGTATGTTGAATAACAAAGAGAAATTTCAAAAATCGTCTAGTTGTTCTTCGGTTTTTCTAAGCCGCATACCTCAAAAAGTCGGTGATCCTGGAAAGTTTTTAATCCCATGTGCTATCCAAGACATGGAAGAATGCTACGCCTTGGCCGATCTTGGTGCTAGTATTAATTTGATGCCTCTTGAGATTTTTAAGTCACTCAATCTTCCAAATCTCACTCCTTCAAGAATGTCAATCGAAATGGCCGATCATTCTACGATTCTAGCTTGTGGAGTTGCCGAGGACGTCTTCGTGAAAGTTGGGAAGTTCTATTATCCCGTGGACTTCATTGTTGTTGATATTCCCATCGATCCTAAAGTTCCGTTAATTTTAGGTCGATCTTTTTTGGATACCTCGAGAGCACTTATCGATGTGCATGCAAGAAAAATCACTCTTCGTTTCAATGAGGAAGAACTCGTCATTAATGCAACCCAAAACTCCACTCTTTCTCATGTTTATTCGATCACATCTTTGTACAATGTCAATCCGATCAAAAACATTTGTCAAAAGATTTCAAATAGAGTTTTAGTTGTTGAGAAAAATGAAGTTCCGTCCCCTCCGCCGATGGAGGTTAAGAGTGTTAAGCCTATGATTCCAATCTCGAGTGATTCTTCGGATGATGAATACGTTGATCCCGATGGGGAGGTTTTCTTTGTTGACAAAAGATTTGAAAACTTGCCACCACCTAAACCAAAAAGATTTCAAAATGTGAGAATTTTTAGTGTGACTAACATTGTTTTAGATACACCAAATATTTTTGACATAATTAAATCGGGTTTTCACAAGGAGAGTTTTAAAGATGAAAAAGGAAAAGATTTTGAATTTAATTTAAAAGATTTTTCTACAATTCTAACTCCGTCATCACCGCGTTTATTGAGTACTACAAGCTCGTCTTCTCCTTTTGACGATGCTTTGTGTGGACCTAGTGTGGGGGAAGCCCCTTATGTTCCTTCCCCTTTCTCCACCGAGGACGAGATATTTGATCCTGGAATTGCTTATATAGGGAAATCTCGGTCTTCCACCGATGCAATAAATGGAAAATCTTTTCATTTGATTGGTGCGAGTCTACCTCGAGTAGCTCAATGTTTTGCCTTACCCATTGTCCCACCCTTCTATTTCTTCTCTCCTATTTTCTTCTATCCCATTGGGATTTGTGTTGGAGTTGTGTTGTCTCGTCTTTCATCCGAAAACGAGGACGCTATCTTTGACCCTGGTATACGTTTATCGGATTTTTAAAGTACTCCACGTACTTTTGGGCCTTGTTTATCATGTAAGCCCCACCAAAAATTGACCAAACCATGATTATCCCTAAATGATCACATTTATGGGGATTCGAGTCGAGCTTTTGACTCGGTTATCAAAAACAAGGTGCCTCGTGGGGGAGACCCATGCTTATCCATGTACATATTATTGCTTTCTAATTAGTGTAATGTGAGGGGATTTGTGCCCTTCCAACCTTTGTTCCGTGGTTGTTTGTGCATTGTGTCTTTTAGATCATCATCTTCACGATTGGAGCCTCTCGTGTTCGTTTCATGGGAGCACTCGATCGTTTGCTTTGGAGGCCATTCCCAATATCCACATCATGATATCCTTTTATGTTCTAACCTTAGGTTTATAGCACACTTCATAAACGGCTATTAATTTAATGGTTACACCCTTTCCATGCTAGATTAGGCATTCGACTACGTCTCTAGTATGGGGGTGTTTTGCACCCCTAGACTCGAAACATTGAGGACAATGTTTAACTTTAGTATGGGGGGGTGAATAGATACTTGCCTTGCCAAACCTTCACGCTTTTCAAAGTTTATCGTTTTGTTTATCGTTTTCTTGCAAAATAAGGCTAAAAATGGCCAAATTTTAAAATTTTTCTCATGTTTTATAAGTGTTTGAAGACACGAATGTAGATTTTCCGATGGCGAGAATAAGAGTAATTTTTGACTCGACCGTGCGTGTTGAGCACTTAGCTTTGATTCCTTAACTACACATTAGGCTAAGTCTCTTAAATGAGGACGAGAAATGATAGAGTTAATTATAAGTTACTATGCTAAACGTAGAGTACTCGTATTCTTTCAAAAACTCATGTGTTCTCGTTGTTTGCTTATTCTCCCTTCGCATGTAAATATTTTTTTTGCTTAATAAATATTGATTTAGCGGTTTAGTTAGGATTGTTGGGTTTCTAGTCTTTTCTAGTAGCTTCCGTGTAATTAAATTGGGAAGACATTAAGGTATCGCCAGCGTCACGGTTTTGAAGTATTGTCACCCTAATAATCGAAAGCTTCACCCAATAATAAGATTTCAAGTGCTCACCTAAATCTAGCAAACAATTTGAAGCCCTACAAGGCCTAAAATCTATGCAAAAATTGAAAGTGAATCAAGCCTTATTCTTCGAAGCTTTAAAGATCCAAAATTCGCTTTAGCGTGAGGATATACGTCTTTGGCTAATAAAACCACCGATGATGGCGGATAATAAAAGGCAAGGCAAGACCGAAGTCATAATAAAAGCTTCATGGCGAAGTTGAATAAAAGATGGAGGTAAACCAAAGATAATAAGGTCCTTCCGTTAGGGGGCGTATAAAAGTCTTGGTAATAAGTCTCATGTTCAAAACCGTTATAAAACCGTGTTTATCGATTCTTCTTGTCAACTTAATTTTTTAACATCGTTGTCTATTAGGAGGGGTTATTAATTTGATGGTCTTAGTTACACCGTTAGGACTCTATTTTTAGACCTAAATCTCTATTATCGCATAAGTCAACAATGTATCCTCGTGATCATTAAGACAAAATAAAATATAAGAGATACAACTTAGGAATAATGGGAGAATAAGTACGTGATTAGGGCATATGAGTAGTGTTAGCATTACTAACTTATAATGACAATGATCTCGTTGCACGCTTGGCATGGAATTAGGGTGAAAATCAGGACGACGAAATTATTTCTAACGAAGCATTCACGTGTTCTTATTCTATGAACCTAAACGTCCCATTTTGCGATGAAAATCATACATTATGTCTAAAACACAAGTAGTAGCAATAGTGTAGTATAGCTAGTTTATCATTCCAATAAAGTGAATAAATTAAATTTTGGAAATGCTTCGATACTTTATTCTAGCATTGCGTGAGGGCACGGCAATGGTTTAGTATGGGGGAGTGATGAGACTGCTTTTATACATGGTCTCATCGTCCAAAACGGCCTTTAAATGCATAAAATATCATAAAATAGACCAAATATATGCTCGTGTTTGTTACTTGTGTATTTTTAGGTACGGATATTGAGGAATTGGCAAAAGAACACAAGAATCAATCAAAAACGAACACGGGAAATGAAGTCGCACAATGAACCGGGCCCAAGTTTGGAATTTTGCAAAAAATACCCTTGAAGAATTGAAGATTGGCAAATTTAGCCCCTCATCTTTGAAGAACTTGTCACATTTGACCCTCAAAATGTCAAATGTACAAGTATTATCCTTAATGTTTGAAGATTGTTCAAGATCAGTCCCTGGAATTTGAAGATAATACAAAAGAAGCCCTTGGAAAAAGTTTTGTAAGCCTTTGTGCCAAAAATGACAACTTATCAAAAGTTGTCAAGTGTAATTTTGGCGCTGACAGCATTTAAAACAAAGTGGAAAAGAAAGAAATGCTTGGGGACCAAACCTGCCAAACTACTAAACCCCCACCACCACTCAGACCATGCCACGTCATACAACCCACCCACAAACCCATTAAACCTACCCGTCCAAAACCCACACCCGGTTTTATTAAGTAAACTAAGTCAAATGAGGTCAAACCCCACTTAACCCGTTTATTTCCCACCAAAACATGAATTTTAAAACATAATTACCCAAAAACAGATCAAAACCCCCCCTTAAACCCATGAACCCTAATCATGAACATAATTCAAATCAAAGGGTTTTACCCTAAATCCCTCCAGATCACTAATTAAACATTCCCACACCCAAACCCACCTCACAAAACAGTGCCACGTGGCTTGTGGTCCTCACCCAAGCACTCCCCTGCTCATGTCACTTTCCCCCAAACCCTATGTCCCGACCAAATTAACACCTCAGATCATCCCCTTGGTCCCAAAGGTTCATCCAACGTCCAAGATTGAAGATTCCAAGCTGGCATCCAGTACATGATCACATGGGGCGTTTTGACCCATTTTCAGTCAAAGACTTCAAGGGCATTCCTGGCAATCCAATGTTTAGGGTTTTCATGTTCTAGAATAGTCTTTTAGATAGTATAAAAGGAGATGAGCATGTTCATTCCTTTTTTGTTCCAGTTTTTAGCCAAAACCTTGTAATTCCTTTTTTATAAAATTAAAGTTTGGTATTTTTAATATAAATTGTAATTCCTTTTAGTTATTTATAAAAAGTTTGTGTGTTGTGTTAAGGCTAATTGACTGAGTTCCATTTAAATTTGTGAAAGACTTGTGTGAGTTTTCAAGTTTTCAAAAGTTTTCAAATTTTATTCAAATCTTATAAACCAAATTTCTTTGAAGTGAAAGTGGAAAAGGATTGTTGGTTTGTGAGTTTGAAGAGTATTTTGAAACGTTTGTTTTAAGTTTTGGAAGATTTTTAAGAAGGATTGTAAGTAAAGAGGTAAAACAGAATACATATTTTTGCTTGTATTTGTTCTGTTTTTTTTATTTTTCAGGTTTGAAGGATTGTTGATAAAGGTTCAGCATACACCCCAGTGTATGGGAGGTGGTATTGCAACCACAAAGAGCCTTGGATGTAAGGCTCTTGGGTAAATCACTTTTTCCTTTTTAAATTTTCAGAAAATATGAAGTTTATATGATTTTTGCATGAAAGGTGTTCATTGTTGTTTATTCTGGTTTGAATTGTGTTTTTATATTGTTATATGCATGTTAGATGCTATTTGGATTGAATTGAGTAAGTTTTAAAGTGTATTTGTTTGCAAAAGTGGAAAAAGGATTTTTAAAAAGGGTGTTTGGATCAGTGTTTTAGCAGGGCAAAAGTTTTAAATTGTGCTTTGAAATTGTGTTAGATAGTTCACAAAAGGTTAAGATAGGTTGCTTGTTAGTTAGGTTATCATTTGGTGCAAGTTTTAAGCTAGTTTGTTGAGTAAAAAAGAAAAAGTGATGCTTGAATCTGCATAAGTCATTATTCTGCTTGGATTTAAGGAGATTTGAGCTTGGATTGTGTAATCTGCTAGGATTTAGGGTAGTTAAGGACTTGTGATTGCCTGAGAATTGGCTTTTGTGATTGTGTGCTTCATTTGACCCTTTAAAACTCATTTGTGTGCTTTGAATCTGCCAAGAAAAACCTCCAGACCTAAGTCTTTTTTTACAGCAACTTATATGTGCTTTGTATGCTCATTTTTGTGACCATTTTGTGCTTAATTGTTGTTGAGTTCTGCTTGTTGTGACTCCCTTCACTCAGAAAGAGTGAAGGGGTGCCCTTGTTCCAAGAATTCACCACCAAACAAGAATCACACCAAGCCCCTCTTGGTTTTTATGCACAAGTGTGAACTCACACTTGTTCATCAGAAACACTAGAAGAACTGGACACGTTTTGTCCTTAATCTTGATAAATCTTGGTTAAAAAAGAGAATTGGAGTGTGTTTTGAGCTTATTAGAGGTCACTGTTGGAGTTTAAAAGAAAAAAAAAAGAAATTTTTATAAAAAGCATCACCCGTAACGGGCTCGAACCCTAGACCTCTCGCTGGAGGGTTAAGAGCTCTACCGTTAATCTAGATGTGCTTTTTACGTTAACCTCTCAATTCATTAAGTATTTAACCACGTTTTGTTTTGTTCTCATTTAAATAAGACGTGGGCTTATTGCTTATTTTCAGCTTATTTATTAAGCACTTTGGGCTTATTTCATTTTTCCTAGGTTATTTATAGAGTTTAGGACTTTTCTGTTTTAAAATTTTATTTTTCATTTTATTTAATTAATTTTTAGGATTATTTCTAGTTTTTAATTTAGAAAGTCATTTAAAAATATTAAACAGTAATAAAAAATACAAAAAAATAGTTTTTAGGTTTTAATTTGTATTTTTGAGGTTTACATATAAAAAAGTTTTCAAAAACTTTAATTTTTAATTTTATTTAATTTTAGGGTTTTTAGACAACTTTAAAAATTAATATAAAATTAATTAAGAAGTTTTAGAAACTTTAATTTACATTTTCTTCTTAGTTAGAATATTTAGGATTTTTGAGAATTTTTTAGAATTTATTTGAGAACTTTTAATTTTTTAGAATATTTTATTATTATTTTATTCATTAAAATAAAAAGTTTTATTTTTATTTCTTTTTCATTTTTCCTAGGTTCTTTATCATTAATTAGGACTTTTCCCATTTGTAGAATAATTTTTAGGCTTTTCAATTAATTTTTAGAATTAATTTAAGATTTAATAGATTTTAATAGTTTTTAGGAGTTTAAAAATAGTTTAATTTGGTTTTAAAATTTTAAAAAATAGTTTTTAGCTTAATTAGGTCATTTTTGAGGTTTACAAACTATAAAATCTTGTTTAGGGCTTTTTAATATTTAAAAGTGATTTTTAGGGCTTTAATTAGCATTAAAAAGTCATTATTAAATTAATTAAAAGGTTTTGGCAAGTTTGGATTTTTTGTAAACTCTTAGAATATTATTTGGGATTTTTAGTAATTTTTAGGAATTTTTAGGTTAAAATTTTAAATTTTGCACTTTTTTACGATCTTCGTCGTAACTTTCTAGTAGTGTTTTTGCCTTATTTTTTTTTTATTTTTCTATTTTTTCGTCTTCGTCATTTTCTCTTCTTTTCTTCTAGTTAATAATCAAAAACATAATCAATCATTCATTACACAACACACGTGCCTCCTCGAGAACGAACTCACCTTTAGGGTCATTCACACACGGTTTTCCTAAATCGTCGTGCTTACCTATATTATTGCCTTGTTTTCCTAAACAAGTGTGATTTTACAACTATCAAGAACCAGTGGAGATCGTGGATCGAGATTCACGTGGGAACGTGAAGACTTATTTAAAAGGAATGCCGTCATCCTTCCGGGTAGTGATCAACTCGTGTATGAGGTGAGTTGAGCGTCGGGACGTCGCTCCCTTAAGGTGGTGAGGATGTAAAACCCGTAAAAATAAGGTCATAATTTAATTCTATTTTCAATTATTTTGAAGTATTTTATAACGTTAAATATTATTATGTTTAACGGTTTAAGTTGAAACCGATATTGAATATTATATTTTAATATTTTGACGAGCAACGAAGACTACTAGTGATCGCGATACCGACGGATGCCAAATTTTTTATATTTTATTATCGATCGTTTCGATATTTAATACTTTTGACGATATCGTTTTAATTATGTATCGAGTCGTTATATTATTATTTTTCGTGTGCTTTTAAACTTAAAAAAATATATATTTTTACGAAACCCGAGCCTCTTAAATATTTCAAAGTTTACAATTTATATTTTCTACCCTTTTAAACTATTTTATTCTATTTTGGACCAAAAATATCACAAATTGGCAAAAACTACCCTAACCTTACGCTATATAATTTTTTTTTTCCACTATCTCATTTCATTTAAAAGATTCATTAAACAAAATCACCATTCTTCTTCCTCCTCTTTCTTTTTAGCCTACACCACAACACAAGCAAATCATCAAAAATTTTGATGATCAACTTTGATCCATCCAAAATCAAAACAAGTCCCATCCTCCATTTTCAAAGGGCTACAATTTGGTATAAAATTTTCATACATGCAACCATATAAATTTTTCAAGAAAAGTTGGTTATGTTTGATCCAAATTTGTTGTATGCATGAGTTAGTAGTGATGATCAAGAGATTTTCATGTTATGTTTTTGTTAAAAAGTTGATTTTTAATTTTTGGGTTTTTGATTTTGATGATGATACAAGTGTTAGGAATGGTTTATGATGATATTAGGATGTTAGAATGATGATGAAAGTTGTTGGTTTTGATCAAAAACATGATTTTGTAAGAGATTTTGTAAGAGATTTTAATAGTCAATTTTGGGCAGTAGATTTGAGGCCATTTTCGGGGGCCTTAAGTCTGGATATACGATGATATTATGGGAATATGTTGTAGAAAATTTCGTTAGCTTCGATTTGATATAAAGTAGGCCTTCCAACTTCAAACGAGGTGGAAGATACACTAGTTTGATTTTCGTGTACCGGGAGACGAGTGTTGACACAATCCGAAAATTGTTGTCGATATTTGGATCGAATCTCGGGGACTATAAAATATGTTTCAAAATGATTCAAGGGCTGTTCTCAGGCTCCAAGTTTTGCATTTTGAGTCTATTTTTAGAATCAAGTGGCGGTTTTACAAATGGAGTTGTTTAGAATGGTCAAAATGGTTTCGTAAGTCAAGGTCGCTAAACTGTCCGGATTTTGTGATTCAAAGATGAGTCGGGCAGGGAACTTTAGAAGTAAAATCTTTTAATGGGCTCTTTACATATAGTAAGTGAGTTCTCTGAGTAGTATCATAAAAAGTTGATATGTTTAAGTATGGGAAAATGGCTTGGACATTCGGTATGTTCCGGCAGATTTTTATTAAAGGCATAGAACAATAAAATGAATATATAGGAGAGTGTAATAGTATCACTTGTATCGTTTTCTCTCGAGTTTGTCGTGATTTTATGAGTCGAGTTTTATATTCTTATGTATGGTTTATTTCTCGAGTCGATTATTAATGAACACACCTCATTTGATAGGTTGCGGTTCTCGTGTTTGAAAGGCATCATCTATCATCGACGATCGTCTCATTACCACTATTGGCTAAGGTGAGTCTATAGCCTCGCTTTATACTAGTTATTAAATGATTTTAAACCCGCGAGGGGGAATACATGTTTTATAAACTTAGAACACTAGATTTTTATGGTATGCTTTGTCCCTCTATGAATGGACCCGTGGTTGCCTTTAATTTGCATTAAGTGACTGCCTTTGTTAAAACCTCAATTATGGACCGTTAATTAACCTATGATGGGTTAACCGCTAGTACAATTAATAGATCTATGGGGGAAGCCGCCCCGGTTCAGTTTTTATGGACTTGTCATAGAAGCTTAGGCCCGACCTCCACACTGTTTGAACATATTGTATTGAGAAGTCAGGTATACGGCAATGTACCAATAATCTGGAGGTAACCGACAATTAATAAATCTCTCGTCTTATTAGACTGATATGGGAGTGTCTAAGGGCTCGGTTCCATGATCTTATTGCAATTTATGCTATATACAATTATCATTGTTGATGCAAATTATTATTTGATGCTTATAAGCATGCCACAAACTTATAATCTTTGCTTGTGTTCAAATTGATTTCATAAACCTATAGATTCACTCGGCATTTTTGCTGATTGTTTTACTCACATGTATTTCAGGTAATCAAGAAGTGGAAGCTTGGAGGTCACGGGGAATGAAGTTGTGCACTGCTTTTGTTGTTCAAACTCTTTGATTTATTTATCGTTCCATTTTTAAAACAAACCAATATGTTGTTTTAATTTATCTTTTGGTAACGATTACTTGGGACTACGCTACTCTGACAAATGTTTTAGGAACGATAAATCTAAAACGTCTCTTTTCGAGTCTGTTAGAAATACGTTTTTACGTATATTAGAAGTATCGGTCACTCCACAATATTATTAATGTTGTAATAGCTCGTAGTTAGTGTTACTTATTAAGTTAAGTAAGAAACCGACCCATGGGCTTGTCATGGGTCGGCCCAAGCCCAAATAAGGGCCTTGGATATAAATACCCATTTCCACCATGGAAAGGGGTTGGTTGTTGTTCATTCCATATTTTCATTTGAATAAAATACACATAGTTTTCTCTCACTTTCTCTCACTAGTTTCTCTCTTTAGGAATCTTCAACCCACTTCAGAGATTCATAGGTTATCAAGATTCTACATTTGGTATCAGAGAGCTATGGGGTGATTTAAGGTAATGATTTGTGTTGCTTTTTAGTTTTTGATTGTATTAGTGTTCTTTAAGAAGATCCATCTTGATTCTTGGAGTTTTTGGTGTTTTTGTGATTGGGATTAGTAGATAAGTATTAGTTTTTACTTATTATTGTAGAAATCACAAAACTTTTTGGGTTATTTGGTAAAAATCTGGGTTTAATCTTCATATTTTTTGATCGACTGTACTCGAACAAGGTTTCTGTTTACCCAGTAAAGTTCCGAACCAAAAAGTTCCGGATCAACAAAAGTTCCGGATCAACAAGTTCCGGATCAAGAAGTTCCGGATTAAGAAGTTCCGAACCAAAAGTTTCGGATCAAGGAAAGTTCCGGATCAAGGAAAGTTCCGGATCAAGAAGTTCCGAACCAAAAGTTCCGGATCAAGGGAAGTTCCGGATCAAGGAAAGTTCCGGATCAAGAAGTTCCAAACCAAAAGTTCCGGATCAAGGAAAGTTCCGGATCAAGAAGTTCCGAACCAAAAGTTCCGGATCAAGGAAAGTTCCAGATCAAGGAAAGTTCCGAATCAAGGGAAAAGTTCCGGATCAAGACAAAAGTTCCGAATCAAAAACTTCCGAACCAAAAGTTCCGGATCAAGGAGTTCCGAGCCAAAATCTTCCGAATCAACACTTCTGAATCAACAAAAGTTCCGAATCAAGGGATATTTTACTTGTTTTTTCGACAATTTTTTAGAGGATTTAATCTTGGTTTCTTACAACAAAAACTCAACACAACTCACAAACTTTACTTCGCTGCTCGATCAACAGATAATCTTTGTCTCTTTGAAGTGAACAAAATGAATCCGAATTCATTAATGCCTCAGATGACATCACTTACCGACATTTCCGTCATTACGGGAACGGATAATCGCCCTCCAATGCTCATTAAAGAATTCTTTGAAGCATGGCAAGGCCGTATGATGTCATACCTTAAGGGAAAACCGGTATATGGGAGGCTTATGGTCAAGTCAATTCTGAATGGTCCACTTGATTATGGTACCATCGTGGTTAACAATGTGACTCGACCAAGGGAGTTTGAAGAACTTACACCAGCTCAACAACTTGTTGCCGATGCAGACGAAAAGGCTCTTCAAATCATTCTCCAAGCTCTTCCACATGACATCTATCGAATGGTAAGTCACTATACGGTGGCAAAGGATTTATGGGAACGTCTAAAGGTGTTGCTACAAGGTACGTCTCTTACCAAACAGGAAAGGGAATGTCAGTTGTATGATCTGTTTGATAGATTCACGTACAGCCCAGGGGAAACGCTTCACGACTATTACTTCAGATTCACTACTCTCATGAATGATCTGAATGTATACAATCTCGTGATTGCTCCATTCCAGGTTAACACCAAATTTTTGAATACTTTACCTCAAGCTGAATGGGGTGAGTATATTACCGATGTTAAGTTAACCAGGGATTTGCATAAGTGCAATTTGGATCAACTATATGCTTTTCTTCAGCAGCATGAGAAACATGTGATCATGCACCGTTCACCTCGAGGTATGTACCATGATTCCTTAGCTTTGATGGCGAATTAACCAAGCTTGTCACACAACAACACTCCTTATATCTTGGGACATCAAGCCTATCATCCATCACCTTACATGACACCAACCTTCCCCCAATACTCGATTCTACCGCAACCACCCACCTCACATCAGCAACAATATCGGTTTAATGCACCTTCACCACACTATGCTTCACAACATCACCCAGCAAGCATTGCACCTTATGCTCAGTCTTCATATTCTACTTATCAAGAGAATGCAGCATATCCATCAAGCTACTCTGGCCACATGAGTGTTCCTTCTAGTGCTTATGCAGCTCAACAAGACCAAGCACTGTATTGTGATGATGATGAAGTCCCCATTCCTGAATTCAAACAAGGAACTGATCCAGTTGAAGTGTTAGCCACTATGTCTGCTTATCTCACAAGGACATTAAGCAAACGAGGATTTAGAGGACCAGCTCCTACTAACAATCAGCTGAGGAATTCATCCAATTCTCGCCAAAAAGCTACTATTGAGAATGGCAGGGTAATGGTTCAACCTATTCAACCTTATCAGGAGAGACCTACTACATCAACCACCAATACACGCACGGTCAATCCTACTCCAATGGTCAACACTCCTCCATGGGCTAATTCCACAGGCAAGTTGAGAATGATTACATGCTACAACTGTAAGGAAGAAGGTCACATGTCCAGGGATTGCAAGAAACCCAAGAGGAGAAGGGATGGTCAATGGTTTGCAGAGAAGATTTATCTAGTGAATGCTCAGGCACAAGGAAGGGAACTTGATGAAGAGGAGCTTGCATTTCTTGCTGATCCATGGATTGCTAAACAAGACGTTGTCACTACACAGAATGCAGCATACCAAGCAGATGATCTTGATGCTTATGATTCAGACTGCGATGAACTTCAATCTGCACAGGCAGCTCTTATGGCAACTATCTCTAGCCTAGGGCCAGAAAAGAGATCTGAGGTACTTATTAATACCACTGATAATACCACTGATGCTAGTATTCAACCACACCAAGTTGTGCAAGAGAGTGCTGATTCGAATGAGTCTTCGGTGGTGAGTCTTTCAAATGAGGAGACAATCAATGATAGAAATATCAATGTGAGTCCCCAGACTTTGAGTGAATCACAACCGGGAGCTATTTCGCATACGCATACTCCTGCTCAACAAGATTTGGTCATGGTTCCTGCTACATTACTTAGCCAAATGAATGCTGCACTCTTAGAAACCATAGCTAAGAATAAGAATTTGTTTGATGAGCTTGCCTTATGCAACGAGAAAGTTCAAACTTTGGAATTAGTTCCTTCGTCTAGTGTTCTAACAAATCCCGAATATGATCATTTTCGAAACAAACAAATGGGTCATTTGCAGGAAATTGAAACCTTAAGAGCAGATCTTTCTAACGAACTTAAAGAAAAAGAGTTAGTGGTCACTAATTTTCAAAAACTTCAAATGGATTTTGAGCTACTCGAGTCTAAGAAGAATGAAATGGAAATTAATGCGGCTAATAAGATTAGAAGTCTAGATTATTTGCTTTTAAGACAATACGCTGCCTCTCAACTAGTGCACTTATTTGATGCTTCCTTTAGAGAATTTAACTTATCACGTCAAAAAGGCCTTCCCCCTAACCCACGGTATGCAAAACAAGCTTTGATCCATAGTCCTAGACTTTATAATGCAACCCAATTAGGATTGGTCTTAGACCCAATTGTTATTTTCGATGATCGCACAAGTAAGGATCTAGTTGATGAGGATCGGTCATACAACTTTGCAAAATATCCCGATTGTGATTATTTTAAAATGAATCAGGAGCTTGCTAAAACGGATTTTAGAATTCGCTTCCATATGGACAAAGATCTCGTTACAGCACCAACCTACATGTTAAATGAGGAAAACCCTAGTACACTTCCTACACTTGTCAAAATGGAAGGTCCTAAGGAAATTCCAAAAGATATTCCACCTGTTAGCACTGTATGATTAAACTTGCAAGAGATTAATCAATACTTTGCTAGTTTTGATAAGGTCATTTTGGAATGTACGACTTCAAATGGCCTAACCGCCGGAGAATGGGCTTTCGAACACATGAACGAGGTGCTTAAGAATGAGATCAATCCATTTGTCGAAAGTCTAAAAGGAAGTTTTGCATCTCTTAAAGAAAATCTTGCGTTTGAAATTGGAGAAGTTCAAAAAGTGTTTTATGAAATGGACACCGCTTACGAACTACAACTAATTGAAAAGGAAAATATTTTATCCGAATATGACCGATTCTTGTCCCAAGTAATTTCGTATGATGTGCTTACTACTGTGAATGTTAATTATTCGAATGAGCTTACATCCGTTATGATTAATTGTGATGCTGTGAATATATGTGATGATGTTTGTGATCTCCCTGTAAATGTTGCTGATACTGTAAATGAGGTAGATAATCATTCTTGTCACGAATCTAACGCTGAATTTTTAAAGCTACAAGATTCTTACAATTTACTTTCAAAACGTTTTAATCAACTTGAACAACATTGTATATGTGACAATCCGTCAATTTACGATTGATATTTTATTCTCAAATATTATTTGAAAATATTATTTTAAATGTTACAATATGAACTCACATATTTTTGGGAAGAAATTTGGATTTACGTCTTGAACTAGCGTCGACTACGTTTAAACCGGAGGATTCAACGTTACGTGCTTACGTTTACATACACCGTCTTTGGTGACAGTCTGACATTTCAGAAAATAAATTTATTCGTGAATATTATTTTAGAGTTTTAAATTTGTGTTGGTTCATAAACTAACAAATTTACGAGAAGAGATTAGGACTTACAATTTTATTTTAACGTCCTTTACGACTAAACCAGAAACCTTAGGATTACGTATTTACGTTTTTGAACTCCGTTTTTGATGAAACAATTTTTATTAGATTCGTTTTGTGCCGTTGATTCATAATTTATAAAAATGTTTTTCGTAAAACAACCCGAGGGCACGCAAATCGAGGAAACTAGAATCGATGAGTACCCGTAAATAAATGGGGATGAGACAAGTGGGACACTTGTCCCACCCCCACTCAAAACCGGCTACAACACTACACCACCACAACTTGTTGTCAAGTTATTAACATGTTACTTACACATGTCCATTTAGCTTCAATGTGAAGCTACTTACATCAAAAACCACCAAACCAAAACTAGCTACTCATTTCTCACCATGCAAACAACTCAAATCTCTCTCCCATCCTCCATTGTTGCCGTCCCATATTCACCTTCAAACACCCATTTCATACAAAATTTAACCACAAAACATGTGTTATAATTAACATATGTTAATCTCCATTCAAAAAGATGAAGATTGGTGCAAGTTATAACATCCAAGGAGGAGTATTCATGGTGTCTTGGGGCTGATTTTCCACAAGGTGATCATAAAGATTGATGGTCTTGAAGATGGTGTTGGCTAAGCACAAGTTTCTCCATCAAAATCCATGTTTTGATCACAACCTACATCATCATGGTGGTATAAAGATTGTCCTCCTCATCTTCTTGTTAATTTGATTATGTAAACATGTATTTTATTTCCTATTGTATATGTATATGATGATTATATGATGATGAAAATGTTATGTGGGGATTTGTTGTTGATAAACATGATTAAAAAGGTGAAAAACCATAAGAAACAAGGTTAAAATCATGGTTAAATTTGTTGGCTGTATAAAACAGTAAAGAAATAGGTCATGGACTGATAAAATGATGAAGTAGAATGGATTTACAGTAAGCTATATGTCTTGTACACATGTGAGAGTTGGCCATGCAATGGAATCAAAATAATGAGTGAGATATGATCAAAACAAGTTTAGGGTATAAATCTGAAGTTACTGTTTTGGCCGATTTTTAGAAAATATTTAGAAGATGATTCAACAGTAGCTATAGACGAGTTAAATGTAGCACATATCATGTAGTTTATGTGATAAAAATTTGAGCTTCTATCTCCATATAGAACTCAAGATATGGCAGTTTTGGTGAAAGTGAAGATAAAAATCAGATTTTTGGAAATTAAAGAATAATACTATTATATAAGCACTCAAAATTATATTGTATAAAATGTAAAGTTAAAACCCACTAACTTATGGATTTTATTTGTATAATTATGTAAAAGGTTAAATAAGTGGATATTTTATAAAAATTGTAACTTGTTAAGTCTTATAAGTTATAAAACAATAAACATTGTTTTTACGACTTTTTCGGCTAATACCGTAAAAATTTAACGTTTTTGTTAAATAAAACTTAGATGGTTGGACCCGTCTAATGAAAACTTTATAAAACTTATATACTGATATATAGACATGTATAAAAAGTAAAAACCGATAAAACCCGAACTATAAGAAATACGGACAATTACAAGCTAATTAAGCATATTGGACTAATAATTGGACTAAATAAGATAAAAACTTGTAAAAAGAACTTATTGGGCTTAACCCATTTGGGCCCAACATGGAAAGTATACATACTGATAATGTAAGTATAACACGGATTAATACAAGTTAAGAACTTATAATAGGCTTATTGGACCTAAAACACGTAAATAGGTAAAACGAGAAAACTAGTATAAAAGTTATCAACACATAACACAAAAATGAGTAAATAAGGATATGTAAACCCACTTGATCATCATATATATATATAATCATCATATGTATACATAATTGTTATTTTTATAAAGTCATTGGACAAACGTCTAAGACCGATTATTATTTGTCTAGGTTTCTGTGATTGAAGCACGTACCGTACGTCCGAATTGCCGATAACCCGCCTTCCACATCAACGTGAGTTCATAACCTCGCACTCTTTTAAATGTTTTATAAATGTTTTATAAACCCGCGAGGGAGATAACATGTTAGTTTTTATTAAATAGGACACCATTTGTCCCGATTGTTTGTTTATTGATTTTGGACCCGAATGATTGAATGACCCGATTGTATGACCCGATAAATGATTAGTGGACCCGATAGATGAAATAAAATGGATTATTAAAGTTAGGTTATGTCACTAAAAGTCCCATTAGCATGAATTGTGATATACCGGGAGTTGGTAGACGCTTATGCATTTAATAGTACTATTTGGGGACGATCACCCCAGTTCGCGCCTTGACGGTTGATCCCCGTCGTGCCACATTGATTGGTAAGCGAATTTATGTATGAGAAGATTTCCATAGCGTGACCTTTGTGACGACACGCTACTTTAGATTGGCAAAATTGGTATCGGGTTAGCTACCCGTTGTTGGTTTAGTAAGGTAACAATGTCATGCGGCTTATAATAATCCAAAACTAACGAAATACTACTAGACGCTCCGGATTACGATGTATTGCCTGACTAGCAATACAGGGTCATACTATTGACATTATGTTTGTGTTTTGGTTTTCGTAACCATATCCTTATAACGGTTTTTATTTAATCTATACAACGTTGCAAAACGTATTGTATGATGTTTTTACGACATTGGCTTGTACAATGATTTTTAAGGCTAATGCCTAAATTATGATTTTCGATACGGATTTGTATAAAATGACTTTGGCTATTTTATGGCCTATTAAAATGATTTGTACAAAATGATTTTCAGTAATAATTTTATACTGATATATTATATTGATGAATTTTATGAAACTCTATGAATTCACTCGGCGTTATCGCTGACCTTTTCTTTTAACATGTTTTATCTCAGGTACTTGAAGGTAATTCTCGGGAAGACGACAAGAATTCATGGCCCGCACTTAAACAATATTTTCCATTCAAATACTTTGTAAAACTTTGTATGAAATAATATGACTTGGGACCGATGTAACTTTGATATTTATGAATGGAAATGCTTTATTAATAAACGACGTGATTTTTATGCGTTGTCTATGATGTGAGTAATGTGCTATCCCGTAACACCAACTAGTCTTCCGCTGTATTGAGTTGTATAAATTTGGGGGTGTTACAGTTTGGTATCAGAGCTCTCGTTATAGAGAACGAAATATTTTAAAACCAAGGTTTTGAATAAAACATTTCAAAATCTTTTAACTAAAACCATTTTTCTAAAAATGTCTAAAAATCTTTTGACTATAACGGTGCCGAAGAATTCCCGAGTTACCGACAAGACCAGACTGAGAAGTGTTATTTTAATATATATATAACTTGGCTTATATATATATATATATATGATGTAATTTTATTACATGATTGTTTCATGATTATTTTGATTTTTATACGAGGTATTTATACGACGTCGATTGTCACAAGTAACCCTAAATCCCCTAGTAAATTAATCGAAGCTATTATCGTAGGAATTCTAGCTATCCTATATCTAAAACCAAGTTGTGGATATTTATGATCCCAACAAATGGTTGATATTCGTAGAAATGTAGATATTAGTTGATTATGATATTGAAAAAGAATTGGCAAGATTATAACTGATATTGATGTCATGACGATCTTTCCTTATAGAGTGGAATTTTACAAAACGTTACCACCTAGAAAGATGTCATCTGATTCGTTGTCATCCAATTCTTAAATTGAAATCGAAAGGGTGAATGTTGCACTTGAGGCTGTCATTGGAACCATTACCCAAAAGCCTCATGCCACTAGTACCTTTCCGAGAAGTCTAATTGAATGATCGAGTCATTTCATACTAGTGACTCATTTGATAATTATTGATAAAGGAGATATAGGATTGGAAATTAAGTGTTGGTTCATATTGAGATTGTATTGCCTTTACAAGGCCGAAGAATAAGGTTGTAAGTATTGGAGAATGAGGTAGGATATCGAATTGAGTATAAAATTGGTTGAAATTTGAATATAGAAAAATTTAACCCATATGGTATATGAGATTATTAATAGAAGTCATTAAGTTTTGTGATTGAATTATAAGGTTTTAATTGATTGTTAGTTTGTGTTAAGTGTTGTTCCTAGGCCATTGTCCACTAATGAGGATGCCCAGTGTCCAAGAAATAAATTGAAGAAATCTTCTTCTGAATTGGGACCGATGGATCTTCTGGGACATGTGGAACACCTAATGACTTTTGTAGATTAGTATTCATTATGGTATCTTTTAAAAATCCCTAACTTAACTGAGACATCAGTTGGTAGGATGAGTTTTGAGAATTGTATGACATAGTGACATGTAATGTGTTACGGTACAATTTTGACTTGTTTGTGATTAATGAAAAGGACTACCTTTGATTGCTAAATCTTACATGTATCGATGTTATCTATCCTTTATTGCTTCATCCTAATGTTCGCATTAGTGATGCAACCATTGAACAAGTACTCATCTTGATTTGAGTTACGTTGTGGATTATTCTTTTTGAGCGCCATCAAGATCATGAACCTCATGATTATTTGGCTAAGCTCATTTCCTGGTATATATCGTAGTTAATTCTTGGTGAACAATCTTCATCACTCTTTTGCAGATCACTCATTGTTTTTATAAAGTTAATACGGTATCCTTTGAGAAAATTTAATTTTCATAACAATAAGGATTATTCAAAGTGAGAATTATAAGCGACTGATATCAAAATGAAGTTGTTTATGAAAAGCTTTGGAAACTTGATTATTTCCATAACAAATAAAATCTTTGTAAATTTATTTTGATTCTTATTTAAGAATTAAGCATGAAAATGTTTTTACAAATATGATGATAAAATTTTGACGAACTGAGTATTGCATCGTTAATCTTGAAATTGTATATAGTTGCGCGCCTACATACAATTTGGAATGGACCATGCAAGGCTGATTAGTAGTCACCATAAAACTAATGAATAAACACTACATTTTCTTTGAAGATTGTGAAATATTAAATTTTATGAGATCTGCAAAAAGTGAAAAATAGGGACATAATGTTAGGGACACCTACATATGTGCCTGTAGCATCTATTCTTCTGAGTCGAATTTACTCATCTTTGGAAATTGTCTTATCTGACGATTGACAATTCACTCTTGTCCAATTCTTCCGTAGTGAGATTCTTAGGAAAAATATTTGATTACCGAGTGTTGATACCCGACTCGATGTATCGACGTTCCTATCATTTCTTTTGATTTGGTTTCATTTGAATGACCTGGGTAACGATCCGAAGAGCTTTCGAATGCGTACTCAAATTAATAAAAACATGGGATATATTCATATTCGTTAATGTTTTCGTCTGTATCTGATTTGAAATTCTCTCGCATAGATTATGCGTTGACCTTACTCTTTAGATTATAGTTGTGTCTCCATATATCCTTGAATTTGTGAAGGATTATGAGTTATTATTAGTCTTTTGAGAAGTTCACATCTTATCGACGGCAATAAAACTGGAAAGTTGATAGTGCCAGTGGAATGGATTGATTGATTATGACGTGACGACATTGTCTTAATTGATGGGAACTCAAATTGAATTCCCCTAAAAGATAAGATGTTGATTATCAAAAGTGATTTAAATAATTCTTGATGGATGACCATATCCTGCATTTAGACTTAAAATTATACCGTGTATGGTTGTGAACTAGTTATAGATATTATAATCTAGATAGAACCTAATATGAATTTATTAAAAGATGATAATGATTATCTGAAGCTTTAGTAAGTATTTGTTGGTGAATTACCTAGACTTTCGCCATTAAGGCAAGTTGAAATTGGTATTGATTATATTCCCGGTGCTGCACCTGTGACTTGTGCACTGTACGTCAGCACCATCTGGATTAAAAGTATTACCGTACAACTGAGAGAGTTGTCGGAGAAAGATTTTATTATACCAATGTCATCATGAAGAGCTATGGTGTTATCATTCCTTATATTTATAAATTACTGTGAACTGAGTAAATTGACAATCGAAAACGATATCCATAACTCGAAATGGAAGATTTGTTCGATCATTTACAAGGTTCTTGCGTATGTTCTAAAGATTTGATCCACGGCATGGTTATTATCAACTTCGCATCTGCGAAAGAGATTATCTATTCCAATCACCTCATTCAGAACTTGTAATGAACACTATGAGTTTCACGTGATGTCGTTTGGATTGACTAACACACATGTAGCATTCATAAATATGATGAATCGCGTGTGTAGGCTGTAATTTGATAAATTCATGCTCGTGATCATTAAGAACTATTTGTTTGTTTATAAGAATAGAAAGGAGTTAATAATTAGTTATAAATTGCCCTGAATTGGCTAAACAATGAAAACCTATACCTTAAATATCTAACCGTGTGATTAATAGATAATGGAAGCTATATTGACTTTTCAAAGATTAGAACCATTAACGCTTAGGGATTAAAAACTTAATCCTTTACATAAAATGACCGTTGGATTAATAATGGGAAGATGTATGCATATAGACTCTTCAAAAATTAAGAGCCCTTTTAAGACTTTGGATTTTACCCAAAAAAAAAAAGGAATGGAAATATGTTTTGGCAAATGTTTTAACAAAGGATTTTAAAGGGATTATCCCCTTATACACTAAACATTTAACTAAACTTCTGTTTAGGGGTAAATGTTTGTATATACCTCAAGACAACTTAAGAGGGATTGAGGAAACCATTTAAAACATGACTTGAAATTTGAAACGATAATTTACGCTTTTCAAACTAAGGAAATTTTAAACAAAGTATAAACAAAGGTTTTTCAAACATTTACGGATCTTGCTAAATATTTTTGATAAATCAACAAAAATCTTGTTAATTAAATTCAAATTTATTTTTGAACATTTTATATAATTGGTCGAACTAAGAAATTTAAAACTTTTAAGCTTCATAAAAATTAACTAATAATTATTTAATTAATTATGATAATTATCGACGCTTTAGACGACGGATTGAGTAAAACGGATAAAAATAATAGTAAAGACGAAACTAAAACATAGAAGATATGAAGAAAGAATTTTGAATAAATACGATTATGATATTTATTTCATCAGGAGAAAGTGAACGTAATTACTGACGCATAATATAGAAAGAATATATGAGTGAATTATGGACATGATAATTACATCATCATGAGAATAATATAGATACTGACATATTATATAAAAAGGATAAAGGAACAATTAGGACATGTTCCTTAATAATGAAGGTGCAAAATAAATTGCCGAACGATATAAAAATAAACGATGTTTGTAAAAAGATTAATATAGATAATAAAAAGGGGTTCGCAGCTAATGTGAACCATTAGAATTGAGAAGCCGATAGCATTAAATATTTTAAAGGCCACTTGTGGCTGTATAAATATGGAGATTGTGAGATATAGTTGTGTTGGAATTTGTAAGTATAAGTATTATATGTATGTTATTTTTGACGAAAAGTATCTTTGTCTGAAGAAGTTGTACTAATGGCAATTATGAAGGCAGACATCGCCTCATACATTAGTTAACGTCTAGCTATTGCAAAGGTCATCATCTGAAATTTGATTCGATTTGGGTCATCGTCGACAGACTGACCAAATCTGCTAATATCATTCTCGTTAATGATAAATGCAAAAGAGTTTGTAAACATAGTGCTTGTATCGATCATCTATATATCAAGATCCTCGCTTCGCATCGAATTTCTAGATATTTGCTCAGAAATCAATAAGAACGAACCTTGATGAGAGTACTATGTACCACCCCAAATCGAAGGGACGAGGTAAAGTAACGATACAAAATACTATAAGCACTGTTCTATGTTTGAATGATTGACCTTTGGTTATAGACCGTATAATCGTTTTCCTTTGGAGAGATTATCATTAATAATTATCGTATTAGGATCGAGATCGAATCTTGTTAGGATCTGAATCTTAGAGCATCTGGAAGCAGGAGATGAGATGAAGACATCCGACATACACCCATTGTGAGTTGGACATGTCTTTTAGGTTTAAGGTTCCTATGATGGCGAACCTATCCTTACAAAATACCCGACCCGCGAGATCTGAAATGATTATTGAAAATAGGATTTGATTATTGACTGCCGATAGTGGGCAGGAGGTTATGTGAATATGAAATGTAGATCTTGAAGTGCCAAATGGGTAGCGAAGTTATGCCAAAATTTTTAACTTTGGAAAAATGAATTCATGATCTGACAAATCATGGGATATAAGTCCCCGTTGTTTGGGACCATTGAGATGATGTAAAAGATTTGGTTTGAAAGGCATATAAGCTGGATCTACCCAAGGACTTCAAGAGATGCGTGAATTATGTTTTGTAAATCAAACTTGATGGAATATCTATCAAGTGAAAATCTGATTGTTCTTAGTAAAGCTTAGATCGGCAAAAAGTTGCATTCATCAGAAACCCGTGAACATCATGGATAGAGAAAGTAAGTCAACATTAAGCCTGGTCTTATTCCCGTAGTTATGTTAGATGAAACTCGCGTATTATAATGGATTACACTTCTTAGAAAAGACCGAGTGTGGAGGAAATACCCACATGGCTTTAACTCTATAAGAAGCGAGTAGTAAGATGATCTTTGAGGACAAAGATCCTGTTTAGGGGTAAATGCTGTGACAATCCGTCAATTTACGATTGATATTTTATTCTCAAATATTATTTGAAAATATTATTTTAAATGTTACAATATGAACTCACATATTTTTGGGAAGAAATTTGGATTTACGTCTTGAAGTAGCGTCGACTACGTTTAAACCGGAGGATTCAACGTTACGTGCTTACGTTTACATACACCGTCTTTGGTGACAGTCTGACATTTCAGAAAATAAATTTATTCGTGAATATTATTTTGGAGTTTTAAATTTGTGTTGGTTCATAAACTAACAAATTTACGAGAAGAGATTAGGACTTACAATTTTATTTTAACGTCCTTTACGACTAAACCAGAAACCTTAGGATTACGTATTTACGTTTTCGAACTCCGTTTTTGATGAAACAATTTTTATTAGATTCGTTTTGTGCCGTTGATTCATAATTTATAAAAACGTTTTTCGTAAAACGACCCGAGGGCACGCAAATCGAGGAAACTAGAATCAAGGAGTACCCGTAAATAAATGGGGATGAGACAAGTGGGACACTTGTCCCACCCCCACTCAAATTCGGCTACAACACTACACCACGACAACTTGTTGTCAAGTTATTAACATGTTACTTACACATGTCCATTTAGCTTCAATGTGAAGCTACTTACATCAAAAACCACCAAACCAAAACTAGCTACTCATTTCTCACCATGCAAACAACTCAAATCTCTCTCCCATCCTCCATTGTTGCCGTCCCATATTCACCTTCAAACACCCATTTCATACAAAATTTAACCACAAAACATGTGTTATAATTAACATATGTTAATCTCCATTCAAAAAGATGAAGATTGGTGCAAGTTATAACATCCAAGGAGGAGTATTCATGGTGTCTTGGGGCTGATTTTCCACAAGGTGATCATAAAGATTGATGGTCTTGAAGATGGTGTTGGCTAAGCACAAGTTTCTCCATCAAAATCCATGTTTTGATCACAACCTACATCATCATGGTGGTATAAAGATTGTCCTCCTCATCTTCTTGTTAATTTGATTATGTAAACATGTATTTTATTTCCTATTGTATATGTATATGAAGATTATATGATGATAAAAATGTTATGTGGGGATTTGTTGTTGATAAACATGATTAAAAAGGTGAAAACCCGTAAGAAACAAGGTTAAAATCATGGTTAAATTTGTTGGCTGTATAAAACAGTAAAGAAATAGGTCATGGACTGATAAAATGATTAAGTAGAATGAATTTACAGTAAGCTATATGTCTTGTACACATGTGAGAGTTGGCCATGCAATGGAATCAAAATAATGAGTGAGATATGATCAAAACAAGTTTAGGGTATAAATCTGAAGTTACTATTTTGGACGATTTTTAGAAAATATTTAGAAGATGATTCAACAGTAGCTATAGGCGAGTTAAATGTAGCACATATCATGTAGTTTATGTGATAAAAATTTGAGCTTCTATCTCCATATAGAACTCAAGATATGGCAGTTTTGGTGAAAGTGAAGATAAAAATCAGATTTTTGGAAATTAAAGAATAATACTATTATATAAGCACTCAAAATTATATTGTATAAAATGTAAAGTTAAAACCCACTAACTTATGGATTTTTTTTATATAATTATGTAAAAGGTTAAATAAGTGGATATTTTATAAAAATTGTAACTTGTTAAGTCTTATAAGTTATAAAACAATAAACATTGTTTTTACGACTTTTTCGGCTAATACCGTAAAAATTAACGTTTTTGTTAAATAAAACTTAGATGGTTGGACCCGTCTAATGAAAACTTTATAAAACTTATATACTGATATATAGACATGTATAAAAAGTAAAAACCGATAAAACCCAAACTATAAGAAATACGGACAATTACAAGCTAATTAAGCATATTGGACTAATAATTGGACTAAATAAGATAAAAACTTGTAAAAAGAACTTATTGGGCTTAACCCATTTGGGCCCAACATGGAAAGTATACATACTGATAATGTAAGTATTCACGGATTAATACAAGTTAAGAACTTATAATAGGCTTATTGGACCTAAAACACGTAAATAGGTAAAACGAGAAAACTAGTATAAAAGTTATCAACACATAACACAAAAATGAGTAAATAAGGATATGTAAACCCACTTGATCATCATATATATATAATCATCATATGTATACATAATTGTTATTTTTATAAAGTCATTGGACAAACGTCTAAGACCGATTATTATTTGTCTAGGTTTCCGTGATTGAAGCACGTACCGTACGTCCGAATTGCCGATAACCCGCCTTCCCACATCAACGTGAGTTCATAACCTCGCACTCTTTTAAATGTTTTATAAATGTTTTATAAACCCGTGAGAGAGATAACATGTTAGTTTTTATTAAATAGGACACCATTTGTCCCGATTGTTTGTTTATTGATTTTGGACCCGAATGATTGAATGACCCGATTGTATGACCTGATAAATGATTAATGGACCCGATAGATGAAATAAAATGGATTATTAAAGTTAGGTTATGTCACTAAAAGTCCCATTAGCATGAATTGTGAACTACCGGGAGTTGGTAGACGCTTATGCATTTAATAGTACTATTTGGGGACGATCACCCCAGTTCGCGCCTTGACGGTTGATCCCCGTCGTGCCACATTGATTGGTAAGCGAATTTATGTATGAGAAGATTTCCATAGCGTGACCTTTGTGACGACACGCTACTTTAGATGGGAAAAATTGGTATCGGGTTAGCTACCCGTTGTTGGTTTAGTAAGGTAACAATGTCATGCGGCTTATAATAATACAAAACTAACGAAATACTACTAGACGCTCCGGATTACGATGTATTGCCTGACTAGCAATACAGGGTCATACTATTGACATTATGTTTGTGTTTTGGTTTTCGTAACCATATCCTTATAACGGTTTTTATTTAATCTATACAACGTTGCAAAACGTATTGTATGATGTTTTTACGACATTGGCTTGTACAATGATTTTTAAGGCTAATGCCTATATTATGATTTTCGATACGGATTTGTATAAAATGACTTTGGCTATTTTATGGCCTATTAAAATGATTTGTACAAAATGATTTTCAGTAATAATTTTATACTGATATATTATATTGATGGATTTTATGAAACTCTATGAATTCACTCGGCGTTATCGCTGACCTTTTCTTTTAACATGTTTTATCTCAGGTACTTGAAGGTAATTCTCGGGAAGACGACAAGAAATCATGGCCCACACTTAAACAATATTTTCCATTCAAATACTTTGTAAAACTTTGTATGAAATAATATGACTTGGGACCGATGTAACTTTGATATTTATGAATGGAAATACTTTATTAATAAACGACGCGATTTTTATGCGTTGTCTATGATGTGAGTAATGTGCTATCCCGTAACACCAACTAGTCTTCCGCTGTATTTAGTTGTATAAATTTGGGGGTGTTACAGTATATCTTTAGAATTAAAACAACAAACTCAAAATGAGGATCTTTTGATAACAAATAGTTGTGAAAACAGTGTTGAGACGAGTGACAAGATGATTGCAATAGTTAAGGCATTAGAGGAAGAGATTATGAGATTGAAGAGAGATGTGTCATCAAATGAAACACTAAAATTGGAACTAGAGGTTGCAGAGTCTAAAAACCAGGACTTAGAAATTAGACTTTCGTCTATTCTAGGGGAGATGGATCGTGCAAGACTGGGAATGTCCAAACTTTATGGTTCACTAGAAGAACGATTCGCTTTTAATGCGGCACAACAACAATCTTATGTTGAACAATTGAACCAAAAATGTGAGGAAATCTCTGACTTAAACATCCTGCTCATTGACAAAAATATGGTTTTGGCCGAGTTAAAGGAGACACTTCTTCTCACCCGACAAAAAGCTGTTAATAACTTAGCTACCACCTCTGCACCGTCCTCTAGTGCTCCAACAACCAAGTCAGTAGTGCTTTATAAGAACCCGCTCCATAAGCAAAACCCGGTTACCTACGATGATTATATGAGGAATGCAATTAAGCATGTAGATCTTGTTAGGGATATTTTAGACGATCTTTATGCCTTAGATCCCTTAAGTAGCTACTATTATTCAGCTCATGAATATATTCAGCGAGTTCAACATTGCTTAGCATATTTGCAATACATAGGTAAACCAGGTTTCGCACTACTCACTAATAGACCCATTGCTCTAACACCATTCAATAAGACTCCAGGAGCAAAACCGTCATTGGCACAATCAACTAAGGCACCTTTAAAATCTGTTACTAATGTTTCCACTTTGACTTCTACAGGATTAAAAGAGTCTACTAAGGCTAAAGGATCGCCACTTAAGAAAGATAAGATCAAGCCCTCCACTAGTAGTACCAACAAGAAGAAAGTAGAAGCTCACCATAGGATTGTTATTTCAGATTTAAATAAAAAGAATCATGTTGCTAAGACTAAAAGCTCTGCGCCTGTGCAGAAGCCCAAACCATTCGTGAATTCTAATTTGAATTGTTGGAATTGTAATGAGTGCATGTTTTCCCAACGTCATGATTTATGTCTTATTGATCATGTGAATGAAATGAATGCCATTAGGAATAATCTTGAATGGAAGCCCACTGGGAGAACTCGTACCCAAGTTGGCTGGCAATGGCGTCCCACTGGTAGGACCTTTACATTAGATGGAAAAATGTACCCTTTAACTAGGAATGCATCCATTGAGGTTAGGTCTGAGCGTCCTTTAGTTAGGCACACTAGCACTAAAGTATGGAAACAGCGCCCTTTTATTAGGTCAACCCCCACTATAGTGCCTATCAGTGCAGAAATACCTCAGGATTTAAGCCAACTAGAATCTACACCACCAACTAGGAAGAAGAAGGCTAGGAAATATAAGAAACCTAAAATTAGAAAATCTAAGATTATTAAATCTGTACCAGCTATTAACAAGGAACATTCAGATTCCGATACCTCTACATTGTCCTCGTCTGGTGATATTTTCAGGTGGTCCAAATCATCCTTTGGTATTTGGACTCCGGTTGTTCAAAGCATATGACCGAAGATCGCTCGATGCTCCGAAATTTCGTCAGCAAGTTTCTTGGAACGGTTAAATTCGGTAATGATCATATTGAAAAGATAATGGGGTATGGTGAATATCAGATTGGAAACGTTACGATTTCAAGGGTATACTATGTAGAAGGTCTTGGTCATAGTTTATTTTCAGTAGGACAGTTTTGTGATTCCAACCTAGAGGTTGCTTTTCGACAACATAATTGTTTCATCCGCAACTTGGAAGGAAAAGATTTGTTGAAGGGGTCTCGTGGTGCAAATCTTTATACTTTGTCCTTACAAGACATGATGGCCGCCTCTCCAGTATGTCTTCTCTCTAAAGCATCTAAGACCAAATCATGGTTATGGCATCGCAGATTATTTCATCTCAACTTTGATGCTATTAATCATCTGGCTAAAAACGAATTAGTTCGTGGTCTTCCAAAGCTCAAATTTCACAAGGACCATTTATGTTCCGCGTGTTCAAGGGGGAAAAGTACCAAGAAATCATACAAGCCCAAAGCTGAAGACACCAATCAAGAAAAACTTCATCTTTTGCATATGGATCTTTGTGGGCCAATGAGAACTGAAAGTGTGAGCGGTAATAAATTCATTCTTGTTATTGTGGATGATTTCTCCAGGTTTACATGGGTTAGATTTCTACGTACAAAGGATGAAGCACCGAAGGCTATCATCACTTTTCTGAAATTCATTCAGGTACGTTTAAATACTACTGTCCGCCGTATTCGTACAGACAATGGAACAGAGTTCGTCAACCAGACTCTTCGTGATTACTATGAAGTTGGTATCTCACATGAAACATCCGCTGCACGTACTCCACAACAAAACGGTGTCGTTGAAAGACGGAATCGTACGCTTATGGAAGCTGCTAGGACGATGCTGATTTATGCGAACGCTTCATTGTTCTTGTGGGCAGAAGCCATCTCTACTGCATGTTTCACCCAAAACCGTTCTATCATTCGGAAACGCCATGGAAAAACACCTTACGAGCTTCTACATGATCGTAAATGATATGAGCTTAAACTCATATCCTTTTATCAACAAATAACCCTAAAACACGAAGCAAAATACCCTTTTATATTGTAAAAAGCAGTGTTATGTGGTATGTTTGTGTTTGTGTGATCTTATGTAGGTAAAAGGATACAATTTCAAGCAAACAAGGAAAAACCAAGCTAAAATGGATGAAAAAGACAAGGAAGGATCACAAGTGACAAGTTTTCAAAGCTCAAGGACCTATCTTGACAAGTCTTGAAAGTTGAGGGACTTAAAGTGCAAATACTGCAAAGTCAAGATCCAAGTCAAACCTGGTCAAACTACAAAGTCAATCAAGTCAAAGGGCCATTTTTGTTGAAGAATGAAAGTTGAAGGGCCAAAATTGTCAAAGGAATGAAGTTTCTAGCCTTAAAGAGAAATCTGCCAAGTTAAGGGACTTAAATTGCCAAGTTTGGAAAGTATTGCAAGTTGAATCCATGTGCAAAGGCTTTTAACCAATCAGAAACAAGGAAACATGTCACACGGATCAAACAATTAAATCCCACTACAAGCCGCCACATTTAATGCAAGATCACAACAGTGTGATCCGTGTAACACTTTTTCCACCAATAAGAAGCTGCCACGTGTCTCTCTCTTTCACCAAAATATTTTCCAGGATCGCGTTTTTGATAGAATGCATTTCAGAAGAAGATCAAAATATCAAAGTTGCTCGTTTTGATGAGACGAATCCAATGGTGCAACTTAATTAGCATATTATCCAATGAATCAAAAATCCCCAAAATGTGTTCATCACCTTTAAAGAAGATTGGCAGAATTCATCCACGTGTCAAGCAATGATTGGCCTGAACACGTCACATCTCCAACAAACTCTCAAGTCTAGCCTATAAATACACAACTTGTTCTTCATTTTCAGTAGTAGTTAATTTTCAGAAAACACATAGTTCTCTCAATTTCACTTTTCTCCTTTTTCCCTCCTTTTCACCTAACAACTCAAGAGACTGACAACCTCTTGAGTTTGTTAGTTAGTTAGAACCCTTGTAACTACATTTGTAACAGAATTCATCAATAAAATTTCAAATTCCAGTTTTCCCGCCAATTCTTATTCTTCAATTCCTGCTACTTTCTTGCTGTTATTGGATTCAATTGTTGCTGTTAGAAGTTTGTTATGATCATACATTGATCATAACTGACTTGGTTGAAGACTTGTTGCTGTTTGATCAGAATTTCAGTCCTTTCCATTGTTCTTGAAGTTTCATATGCAGAATGATGATTTGTAGCTGTTTTGGTGATTGATAAGAGTTGATAGCTAGTGATAGGTGGTGGTATCATTAGGGCAAGAGAGCTCAGCGCTCCTCTTCTACCCAAAGGTTTTCTACAATAGGTTCTGAGTTTCTGATTTAAGTTCCTCTAAACAGTTCTTGCATGCTATATTTCCTAGTGTAATGATTGATGGCTGTCTGATTCTATTTGATAAGTGGTTGTTTGATTGAGTGAGTCTAGTGTATTGTAGCTTAATCTTGTTCACTTGAGTTTAGTATTGAAGTTTTTGGCTCAATTTCAGTAATTGCTTAGCTAAACACCTTAATTGAGTTCTAGTTGGTAAACTTGCTTGATTTCAGTTTCATTAGCCTTCATTTTGATCACATAAACTAGTTTGCTATAGCTCATAACTCAGTCTTAATCATTACTCAATAATCCTTTGAAAAAGTTTGATAAAAATCAGATAAGGTGTGTTTGGGTCTAGTTGTAATTCAGTTGTCAAGTGTTGTTAATTAGTGTTTAAGTGTTCATTTGCAGTCCTTAGAAGTTAACAAGTAGTCCTGAGTCTTTTATAAGTCATACATATAGTCAAAAAGGCAATTGGTTAATAAAAAGTTTGGGTCATTCATTTTAACAGTTTTTAGTTCAAAACTTGTCAGATTCATTTGCTTATTTCTCCCTCATTACTAGATCAAAATTGCTCAAACCAGTTTCTAGTTATAGCTTAATACATAATCTTTCAGACTTTAGGAGGAAATTCTACAGTTTTCAGAAATAAGCAAGAAATCAGCTTATTAGTTAAGACCTGAGCAAATTGCATTCTCTGATATAAGTGGTTGACTGTTTTGCTAGATCTCACAATCCACTTCATAAAAGTCCTTATTTTCTTTCACAAATCAGTTTAGAAAGGGTTGAATATGAGATTTTGAGATTTTGAGCTTTTTCATAAATCTGGTCAACTTTTGGTCAACATAAGCTCATTTGAGCTTATTTTCAGATTTCTAGCTTATTAGTGGATGAAAATTGTTCTAGTTTGATTTCCCCTACTTTAAATCAAGTGCTTATTCATTTTCTTTACAAAAATCAAGTTGTGGATGTCTGGATTATGCTTTAGCTTATTTTGAGCTTATTGATAAGCTCTCTTTTGCTTATTTTGGACTTTTAGACATTTTCCTTAAACACACGTTTCTATTATTGGATTTGAAGTAGTTTGCAATTTGTTTCAGCTTAATTGGTTGAGAAATAAGCTCAAACGAGCTTATTCTTTCATTAAGCCCGTTTTTTGGTTATAAGTTTGGAAATTTGCACTTTAGTCCCTAGGAGTTTAATTAGTGTTTAAACTTAGCTAATCTTTCTAATTTTGTGGTAATTGCAAAAGTTAGTCCCTGGATTTGTTAGTTTGTTTAATTTCAGTTTTAGAAGTTTGTTAGTTTGTTAAATTTGGTTAGTTTGTTAGAATTTTTACAAGTTTAGTCCTTGTAGTTAACTGTTTTACATTTTTAGTCCTTATAATTTTTAGAATTTACATTTCAAGCATTTATATTTCATAGAAATTACATTTTCAGTCCTTATACTTTTAAATTTTGCATTTTAATATTTTACTTGAATAAAATTTGGAATTTGCAATTTGTTTTACGTATAAATAGGTTTATATTTTTCATTTTTACTTAGTGTTGTTTGAATTAGCAATAGATTACCAAGCAAGCTTGAACAACCAAAAACAATTAAAAATTTGATATTGATTGGACTTTCTATTAGTTAAGAACTGAGAAAACGAACTTGCATTATACACATTATACACATCTCATATGGCCAAGGTGGATTAATTATGAGGGAAATGTAAATTTTTTAAGCCTTGAAAGATAATATTGCATGAGGACATGGCAATGCTCAAGTGTAGGGGAATTTGATATGAGCTTAAACTCATATCCTTTTATCAACAAATAACCCTAAAACACGAAGCAAAATACCCTTTTATATTGTAAAAAGCAGTGTTATGTGGTATGTTTGTGTTTGTGTGATCTTATGTAGGTAAAAGGATACAATTTCAAGCAAACAAGGAAAAACCAAGCTAAAATGGATGAAAAAGACAAGGAAGGATCACAAGTGACAAGTTTTCAAAGCTCAAGGACCTATCTTGACAAGTCTTGAAAGTTGAGGGACTTAAAGTGCAAATACTGCAAAGTCAAGATCCAAGTCAAACCTGGTCAAACTACAAAGTCAATCAAGTCAAAGGGCCATTTTTGTTGAAGAATGAAAGTTGAAGGGCCAAAATTGTCAAAGGAATGAAGTTTCTAGCCTTAAAGAGAAATCTGCCAAGTTAAGGGACTTAAATTGCCAAGTTTGGAAAGTATTGCAAGTTGAATCCATGTGCAAAGGCTTTTAACCAATCAGAAACAAGGAAACATGTCACACGGATCAAACAATTAAATCCCACTACAAGCCGCCACATTTAATGCAAGATCACAACAGTGTGATCCGTGTAACACTTTTTCCACCAATAAGAAGCTGCCACGTGTCTCTCTCTTTCACCAAAATATTTTCCAGGATCGCGTTTTTGATAGAATGCATTTCAGAAGAAGATCAAAATATCAAAGTTGCTCGTTTTGATGAGACGAATCCAATGGTGCAACTTAATTAGCATATTATCCAATGAATCAAAAATCCCCAAAATGTGTTCATCACCTTTAAAGAAGATTGGCAGAATTCATCCACGTGTCAAGCAATGATTGGCCTGAACACGTCACATCTCCAACAAACTCTCAAGTCTAGCCTATAAATACACAACTTGTTCTTCATTTTCAGTAGTAGTTAATTTTCAGAAAACACATAGTTCTCTCAATTTCACTTTTCTCCTTTTTCCCTCCTTTTCACCTAACAACTCAAGAGACTGACAACCTCTTGAGTTTGTTAGTTAGTTAGAACCCTTGTAACTACATTTGTAACAGAATTCATCAATAAAATTTCAAATTCCAGTTTTCCCGCCAATTCTTATTCTTCAATTCCTGCTACTTTCTTGCTGTTATTGGATTCAATTGTTGCTGTTAGAAGTTTGTTATGATCATACATTGATCATAACTGACTTGGTTGAAGACTTGTTGCTGTTTGATCAGAATTTCAGTCCTTTCCATTGTTCTTGAAGTTTCATATGCAGAATGATGATTTGTAGCTGTTTTGGTGATTGATAAGAGTTGATAGCTAGTGATAGGTGGTGGTATCATTAGGGCAAGAGAGCTCAGCGCTCCTCTTCTACCCAAAGGTTTTCTACAATAGGTTCTGAGTTTCTGATTTAAGTTCCTCTAAACAGTTCTTGCATGCTATATTTCCTAGTGTAATGATTGATGGCTGTCTGATTCTATTTGATAAGTGGTTGTTTGATTGAGTGAGTCTAGTGTATTGTAGCTTAATCTTGTTCACTTGAGTTTAGTATTGAAGTTTTTGGCTCAATTTCAGTAATTGCTTAGCTAAACACCTTAATTGAGTTCTAGTTGGTAAACTTGCTTGATTTCAGTTTCATTAGCCTTCATTTTGATCACATAAACTAGTTTGCTATAGCTCATAACTCAGTCTTAATCATTACTCAATAATCCTTTGAAAAAGTTTGATAAAAATCAGATAAGGTGTGTTTGGGTCTAGTTGTAATTCAGTTGTCAAGTGTTGTTAATTAGTGTTTAAGTGTTCATTTGCAGTCCTTAGAAGTTAACAAGTAGTCCTGAGTCTTTTATAAGTCATACATATAGTCAAAAAGGCAATTGGTTAATAAAAAGTTTGGGTCATTCATTTTAACAGTTTTTAGTTCAAAACTTGTCAGATTCATTTGCTTATTTCTCCCTCATTACTAGATCAAAATTGCTCAAACCAGTTTCTAGTTATAGCTTAATACATAATCTTTCAGACTTTAGGAGGAAATTCTACAGTTTTCAGAAATAAGCAAGAAATCAGCTTATTAGTTAAGACCTGAGCAAATTGCATTCTCTGATATAAGTGGTTGACTGTTTTGCTAGATCTCACAATCCACTTCATAAAAGTCCTTATTTTCTTTCACAAATCAGTTTAGAAAGGGTTGAATATGAGATTTTGAGATTTTGAGCTTTTTCATAAATCTGGTCAACTTTTGGTCAACATAAGCTCATTTGAGCTTATTTTCAGATTTCTAGCTTATTAGTGGATGAAAATTGTTCTAGTTTGATTTCCCCTACTTTAAATCAAGTGCTTATTCATTTTCTTTACAAAAATCAAGTTGTGGATGTCTGGATTATGCTTTAGCTTATTTTGAGCTTATTGATAAGCTCTCTTTTGCTTATTTTGGACTTTTAGACATTTTCCTTAAACACACGTTTCTATTATTGGATTTGAAGTAGTTTGCAATTTGTTTCAGCTTAATTGGTTGAGAAATAAGCTTAAACGAGCTTATTCTTTCATTAAGCCCGTTTTTTGGTTATAAGTTTGGAAATTTGCACTTTAGTCCCTAGGAGTTTAATTAGTGTTTAAACTTAGCTAATCTTTCTAATTTTGTGGTAATTGCAAAAGTTAGTCCCTGGATTTGTTAGTTTGTTTAATTTCAGTTTTAGAAGTTTGTTAGTTTGTTAAATTTGGTTAGTTTGTTAGAATTTTTACAAGTTTAGTCCTTGTAGTTAACTGTTTTACATTTTTAGTCCTTATAATTTTTAGAATTTACATTTCAAGCATTTATATTTCATAGAAATTACATTTTCAGTCCTTATACTTTTAAATTTTGCATTTTAATATTTTACTTGAATAAAATTTGGAATTTGCAATTTGTTTTACGTATAAATAGGTTTATATTTTTCATTTTTACTTAGTGTTGTTTGAATTAGCAATAGATTACCAAGCAAGCTTGAACAACCAAAAACAATTAAAAATTTGATATTGATTGGACTTTCTATTAGTTAAGAACTGAGAAAACGAACTTGCATTATACACATTTCAAATGGCGCCGCTGCCGGTTCTTTGACTACACGAGAGACTATCGATTGACGGTTTTCATTGGCTTTTGGGATCCGTTCACTTTGTGAACGTTATTTTTACGTATCATAAATCAAAAACAAATAAAAAATCAAAAATATAAAAATATATAAAAAAAAAACTAAAAAATTAACAAAACAATTCTTTTCCTAAAGAATTGACCAAAAAAAAAAAAAAAATTAAAAAATCCAAAAAGCAATCTTTTTCCTAAGAGATTGCACCCAAAAATATATATTATTGGATTTTCTCGGTTTTTATGTACATATAGTATTTTCCTTAAAAAAAAAAAACTCATAAATACAAAAATATTTTCCATATATTATTATAAGTACATACGTATACGTATAAGAACAATCAATCTACATATCTTCCATAAGTATTGCCGAGGCAATACACCGTGTTGAGGGGCGCTCCGGTCCTTGACACGCGTATCGATCAAACAAAATAAAGCAAGAATAGATAAATACTCTCAATAAGCAATAATTCGAAGAATACGAACATTTAAGTGAATAGAAAGGCGATGTGCTATAAAATGCCATCTAAGGGTCAATAGGTACTTAAGTGCTTCGCGCCACCTAACCCCCCGTTCACTTGGGAGTATTCTAAGAAGGAAAGCTTCATTGAGGGTCTTGCACCCAAAGTAGTATTACATATATTGTTACTTTCTTGTGGATATTTAATATCGAAACTCGAAGAGAATAATCTTATTCTTTTCAAAGTCACACGAGAGCTTCTCTCTCATTCCTCGTATTGAGTTGCATGCTCACTCGCGGGCGTGCACAAATACCGATTGGTGTACAACCTCTTCCTCCGAAAAGGAAGAAGAAAAGAAAGAGTAAGACCACCATCGTCCACCAAGCCGATCACGAGAATCGTGCTTTGTCACCACCACAAGGAGCCATGGCTGTTGATAACCGTACTTTGTTTGAACGTATGCAAACCAACATTCATGGATTTGTTAGTGCCATTAAGATTCCCGACTATCCCGCTAACACATTTGAGCTACATACATCTATGATCAATATGGTTGCTGCATCACCTTTCTATGGAAAACAAAATGAGGATCCCCATGCTCATCTTAAGAGATTCCTTTCACTTTGCAATACCATTAAGCATAATGGGGTTCCACCGGATGTCATTAGATTGTTGTTAGTGTCATTTTCACTAGATGGGAGTGCTAAGCATTGGTTAGACACCCAACCACCCGATAGTATCACCACATGGGATGGTTTTACCACTAAGTTTTTGAACAAATTCTTTCCTCCACAAAAGACTATGGCTTTGAGAAATATGATTATGGGCTTTACACAAAAACCTAGTCAATCCTTTGGTGATGCTTGGGAAGAGTATAGTGAGTTGTTGAGGCGATGCCCTAATCATGGAATGGATGATCTAAGCAAAATCAATACTTTCTACAATGGCCTTAAACCTCACCACCAAGATTCACTAAATGCTTCCGCGGGAGGGAGTATTCATTTCAAGACATACCAAGAGGCTTTGACCATTATTGAGACTAAGGCAATGGTTCAAACCAATGATCCATTTGAGGAAAGAGTTCATGTTATCCAAAACACTTCTCAAATCCCTTTTGACAACCAACTCCTCAAGTTTCAAGAAGCTATTTTTCAAAGGATGGATAGAGAAAGTGAGAGGCATTTGCAAGCACAACAAGATATGCTTCAAACTTTTAAGAGCATGACATTGAACAATTCCTCAAACAATGTGAATGCCATCACCATTTCTTGTGTTACTTGTGGAGGACCTCACTCTTATGAACAATGTGACAAGGTGCAAGGGTATCAAGGGGAATGTTATGCTTACCAAGAGGAACACCGTGAACACTTCAAGCCTAACATTAATCCAAATAACCTTTCTTACAAATCCCAAAATTACCTTACTCCACCCGGTTTTCCACCCCAACCACCCACCCAAATTCAACAAAATCCTCCTCAAATTCTAGCAAGGAATCAAGGGCAAAGACAACCATACCAAGGAAATAATTACAAAGCACCCAATCAATTTCAA
Organism: Glebionis coronaria; assembly: GCA_025667525.1. Classification (NCBI taxonomy): domain Eukaryota; kingdom Viridiplantae; phylum Streptophyta; class Magnoliopsida; order Asterales; family Asteraceae; genus Glebionis; species Glebionis coronaria. The sequence goes on from CM046876.1 coordinate 15,884,788, forward strand.
CCTCAAGCTAATACCTTTTATCCACCACAACAAGGATTTAATCAACCACTTCCATTTATTCCCAATCAAGCATATGCTCCAATTCCAAATCAAGCTTACCCTCAAAACCAAACTCAAGGATATGGGATGCAAGAGACTCAAGAGTATGTTGACAAGAAAATGCGTGATATTGAGAAGAGAATGAATGACCAAGTGAAACGTACAATAGAGGAACAAATCAATAGGGTTTTAGTGGCGGTAACTCAAAGACCACAAGGGGCTTTACCTTCCAACACACAAACAAATCCTAGGGCTAATGTCAATGCCATTACAACAAGAAGTGGTACAACAACAAAGGATCCTTCACCTCCTAAACCTACTATTGTTCAACCCACTTGTGCTCCTACTTGTGATAAGCCTTCTACTTCTACTCCACCTCCTCAAAGTGCTCCTATTCACTCAAACACACCTTCTCAACCACCTCATACTTCTCCTTCAACTTCCACACTTCCCAATGAAGAGGCTAACAAAGACAAATCTTCCACTACAACACCTATTCCACCTACACCAAAACCTACTCTTCCATACCCTTCAAGGTTGAAAAAGGACAAGTTAAAGAACAAAGATGACATACAAGTGTCCAATTTCTTAAGGATGTTCAAGCAACTCAATATCAACATATCCTTTGCGGAAGCTCTTGCTTATATGCCAAAGTTTGCTAAGATGTTCAAGGATTTGCTCTCCAACAAAGAAAAATTGGTTGACTTGCCCAACACATCACTTAATGAAAATTGTTCCGCGGTGTTACTTAAAACTTTACCAACAAAACTTGGAGATCCGGGGCGCTTCTTGATACCTTGTAATTTTCCCGGTGTTGAAAATTGCATGGCTTTGGCGGATTTAGGGGCAAGCATAAATCTCATGCCTTTATCGGTTTGGAAACAACTCTCTCTTCCCGAGCTCACCCCCACTAGGATGACTCTTGAACTAGCCAACCGAACCATAGCTCACCCCGTAGGTATAGCGGAAGATGTGTTTGTAGGTGTGGATAAGTTTACTTTTCCGGCCGACTTTGTAGTGGTCGATTATGACATGGATCCTAGAGTGCCTTTGATTGTTGGTAGACCGTTTTTGAGAACGGGTCGTACCTTGATAGATGTGGCGGAAGGAGAATTAATTATGAGAGTAGAGGATGAGAAAGTGGTGTTTAAGTTAGGGAAAGTTTGTGATAGAAGAGAGGTTAAGGAGTCTAGACCTTGTGAGACGATTAACATTGTGGATGTGTTAGATGAAGTGTGTAATGAACACTTTCATGATGCTTGTAAGAATGCTAGTGATGAGATTCCACATGTTGAAACCGTGGCCTCAATTGCTCCCTCTTTAACACCTTTTGGAGAGAGTGATTTCCTCTTGGAGGAATTTGAGTCCAACTTTCTTGGTGATGATGATTCTCCCATTAATTGGGAAGAAGATATTCTTACAATCCAAAAGTTGCTCAATGAGGACCCTATTCCTTCCCCTATTCCACAAGAGATTACCATTGAGGAACCTTCCATAGTGAAACCTTCCATAGAGAGTCCACCTCCCATTGAACTTAAGGAACTTCCATCCCACTTAGAATATGCTTTCTTAGAAGGAAAAGACCAATTACCGGTGATTATTGCTAAGGAATTGAAAAAGGATGAGAAGGAGCAACTTATTGAAGTCCTTAAGAAACATAAGAAAGCTTTAGCATGGAAAATATCCGACATAAGGGGAATTGATCCACATTTTTGTACTCACAAAATCCTTATGGAGGATGATTATAAACCCGCCATTCAAAACCAAAGGAGAGTTAACCCAAAAATTCATGAGGTTATTAAGAAGGAAGTGATTAAACTCTTAGATGCGGGTATGATTTACCCCATTTCCGACTCTCCATGGGTTAGCCCGGTTCATTGTGTTCCAAAGAAGGGTGGAATCACCGTGGTGCCTAATGAGAACAATGAGCTTATTCCCACGAGACTTGTAACCGGTTGGAGAGTATGCATTGATTATAGAAAACTTAATGAGGCAACTAGGAAAGACCATTTCCCGCTTCCCTTTATGGATCAAATGCTTGAACGCTTAGCGGGAAATGAGTACTATTGTTTTCTTGATGGCTTTTCGGGTTATTTCCAAATCCCAATTGACCATAAGGATCAAGAAAAGACCACATTCACTTGTCCATACGGTACATTTGCTTACAAGAGGATGCCTTTTGGCCTATGTAATGCACCGGGGACGTTTCAAAGGTGCATGATGGCAATTTTCCATGATATGATAGAGCAAACCATGGAGGTTTTTATGGATGACTTTTCCGTATTTGGGAACTCCTTTAGCTCGTGTCTCACCAATCTTGAGAGAATGCTTAAGCGTTGTGAGGAAACACGTTTGGTGCTTAATTGGGAGAAATGTCACTTTATGGTAAAAGAGGGGATTGTTTTAGGACACAAGATATCCAATAAGGGATTAGAAGTTGATCGTGCCAAAATTGATGTGATTGCTAAGCTTCCCCCACCCACCTCGGTTAAAGGTGTGAGGAGTTTCTTAGGTCATGCGGGTTTTTATAGGCGCTTTATACAAGATTTCTCTAAGATAGCTAGACCGATGACTCATCTCTTGGAGAAAGAGGCTCCTTTCATTTTTGACCAAGCTTGTTTAGAATCTTTTGAGACAATTAAGGAAAAATTGACAAAGGCTCCCGTTTTGGTTTCTCCAAATTGGGAATTACCTTTTGAACTTATGTGTGATGCTAGTGATTATGCGGTGGGGGCCGTCTTAGGACAAAGAGTTAATAAGCATTTCCAACCTATACACTATGCGAGTAAAACCATGACCGGTGCACAACTTCATTACACTACCACGGAAAAAGAGTTGCTTGCTATAGTATATGCTTTTGAGAAGTTTAGACCATACCTTGTGCTTTCCAAGACCATAGTGTATACGGATCATTCCGCTCTCAAGTATCTTATGACAAAACAAGATGCTAAGCCTAGGCTTTTGAGATGGGTTTTGTTGCTTCAAGAGTTTAAGATAGAGATTCGTGATAAAAAAGGGGCCGAGAATTTAGCGGCGGATCATTTGAGTAGACTTGAGCATCCTTTTCAAGGAGATTTCCCACATCAAGAAATCAATGAATCCTTTCCATTAGAGGAGCTCATGTCTATCTCTTCCCAAGAGGATGCCACACCTTGGTTTGCGGATATTGCAAACTATCTTGTGGGCAATGTGCTTATTGAGGGTCTTACTTACCAACAAAAGAAAAAGTTTCTTAAGGAAGTTAAGTATTACTTTTGGGATGATCCATATCTTTTTAGGCAATGTGCGGACCAAATCATTAGACGGTGTGTAGATGGGCCCGAGGCATTTAAAATCTTAGAGGCATGTCATAAAGGACCTACGGGTGGACATTTTGGGCCTAACTACACCGCCAAGAAAGTCTTTGATTCGGGTTACTATTGGCCTTCCATTTACAAGGATGCCCAAGAGATGGTGAAATTTTGTGATGTTTGCCAAAGACAAGGAAAAATTACACAACGTGATGAGATGCCACAAAATTTTATCCAAGAGTGTGAGATATTTGATGTATGGGGAATAGATTTCATGGGACCTTTTCCATCCTCTAAGGGAAACAAGTATATACTTGTGGCGGTGGATTATGTGTCCAAGTGGGTGGAGGCTAAAGCCTTACCTACTAATGATGCTAGAGTGGTTGTAAAGTTCTTGAAACAATTGTTTGCTAGATTTGGTGTACCTCGGGCCATCATAAGTGATCGTGGTACGCATTTTTGTAATGATCAATTCACAAGAGTTATGAAGAAATATGGAGTGAATCATAGACTTTCTACCGCGTATCACCCTCAAACAAATGGTCAAACCGAGGTCACAAATCGTGGTTTAAAGAGAATTTTAGAGAGAACGGTGGGAGAGCATAGAGCTTCTTGGTCGGATAAGCTTGATGATGCTTTGTGGGCGTTTAGGACGGCTTTTAAGACACCAATTGGTTGTACTCCTTATAGGCTTGTCTATGGAAAAGCGTGCCACCTCCCATTTGAGTTAGAACATAAGGCATCTTGGGCTCTCAAGTGGGCTAACTTTGATTTAAACCAAGCCGGTTCACATAGGAAAGATCAAATCAATGAGATGGATGAGTTGAGAGCCAATGCCTATGAGAATTCTTTGCTATATAAGGAAAAGACTAAGAAATTGCATGATGCTAAGATCAAGAATCGTGAGTTCAAAGTTGGAGAGCCGGTTCTCCTCTTTAACTCAAGATTGAAGCTTTTTGCGGGCAAGCTTAAGTCGAGATGGTCCGGTCCATTCACTATTGCTCAAGTGTTTCCATATGGAACTCTTGAGTTGTCCCAACCCGATGGTCCAAATTTTAAAGTGAATGGTCACCGTGTTAAGCACTACTTTGGGGAGGACATTTCCGTTGAAATGGTCCAAGAGGTCCCCATTTTCCCCATGAATTAATTCATTGAGGGACGAGTCGAGCTAGAGACTCATTAACTCAAGCATCGTATAACTAGGTTAGAGTGTTGTAGGTTAGAAATAAAGGCATAGATTTGGAGATAAGTGTAGGGGAGACCTTCTTTTGTCTTCATGCTTGTTTGTAGGGTTGCTCACTCATCTCATGCTTTGGAGCTTATGGAGGAGGCCCTTGTATCCGGTTCACTTCGTTACTTTAGTGATTTTTCATTGACACGTTGTGCTTAAACTTGATTTCACTAATAGTAGTCCTTTCCTTAACTTGGGTTAAGCAAAGTCTATTCATTGTCATAAGTGTAGGGGAGTTCACTTCCATGCTCTTAAACATTGAGGACAATGTTTAGCTTAAGTGTAGGGGGGTCTTCTATCGAAGTGACCTTACCTAGAACTTGTCATTGTCTTGCATGATAACATGGAAAATTGGATTTTCAACATTTTTCAAATTTTTGATCTACTTTGGCCACAAAAATATGCATTCATAATTTTTGCATCAATCATTTTTCATTTGCATAACACATTTGCATTGTATATATTCTTTTATTTTTCATCAAAAATATATAAAAAGGGAAAAATATAATAAAACATGGTTTTAACAAATTTAGATTTCTTTGACATATTAGGCCCGCCATGGATATTTTGACTCAACCCGAGATTGTTTATTTTAGCATTCTCTAGCTAGTATCCTTAACCATGTAGTCCTTCATTGGTCTATTAGGCTAAGCTTCCACCAATTTCATTCTTTGAAATTTTAAATTTGTGGAGAATGGGAAATGATAGAGTTGAAGCAAGTGTAAAAGGGCTAGATAGACTTCATGGCAATTACTTGTGGCTAAACCCTTCTCTTCTCTACCTCTATTTTCTTCGCTTGTATATAATTGTTAATAAATAATCAAGTACGGTTTTAATTGGTTCGTAATCTCTTATGCATTTTTGGCTAATCATTTATGGTTGATATGAGTACGTCTTAAGATTCTAAGTTAGCACGTTTTATGTGTACTAGACTTGTGTCATGCTCCATATTTAGCGGGTGTTTTTCCTTTTCTTCTTTGCAAATTTTTTGGAGAGGAATAAAGAAAAATAAGAGCGGCTTATGAAAAAAAATGAGTGGCTAGAAAAAAAAAAAAAAAAATAAGAAAAAAAAAAAAAAAATAATGCAAGACTCCCAAGAGGGGCAGTGTGGTGTTAATTATAGTGACTATTGAGTTCCAATATTACCTTGACGGGTTGCGGGGATTCAATAGATTGCTCCAATCCAATATTACCTTGACGGGTTGCGGGGTTGAAGATCCAAAATCTCAAAAAGATGCGGATGTAAATTATTGCGTGAGTTTTATTTTTCTTTCCTTAGCGAGTGTGTAGTTACTTATGAAAGCATGACATGAGGATTTTACACATAAGGCGAATGACTTATTATTCTTAATACGGACTTGTATTAATTGTGAGCGGTTTTTCAAGTAATGGATGAGAAGATTACTTAGGATTAAAACCGTCCTTCCTTATTTTTGGATTTTACATTTCTTATATTTCACACTTTAATAATGACAAATTTGCTCACAAGCAATTTGCTCAAATAATAACCGGTTCCACATTTAATTGTCATGAATAAGTTGATGCACTTTTTACTTGTGAATGCAATGATTCCATTTACTAGCTTGGTATGGGGAAAGTGAAACTTGAGGGTGATAAGTGTCCATGGTACCCAAGCCCTAATCCAAGTCATTGAGTTCTTTATGAGTTATTTCCATCAAAACCTTTTCAAGAAAAATCAAAAAGATATAGATAGAATTGTATTTTAATCCATAGCATTGTTAAAAATCAAAATCATGCATCATCTAGTTTAGAGTAGTGTAGATGCATCTCATATGGCCAAGGTGGATTAATTATGAGGGAAATGTAAATTTTTTAAGCCTTGAAAGATAATATTGCATGAGGACATGGCAATGCTCAAGTGTAGGGGAATTTGATATGAGCTTAAACTCATATCCTTTTATCAACAAATAACCCTAAAACACGAAGCAAAATACCCTTTTATATTGTAAAAAGCAGTGTTATGTGGTATGTTTGTGTTTGTGTGATCTTATGTAGGTAAAAGGATACAATTTCAAGCAAACAAGGAAAAACCAAGCTAAAATGGATGAAAAAGACAAGGAAGGATCACAAGTGACAAGTTTTCAAAGCTCAAGGACCTATCTTGACAAGTCTTGAAAGTTGAGGGACTTAAAGTGCAAATACTGCAAAGTCAAGATCCAAGTCAAACCTGGTCAAACTACAAAGTCAATCAAGTCAAAGGGCCATTTTTGTTGAAGAATGAAAGTTGAAGGGCCAAAATTGTCAAAGGAATGAAGTTTCTAGCCTTAAAGAGAAATCTGCCAAGTTAAGGGACTTAAATTGCCAAGTTTGGAAAGTATTGCAAGTTGAATCCATGTGCAAAGGCTTTTAACCAATCAGAAACAAGGAAACATGTCACACGGATCAAACAATTAAATCCCACTACAAGCCGCCACATTTAATGCAAGATCACAACAGTGTGATCCGTGTAACACTTTTTCCACCAATAAGAAGCTGCCACGTGTCTCTCTCTTTCACCAAAATATTTTCCAGGATCGCGTTTTTGATAGAATGCATTTCAGAAGAAGATCAAAATATCAAAGTTGCTCGTTTTGATGAGACGAATCCAATGGTGCAACTTAATTAGCATATTATCCAATGAATCAAAAATCCCCAAAATGTGTTCATCACCTTTAAAGAAGATTGGCAGAATTCATCCACGTGTCAAGCAATGATTGGCCTGAACACGTCACATCTCCAACAAACTCTCAAGTCTAGCCTATAAATACACAACTTGTTCTTCATTTTCAGTAGTAGTTAATTTTCAGAAAACACATAGTTCTCTCAATTTCACTTTTCTCCTTTTTCCCTCCTTTTCACCTAACAACTCAAGAGACTGACAACCTCTTGAGTTTGTTAGTTAGTTAGAACCCTTGTAACTACATTTGTAACAGAATTCATCAATAAAATTTCAAATTCCAGTTTTCCCGCCAATTCTTATTCTTCAATTCCTGCTACTTTCTTGCTGTTATTGGATTCAATTGTTGCTGTTAGAAGTTTGTTATGATCATACATTGATCATAACTGACTTGGTTGAAGACTTGTTGCTGTTTGATCAGAATTTCAGTCCTTTCCATTGTTCTTGAAGTTTCATATGCAGAATGATGATTTGTAGCTGTTTTGGTGATTGATAAGAGTTGATAGCTAGTGATAGGTGGTGGTATCATTAGGGCAAGAGAGCTCAGCGCTCCTCTTCTACCCAAAGGTTTTCTACAATAGGTTCTGAGTTTCTGATTTAAGTTCCTCTAAACAGTTCTTGCATGCTATATTTCCTAGTGTAATGATTGATGGCTGTCTGATTCTATTTGATAAGTGGTTGTTTGATTGAGTGAGTCTAGTGTATTGTAGCTTAATCTTGTTCACTTGAGTTTAGTATTGAAGTTTTTGGCTCAATTTCAGTAATTGCTTAGCTAAACACCTTAATTGAGTTCTAGTTGGTAAACTTGCTTGATTTCAGTTTCATTAGCCTTCATTTTGATCACATAAACTAGTTTGCTATAGCTCATAACTCAGTCTTAATCATTACTCAATAATCCTTTGAAAAAGTTTGATAAAAATCAGATAAGGTGTGTTTGGGTCTAGTTGTAATTCAGTTGTCAAGTGTTGTTAATTAGTGTTTAAGTGTTCATTTGCAGTCCTTAGAAGTTAACAAGTAGTCCTGAGTCTTTTATAAGTCATACATATAGTCAAAAAGGCAATTGGTTAATAAAAAGTTTGGGTCATTCATTTTAACAGTTTTTAGTTCAAAACTTGTCAGATTCATTTGCTTATTTCTCCCTCATTACTAGATCAAAATTGCTCAAACCAGTTTCTAGTTATAGCTTAATACATAATCTTTCAGACTTTAGGAGGAAATTCTACAGTTTTCAGAAATAAGCAAGAAATCAGCTTATTAGTTAAGACCTGAGCAAATTGCATTCTCTGATATAAGTGGTTGACTGTTTTGCTAGATCTCACAATCCACTTCATAAAAGTCCTTATTTTCTTTCACAAATCAGTTTAGAAAGGGTTGAATATGAGATTTTGAGATTTTGAGCTTTTTCATAAATCTGGTCAACTTTTGGTCAACATAAGCTCATTTGAGCTTATTTTCAGATTTCTAGCTTATTAGTGGATGAAAATTGTTCTAGTTTGATTTCCCCTACTTTAAATCAAGTGCTTATTCATTTTCTTTACAAAAATCAAGTTGTGGATGTCTGGATTATGCTTTAGCTTATTTTGAGCTTATTGATAAGCTCTCTTTTGCTTATTTTGGACTTTTAGACATTTTCCTTAAACACACGTTTCTATTATTGGATTTGAAGTAGTTTGCAATTTGTTTCAGCTTAATTGGTTGAGAAATAAGCTCAAACGAGCTTATTCTTTCATTAAGCCCGTTTTTTGGTTATAAGTTTGGAAATTTGCACTTTAGTCCCTAGGAGTTTAATTAGTGTTTAAACTTAGCTAATCTTTCTAATTTTGTGGTAATTGCAAAAGTTAGTCCCTGGATTTGTTAGTTTGTTTAATTTCAGTTTTAGAAGTTTGTTAGTTTGTTAAATTTGGTTAGTTTGTTAGAATTTTTACAAGTTTAGTCCTTGTAGTTAACTGTTTTACATTTTTAGTCCTTATAATTTTTAGAATTTACATTTCAAGCATTTATATTTCATAGAAATTACATTTTCAGTCCTTATACTTTTAAATTTTGCATTTTAATATTTTACTTGAATAAAATTTGGAATTTGCAATTTGTTTTACGTATAAATAGGTTTATATTTTTCATTTTTACTTAGTGTTGTTTGAATTAGCAATAGATTACCAAGCAAGCTTGAACAACCAAAAACAATTAAAAATTTGATATTGATTGGACTTTCTATTAGTTAAGAACTGAGAAAACGAACTTGCATTATACACATTTCAGTAAACCCGATGTTTCATTCTTTCATGTGTTTGGTGCTCTTTGTTATCCAAACATTAATAGTGAGAACTTGGGCAAGCTTCAACCGAAAGCCGATATAGGTATTTTCATTGGTTACTCACCCTCCAAGAAAGCATACCGAATTTACAACCGTCGTCTTGGTAAGATTGTAGAAACTATGGACGCAGATTTCGATGAGCTGACAGCGATGGCTTCTGAGCAACGCAGCTCTGAACCCGCGCTTCATGAGATGGGAACCGGTGCTATTAGTTCCGGATTAGTTCCCAATAATCCTACTTCTACATCATTTTTACCACCTACAAGGCCCGAGTGGGATAAACTGTTTCAACCGTTGTTTGATGAATTCTTTGATCCCCCAAATGATGAAGTTCCAGCACCTGTAGTGATAGCTCCAATCCCTGAAGTTGTTGCTCAAGCAAATGAAGCTTTATCTAATGCATCTTCAATTAACATTGAACCGGATGCACCTTTACCAAGTGATTCTCAAACTACACCTGAATCGTCACCCTTACTTGTGCCTAATGATGTGGAAGAGGATTCTATTGATCACGACTTGGAATATGCTCACCTAAAAGAGCTTCCTTTCTTTGGTGTACCGATACCTGAAAACCCTTCAGTCGCGTCTACCTCAGAAGAAGCTCCTTTAATTGTTCACTCCAGACCACCACGGATTGAAAATCATAGCACCAAATGGACAAAAGATCACCCAATCAGGAATGTTATTGGAGATCTAGATCGACCAGTCTCTACACGCCATCAATTACAAGAGAGTGCACTCTATTGCTACTTTGATTCATTTCTCTCCGAAGTTGAACCTAAAAATTGGCAACAGGCTATGACTCAATCATCTTGGATTGAAGCCATGCAGGAGGAACTAAATGAATTCCAAAGACTTGAAGTATGGGAATTAGTTCCTCTCCCTGACAAGGTTAACATCCTTACTTTGTTATGGGTTTATAAGGTTAAACTCGATGAGATGGGTGCAGTCTTGAAGAATAAGGCTAGATTGGTTGCTAGAGGATATAAACAAGCCTTGGGTATAGATTTTGAAGAATCTTTTGCTCCTGTTGCAAGATTGGAGGCTATTAGACTATTCCTTGCGTATGCTGCTCATATGAACATGATCGTCTATCAAATGGATGTGAAAACGGCATTTTTGAACGGTGAACTAAGGGAAGAAGTCTATGTTAGTCAGCCGGATGGGTTCGTTAGCACGGAGTTTCCTAATCATGTGTACAAGCTTAAGAAGGCTCTCTATGGGTTGAAACAAGCTCCACGTGCTTGGTATGATCTCCTTTCAACATATCTCATTTCGGAAGGCTTCTCCAAAGGCAAGGTGGACCCTACTCTATTCACTCTCAAGGAGGACAACGACATGCTTCTGGTACAAAATTATGTTGATGATATAATATTTGCTGCCTCTAACATAGAATTGTCAACACGCTTTGAGAAGATAATGTCCACACGCTTTCAAATGTCGATGATGGGAAAAATTTCATTTTTCTTAGGATTACAAATTTCTCAGAATCCCAGAGGCATCTTTATTAATCAATCCAAATATGCTCTAGAATCTTTAAAGAAATATAACTTTGAAAGTTGTGACCCCGTGGACACTCCAATGGTGGAGAAATCCAAGTTAGATGAAGATAGGAATGGGACTATTGTCGATCCAAAACTTTACCGTTGGATGATCGGCACCCTTCTCTATCTGACTGCTAGCAGGCCTGATTTGCAATTTGCTGTATGCATGTGTGCCCGGTATCAGGCTCGGCCTACCGAAAAGCACCTACATGTTGTTAAAAGGATCTTTCGGTATCTAAAAGGAACACTTCATCGTGGTCTATGGTATCCGAAAGATTCCTCTATTGCTTTAATATCATACGCAGATGCCGGTCATGCTGGGTGTCAAGACACGAGGCGTAGCACTTCTGGATCTGTGCAACTCCTTGGAGACAGATTGATCAGTTGGTCTTCAAAAAGGCAGAAAAGCGCCGCAATTTCTAGCACGGAGGTTGAATACATTGCCATGTCCGGTTGTTGTGCTCAAATCCTTTGGATGAGATCACAATTAACTGACTACGGTTTGGGATTCAACAAAATCCCGATGTATTGTGACAACAAGAGCGCCATTGCCCTTTGCTGCAACTACGTTCAACACTCCCGGGCCAAGCACATAGACATTCGCTACCATTTCATTAAAGAGCAGGTGGAGAACGGAGTGATCGAGCTGTATTTTGTCACTACTGAGTATCAGCTGGCAAATATGTTCACCAAAGCCTTAGATCGAGGACGAATCGAGTTTTTGATCGACAAGCTTGGCATGAAATCATTCACTCCAGCGACTCTCAAAGAATTGGCAGAAGAATCAGCTGAATAGGGGTGGTAAACTATTCAGGCGTATCCTTTGTTCGTAATCATGTATATTATCGTAAATATATAAACCACAAAAAGAAAAATACAAAAATATAAAACCAAGAAAAACCATAAAAAATATAAAACCTACAAAAACCATAAAAATTATAAAATCAAGAAAAACCAAAAATATTTTTCGTTTTTTAAATCGGGCATGTCTTTTAGTACGGTAATATTTACGGCTTTAGAAATGTCGATCAGTATTGACACGGCGCCATAAATAGAGTCCGTATAAAAGTTGTACATTTTTAAAACATGCCCATTATGGCTTGTAGTTATTTCAGACTGCAACCCGTTTTTCATATTAATGTCACGTATTTCCTTGGAAAACGTTGGCTCACAACGGGAATTAATTTTCCCGGGCATGATTTACAAGCCAAATCATGCAAAGGGATCAAGTTTACTTTACAACTTGGTCTAACACAAGTTAGTGTACGTCTCAGTGCATTAATTTGTCAAAATAAGAGAAATCTTATTGCCACCACGAATCAATCTTTTCAAGATATTAATTGGAAAAGTTTTCATCAATATTTGACTCTTTAAACAATGACTACAGCTCTTTAAATAGAAAACGGGTCATCGTTTAAGGGGGAGAAAATATTAAATCATCTTCGTCATCAAAACGATTTTCAAAAGTGATTTTGGAAATTTAATTGGCTAAATGGTTTATGATTGGTCTTGCTTTAGAATACGACTTGTGCTCGTTCAATGTGATAGGAATTGCTTTAAGATCTTGGAGATTTGCTAATAGGTTGCGATGCTTAAGTTGTGTAAAGGTTAAGTTGGCGAAATTTAACAATGGTTAGGGAGACGAGAAAAGAAACATGAAAATATAAGGAAAAAAAAGGAAAAAAAAAAGAGGAAAGTATAGGGTTAAAAAGGACTAAAGGTGAAACTTGAAAATTTTTGACCTAAGTCAAACCAACCCCCCCCCCCCCCCCCACTGTTCATTTTCTTCACTGTTTCATCTTTTCCGCCATTAACACACACATAACACACAAACAAGCTTTCAAAAACTATCGATTCAATAAATTCAATCCGTTTCATTCGATCAAACAAGGTACAAGCATCAATCTTTGATTATTAATTCGTTTAATTCATTGAAATCCACTTAATTAATTCGTTTGAATTAAGATTATCAAATTAGGGTTCGTTTGCCTAATTTGGGATCAATTAATTAGGGGTTTTAGGTGGGTTATACTCGGAATGTCCTTAGATAGATGTTGTGTTGCCTTAGCATGCCTTAAAACTCCCAAATCGCGCTTAGAATAATCATCATAGGCTGCGTTTATGACTTCTGGATGAACATGGCTAGCAATCTTCCGAATGAAGGAAAGTTCCGAACAAACTTCCGAATGAAGGAAGTTCCGAACGAACTTCCGAATGAAGGAAGTTCCGAACGAACTTCCGAATGAAGGAAGTTCCGAATGAACTTCCGAATGAAGGAAGTTCTGGATGAACTTCCGAATGAAGAATTTCCGAGTGAACTTCCGAATGAAGAAGTTCCGAGTGAACTTCCGAATGAAGAAGTTCCGAATGAACTTCCGAATGAAGAAGTTCCGGATGAACTTCCGAATGAAGAAGTTCCGAGTGAACTTCCGAATGAAGAAGTTCCGGATGAACTTCCGAATGAAGAAGTTCCGAATGAAATTCCGAATGAAGAAGTTCCGAATGAACTTCCGAATGAAGAAGTTCCGGATGAACTTCCGAATGAAGAAGTTCCGGATGAACTTCCGAATGAAGAAGTTCCGGATGAACTTCCGAATGAATAAGTTCCGACTGAACTTCCGAATGAAGAAGTTCCGAGTGAACTTCCGAATGAAGAAGTTCCGAGTGAACTTCCGAATGAAGATGTTCCGAATGAAGGACTTCCGAATGAAGAACTTCCGAATGAAGGACTTCCGAATGAAGAGTTCCGAATGAAGGACTTCCGGATGAAGAATTCCGAATGAAGAGTTCCGAATGAAGAGTTGTTGGATTGATAGTTGTTTGCCTATTATAAGTACTTGTTGAAATGTGTTATGCTTAGAAGTAATAATGATACATATCTATATGTTTTTGTGCATCAACCTTTCATGTCTTATCTTAAGCAGATACGATGACTAATCCAACAGTACAAGCAATTCAAGACTCTAGAGCAGCCGCAATTGCCGAAGCACGAACCCTCAAGTTCATACCAAACAATTACCGGCTGAAGCAAGTCTCAAAATCCACTCACCATGGATTTAAAGTCGCCATAGCAATCCTTGATCACTCGCACTTCAAGAATGCTTTAAGGAGTACTGCCTCGGTGCCTTATGATTACATGTTTGAGTTCTGGGCCACCAAGGAAAGTACTTCAAACAAGATCACCTTCACTCTCGACAACAAGCAGCAGACACTTACTGTTTCAGACTTCCATAAGATATTTGGCATTCAGGATACACCCAAAGGTATGGCATTTTCGACGGATCCTACCAAAGACGAACTCATGGAGATGTTCGATGCTCTTGGATGTCCTGACATACGAGTTGTGTCTGAGTTTACCACTGCTAAAGTAGGTCAACCTTGGAGAGCAATGTTGGGTATTCTCAGTAGATGTCTTACACCTAAAACCAGTGGGCATGATGCTTTGCGTAGTCCAATTATGAACATCTTCCATGGAATGTACACAGGCGCAAATGCAGATTATGCATTATTGTTATGGGAAGAATTCACCTTTCAACTCTTCCAAAACAAGAAGCTGAAGACTAATTTCTTTCCTTACCCTCGGTTTATCAAGCTTATCATTAATTATTTTATGAAGAATGATGTATCTATTGATAAGCGTACAGCAAGTCGTCATCACACTGAAGAGGCTGATCACACTGTAGATCTAAGTCATGAAGGACCATCGGGTGGTGTGATTCCTGGTCCTATTCCCGATTATCTTCTGACGGATAAAATTAAAGCTTCTGCTGATTACAAGCTACTGCTGCTAGAAATCAAGAAGCTAAAAGCAAGCCTTCAGACTGGAGCAGACTCGTCTACTACGGTCAAGAGTAAAGGTAAACGCAAGCAACCAGTTGCTTTACCTGAACCCGAACCCAAGAAGAAGAAGACTGAGGCTAAGAAGGGAAAAGGCACTGCGGATGAGTTTGTTCTACGTGACGAAGAGGATGTTGATGATCCTACTCTTGATAAGGCTGAGAGAAAATTAATGAAGATAGCTATTGAGAAGAGTAGGAGAGACACGGGCGGTAGTGGTTCGGGTGCTCAGATGAATATTGAAGAAGAGTACGAGGAGCCAGAGGATGTTTATGAGTTTGGATCACCTGAACGGTATTCTACTTCGAAGGAGACATCCATCCCTGTTTCAGCAAGTGTTGAAAAGGAGTCCGGTGCTCCTACAATCATGGTACCTACTCAACCTTTAGTAACTCAACCTCCACCAATACAGCCCTTACCAACCCGACCGGTACCAACACCATTCCTTCCACCACCAATAACTCCCATCCTTAGTACTGTAGTAACAACCGAGCCTCTTCAACCAACTCAGAGTAGCTCTGCATCTTCTTCAATGGCTGCATTTGTAATGGCAGAGATGTTGGATAAACACACGGATAATCAAAGAAGAGAGATGAATGAACTTCGAGAAGAGCTACTTAGAAGAGTGCAAAGTGAAGAAGCCTCAAAGAAAGCACAAGAAGAGATGCTTGCTAAGTTCGCTGCAGAGATGGAGACGACACGTAAAGCTCATGCAGAAGAACTAGCTCAGGTTAAGCAGGCCGAAGCTGATAAGTATGCTGCACGTATCACGAGACTTCAAGCCATGAGGGATAAATACAAGGAGCAGAAAGAAACACTTGAAGCTTCTGTTGAAGAAAGAGTGAAAGAATCCATTGAGTCCATTATGCCAAAACTGCGTGATGAGATGAAGAAAATCGCAGCTGATAACTTGAAGATTAAGTCATCCAATCCTTCTGAATCCGCCTACAAAATTGCCTATGAGTTAACGGATTTTGAGTTAAAGAAGATCCTCAAAGCTCGTATGAGGGAACTTGGGTCTTTTGATAAATCTAAGATTCAACGGACTCTCTACAAGTCACTCAATGACGTTATTATGGAGGATGATCGGCTATTTAAGGTGTTTGGAAGTGTGGTACCTTACCACATTCTACCTGAGGAGGAAAGGGAAGAAAGTGAACAAGAAGAGGGTGACGGTAAAGAGGAAGAAGAAGGTGAAGAAGAAGGAGAAGAAGAAGAAGATGAAGATGATGATGATGGTGACGATGGTGGTGATGATGATGAGGATAATGATGATGATGATGGTGATGATGGCGGTGCTGGTAATGAGGAGAGTGCTAAGGGAAGCAACGAGGATAGCGATGAGGATGATGATGGTAAACAACCTAAAAAGGGGGACAAGGTAGCCAGCACAAAGAAACCATCTAAGTCTGGAACCAAGTCTCAAAAGGATGCGGCGCAGAAGGAAAAATCTACTTTAACGGAATCAAGACGATCCAAGTGGCGCCATGATGTGAATGCTACTAAGGCGTCATCGATTCCCGGTACATCTTTTGCTGTGTCTATACCTGTTACCACTAACCCTGTTAGTTCTGTTGTTGCTCCTGTGATTGCAGAGTCAGTAACAGAACCTGAAGCTGCACAACACTCGCCTGTTCATGACACCACCGAGATGCCTGAATCAGAACCAGCACGTGTTCATGTATCTATTCCTCTACAACAAGAACCACAATCTACTGTTCCTGAGTCAAGCACACGGGATTGGGCAGACACATTGGAGATTGACGAGACTGCACTGCCACAAGCTTGGATCACGGCAGCGGCTCAATATGATCCAATCACAGACGCTGACAGAGATGTTCTATATCTCCGCATCCGTAGTATGATTGACTTGTGCGCATTTTTGGCTCATGAGTATAAATCTTCGGTCACTCCTTCGTTGGTAAAGAGAGCGCTAAAGGATAAGAGAATTCGCGCCAAAACCAGGTTAACCCGAATGGAGTTCGAGTATTATGCTGACGAGGTCCTGAAAGCGCTTAACACCGTTCAAAGGCCAGGCCTCCATGAATCAGAAAGAGCTCCACCTCCACTTGATGCTTCTCAAGATAATCAAATCGCTCTCGACTTCTTCGTCACCTATTATCTTGATTATCTCCTCAAGGGTTCATCAAAGTACGCAACCTCACTGACCTTGCTGAAAGCTGCCAACTAGGGGACAATACCCTGGATCGAGGAAAAGGTAAACCGACTCTGGGTCCCAAAGGTAACTCGTAATTATGATATGTATGCTGTTATAGGTGCATCTCATTGGGACGAACGAGTCCGAAGGGCGTACAAGGGTTGCTGCTTAGCCAATTCAGGAAGTAACGTTAGATCCGATATCCGCATCTCCAGTATTTTAGGGCTGAAAACTGAAGCCAAGAATGGCTATTATCATGTGACGGAGATTCGTCTAAAAAGGGAGGATGATAGAGAATACAAAATCCAGCAGGGAGATTTTTCTATCATTCGCCTTGAGGATATCGAAGATATGTTGCTTATGATGACCCGGGATCAACTCACCCATATTGCTCGTGAAGACATAATTGCCTTGACTACAGCACTTCGTATGTTCACACGAAGCGTTGTTATCAAGAAACGAGTTGAAGATCTTCAATTGGGAGTCGAAAGCTACCAAAGGAAGCTTAACCTCACCTGTCCACTGAACCAAGTTCTACCTCAACATGTCGATAGATGTCCCTATATCGGCATTACTGTTCCGAATTACGGCATTTTCTACTTGAACAGTCGAGGGATAATGAAGTTTATGAGGGTGGGTGAGCTTTATAAGTACAGTGATGGGACTCTCATATACGTCAGAGGAAAGTTGGAGCATCTTAATTCGGGTGGGTCTTTACCAGAGATGATTGAGGATTGGCATCAGGGTTATCGGCAAATGGCGAAGTATGTGATCAAGAAGATTGATCAAAAGCTCCGTGAACGTAGATTGATGAGGATCTTAGAAAGATTCGTTGGTGGAAGACCATATGGAGTGCACCACAAGTTACTGCAACGATCCATCTAATGGTTCGTACATTTCAGGTCTACTCTATATTGGTTTTTTAATTGTGAATATGTAAATTTGTGAATATTGTGCTTTTACGGCTTGATGTAGTGTTAAGGTATGATAATTTTTCAAGAATTTCTCACGAGATTCTAAATCTTTCAAAATATATCATACTAAAGCACTACAACTATCCCTTATTAATTTAAGGGGGAGCATTAACATGTTCTATGGCCAAACATCAATCTCATTTTTACCCAAAGACCTGTTAATCCATTCAATATCCCAAATATTAATGGTTAACATTTTGGATAAGGGGAGAAAATGGGATTAAGGAGACTTAAATGATACTTGGCTAAAAGATGAAAAAGACTTAACGATTTTCCAACTTAATATGTGTAAAGCACGTGTTAAGGGGGAGCGTTTTTTATGAATAAAACACCTAAGGTACAAAACTTTTGATTTCAATATCACAAGTACCTTAAGTGATTTTCAATGATTTTTCATAGTGGCTATACTTTCCCAAAACACGCTTAATTCACGACGGATGTGGTGACAAAAGGGTGGTAGGAATAGGTTTAGTCCAATGATTCATCAGAGCCGATGGAATCTTCCCAAGGACAATTCCCTAGATAGAATTAAAAGTCCTAGGAAAGTTGGAGAAAGATTGTGAACGTAGCTGAATGCCGACCAAGTACTTAAGCTAGCACTGGAACAATCACAACAAGGTGCTAGTTATGACGTATTGGTAAGCATTGAAGGGGTTGAAGAATGAAAAAGAATTGTAAAGATAAAGGGTGTAAAGAAAGAAGCCCTCCTTACAACTTTAGGCAGAAACCGGGTCAATACATATGCTATTGAGATCATTTTTGTTAATGATTCTCGATATTGAAGAAAGACGTCATGGACCCAGTGATGCAATGCACAACCCTTCCTAGCTAACTCAAATATCTCTCAAAAGGTATTTGTTTTAATCACACGGAGATCAACACGTTATCTATTGGTTTATTCACTCCGAATAGACTGATATTGAAAAGGTGGCACTCCTCTCCAGCCATCGCTCACTAAATCAAAACGCACTATCGAGTCTATAGCCACGAGATCATCAAAAGTCTCATTAGGACACTTTCCATTTATTCCTTGCTTTCTCACACACTGTGAAAAGTAAGAGATTTTTATGAGTCCTACGCAGTATTATTGCAATATTGCCAGAACATCCGAGTAATACGCAAGTGTTACAATGAAGATGGAAATCCTGCTTGAGCCAACATCAAACAAGCTCATGGTAGGTTACACGTGCGGTTCTTTTAGAACCAATCTTGTGAAAAACTGGAAAGAAACAGTGGTTTAATTCTTAATTGAACTTAAACTCGTTCCAGGCCTCTACACATTATCATATGATCTTGCCAGAACACTCAGAGTGACTCTTTTTTATCACAGTGACGAGTGGAAATCCTTCTAGTGTTAACATCAAACAGCACTTGGTAGGTGACGTGCAAGATTCTTTATGAATTGAGCTCGTGATAACTGGAAAGCAACGATGGTGAAAATCCTAATTGAAATTCACTTGTTCCAGGTTTCATGAATTGACGGCTTCAAATCACAAGGATTTTTAATCCAAGTGATTCACTCTTTATGTTCGCAGTCAGCTTTGGACGGTCGAATAAAGAGAACGGGTTTACCCGCGAAATCCTGTCAGGAAGTTACTTAATTGAAACTATCCGTCACGGGTACGATATCTAATATCGTCCAACGGTCTTCACCGACCGGAGGTAAAATGCTACCGAATTAGAATAAAATGTCAAAGCCATTTTATTCGTGCCGTTGTTGTGTACCTGTTAAAGACGGTGGCGTTGCTGTGTACCTGTTGAAGACGGTGGCGTTGCTGTGTACCAGTTGAAGACGGTGGCGTTGCGGTGTACCTGTTGAAGTCGTTCCCACATGCTTATGTTTTTCTGCATCAAAGTTCAGCAAAATTCAAGAAAGTGCAAAATGAAGTCTTCCGCTGTACCAAACTCTGAAGCTTTCGAGAATTCAACAAAAAGACATAAGTGTGTGGAACATGGAGTCACGAGGAGGCCAGATTCACAAGAAGGCAAAGATCGCACGTGATTGGTCAAAAGAACAATGCTCTCAAGCCAAAGCCTAAAAGATCAAATCAAAATATTCACAACAAAAAGAAAAAGAAAAGACTACGAGCTGAAGAACGAAGACTTAGTATAGTATGCTAGGTTTAGAACTTTGTAAACGTGGAGTGACCTCCCTTAGGGGGAGATTGTTAGAAATACGTTTTTACGTATATTAGAAGTATCGGTCACTCCACAATATTATTAATGTTGTAATAGCTCGTAGTTAGTGTTACTTATTAAGTTAAGTAAGAAACCGACCCATGGGCTTGTCATGGGTCGGCCCAAGCCCAAATAAGGGCCTTGGATATAAATACCCCTTTCCACCATGGAAAGGGGTTGGTTGTTGTTCATTCCATATTTTCATTTGAATAAAATACACATAGTTTCTCTCTCACTTTCTCTCACTAGTTTCTCTCTCTAGGAATCTTCAACCCACTTCATAGATTCATAGGTTATCAAGATTCTACAGAGTCGTTCTTTATAAATTATGTGTTGTTGTATCATTGTTTAGCACCCAAAGATGTATTCCGCTGCGTGTAAATTTAGGAGTGTTAAAAATAGTAAAGTAGCTCAAAGTGGTATACATGTATTCAAAGCTGTTATTGCAAACCTATGAATTCACTCAAGCTTTGTGTTGATTTTTAAGCATATATTTCAGGTATTTGTGACTGATAGCATGAAGCAGTATAAGGATGGCATGTAGAGGCACGAGCTTGAAATTATTATCATAGATTTTGGGAACCTCATATTGTAAAACTCTGATTTTTGAATGATATTCAAATGAAGTTGATTTAAACATCATTTTGAGTTAATTTCTATTAATATGACTTGTGTTCTATGAAGTAATACCCCAAATTAATGTTCCGCTGTGTTAAAATAAAAATGGAGGTGTTACACTAAGGGGTCACACACTTAGACATCGAGATCATCTTTTATTAAAGTATACAATAAAATATGGCTATATTTATTGTGTATATTTAATTTTATAAAAGTTAATACTTAACACTAATTAATAAGTTAAAAAGTCAAACCAAACACCCTTATGGAAGGGGTCGGCCGATTACATAGAAAAGAAGGTGAAAAAGAAGTTGTCTTGATTCTATAATATCTATTACTTAGGAGATTAAGTTGTAATCTTTACCATATATATTCCAAGACTCAACTATATACACACATGAATGTGATTCATTGTTTCATAACTTGAAAACCAAAAACCTTTTCTCTTTGTTCTTTGTAGTCAATGGCAAGAAAACCCTAAAGGGTTTTATGGTTTGATTTTTATTAAGTATAAACTTAATCAAGATCAAGCAATCGAAGGTGGTTGATTGAAGTGTCGTGTGGACTATCATAGAGAAGATCTATCTTGATCTTTGGTTTATTGGTGAACCAGCTTTGGTATACAAATTAGGATTTGTGTTTGTATGGTTCATTAACTGTGTTCTTGATCATCTGTTTTCGGACTGAAGGTACACATTCTTTATCTTTATGTCAATTACATTGTATGCATAGATAATCGATCCCATCCGTTGCGTTTACTCTTGATGCATGTATGTTAGATACATTAGGGTTGTTAAAATCCAACATAATGCTCATTGCTACCGCTCATTCTAACCAACATATAAATGTTTTTTCTACTGATCCCATTGCTTTCATGCTCAGGCCTAATCTAGTTGAGGACCATCTTCTAGAAACTCAATGTTTCTCTCTTTTTATAATTTGGTTGCAGACATTATTTGATTCTTTTTTATTATCTAGTTATTTGTTGCTTTAAACCTTTTTTTCTTTAATCATGTTTGTCTTGGTTCTTATTCTTGGCTTAAATCTAGAGGCAATGCTTGTATTAGCTGGAACAACTGTAAAATCGTAATTATAATTTTCTAGCACATTACAACTTTTTTTTATATAATACTTTCCGCTGTTAAAAGAAAACAAAACAAAACCTAAATGAAAAATACAAAGTAGTCACACTAAGAAAAAGTGAGAAGTCATATTGCTTGTAGAAACTATAAGGGGTGGGGGGTTGAATAGTTTTACTAGTTAAATGATCTAAAAGATCTATTTTCAAAAATCCTTTTTAAAATGCTAGATTCAAGTGGTTTATGTGAAACCTTCTTATTCACAACATGAACAAGTGATAAAACAATTTTCCGGTTCAAACTGGCAATATTCCGGTTCAAGAACACTGCTATGGTATGCCAGATTTTGGCTCGATGGAAGATGCCAAACAATTTTAGCCTATATAGTTAAGATTCAGATAGGTGAGTTGTGAGGTTTAGGCTGTTTGTTTGTGGAGTTATATCATTTGTGGCATGTCGCAATTGATATGGGTCTTTCAAGCCTTGTTTGAGGTTAATGTGACATTTGGTCACATTTCATTGTACTTAACGGTTCTTTTTGTGAGTAATATATTTACCGGGGTAACCCTTTACCAAACAAAAGTGATAGTGTATCTAAACTATTAATCACAAAGTATGTGCAATAATGAACAAGAATGTAAAGAGGTAAGGAAAGGAAAGATCAAACCGAACGCCAAGGATTTATTGTCGTTCGGCCACGAAGCTGTGTCTTCGTTCGTACTCCACTCGTCGAGTACCCTACTCGAGAGTTCACTTATCAACAATCTCCTTGTGGTAGAGAAACCTTACAAGTCTCTTAACCAATTACCGACTCTAAGCTAAAAGTCGTGTTCTAATCCTAGCTAGAAATAAGCTATACCAATATACTTTAAGGCCTAAGTATTAACCACAATACATACACAACTTCTAAAACAATTTGATCTTCACAATGACACGAGATTGAAACAAAGTTTGGATCTTGATCTTGACACAACACTTCAAGGATGAAAGTGTTCTTCTCTTTGCACTAGAGAGGATGAAATGGGATGAGAAAGATTCACTTCTTAAACAAGTGTAATCAACCAAATGACCAAGGATTTGAGTAATTAAGGAAGGTGTTTTGAATCTCATAATTTGTGTGCAAAAGAGGTGAAAAGGAAATCTAAAAATGGTCCACTATTTATAGAGATAAGGTCCAACGGCTACTCTGAGCGCGACTCAATATATAGCCAGGTAGTTCCTTATCACTAAGGAACCGCGGGTACCTATAATAATCCGCGCCCTCTAGAGTCCGCTCCTTTTTGTCCTATAGTGGGAAAACTTCATCTGGTGAAAATTTTATCAAAAAGAAATATCTTTTATCAACTTGGAATATCTTATTTTCAAATTTCCATTTTTCTTTTAATAAAAGACATTCATAAAATTAAAGTTTATTCAAAAAAATTTGTCACTTAAAAATAAAAGTGAGTTTTAAGAAAATTATAAACCCTTGATCACTTAGTTATGTTAAGAACTTGTTTATTCATACCTTAAGTGATTAGAAGATATGGAAAATACTTGAACTCAAGAATTCGATTTTCGTTGTTTTGGTAAATGCTTGTTTTTATATTTTGTCGTAATCAAAATAAAGCGAGACCGAAAAATGCATGTAACGTTTTTAGGTATCATTGCATTAACATGGCCCACTCTTAAAACAAAATGAGCACTTTCGCGAAAATTTGTCTAGAAAAAGGTTATGTTTGGCATGGAGTGGTGATGGAGCCTTTTAAAAAGCGTTGAGCAGTAAGAAATAGCATTTTGATTTTTAATACTTATTTGACAAAAGAAGGGATGGACGTTTTGTTTTTTATTGGTTGTTTAGCACACGAGATACGAACAATGCTGCTTTTTTAGGAAAACTAATTTCTTAATATTTGTTTAACAAGTTGCGGCAAATGAGTGGTGATTGATGACAATTTATGCTCAATTCTATTGCTCGTAGACCTAGAGGTGGCGAAATGGGCGGGCGGGCGGGCACGGGCGGCGGGTTAAACGGGCAACGGGCTAAACGGTCGGCGGGCTAAACGGGCGCGGGCTAAACGGGTACGGGCGGGCAAAACGGGCGGGCTAAACGGGCGCAAGCTAAAAAAGGAAAAAAACATATAAAAACCTACAAATAAAAAATAAAATACTTGTTCGAACGCCGGGATAAAAAATTTAATAAAATATATTCGTCGAGTATACTAATTTGTATTTTACAAGTGCGCCCGTTAAGCACATTTAGTTTCTTGCATATGCGCCCATTTAGCCCATTCATTATAAAGATTGGGCAAAAAGTGCCCCATCCTTTTTTAAAAATGGGCAAAAAGTATCTATATGTATCAAAATGGGCAAGATTTGCCACCTCTAAGCTATTAGGCTGGGCACAACGCGACGGAATTTAGTCGATCGAGTGTCGGTCGCGACCGAATCGTCGCGTTGCGGCGATTCGGTTGCCGGTGCAAATCGTGCGAAAACGACCCTAGTCCCGACCTAGTTAAAATGTGTGTTGGTTATAACTTAAAAATTCAAACGGTAACATTGATTTTTTAAAAAAATTCCAGCGGTTATAATTTAAAAATTTCCTATAAATACCCTATCTTATTACTTATTATCACAAAAAATAACACACAAAATCTCCAAAAATGTCTTATGAATTGTTTTTTGCCGACTCTTCCGACGACGAAGAAGAAGTTACTAGTGAGTTAGAAGCTTTTACGCAAGCTTGCGCACAGGCTTATGAAGCATCACGCCCCAAAAAACGGGCGTATATATTTAGAGATTATCAGGGTGCACATAATCGTCTAGTAGATGCGTATTTTACTGAAGGGCCGCAATATGTTGCAGAGACATTTCGTGATCGATTCCGAATGGATCGCGATTTATTCTTAAAAATTGTTTGACAATTTGAAAAGTAATTATTCTTATTTTCGAAACTCAACGGATGCTTTGAATCGAGAATGTCTTTCGCCCTTGCTGAAGTGCACATCCGCTATTCGTCAATTGGCGTACGGAGCTGTGCCTGATTCTCTAGACGAATATTTGCAAATGGGTGCGACAACAGCACGACAGTGTCTTCGACGGTTTTGTACCGGCATATTGCAATTATATGGTACAGAGTACTTGCGAAAGCCTACTTATACTGACATGGAGAAACTTTATGCTTTTCACGAGGAAAAACACGGGTTTCCTGGGATGCTAGGAAGTATCGATTGTACACATTGGCCGTGGGAGAATTGTCCCGTTGCATATAAAGCTCAATTTAGTAGGCGTGATCAGGGGTCAACACCGTTCATTTTATTGGAGGCGGTTGCATCGCAAGACTTATGGATTTGGCATGCATTCTTTGGTGTAGCTGGGATGAATAACGACGTGAATGTTTTACGCCAGTCCCCTATTTTTAATGATCTTAAATCGGGGAAAGCACCTGAACTGGGATTCGTGGCTAACAACGTGCATTATCGTCGAGGATACTATCTTACTGATGGAATATATCCGCAATGGTCGGTTCTTATTAAGTCTATACAAGATCCGCCGACAAATGATCAGAAACGAAGATTGTATAAAACGAAGCACGAAGCAGCAAGAAAAGATGTTGAGCGAGCCTTCGGTGTATTGAAAGCAAAATGGAAGATGATTGATATCCCGGCCCGAGGATTGTCAAAAAGTCGACTATCAGACATAATGTACACGTGTATCATATTACACAATATGGTTATTAAACATAGGGGGGCGGCGATATCACCCAATTATCATCAAGTAGAAGAACATGCTGATAACGATCCGATAAATACGCATGAAGAAAGGCTACAAATTACTCAGCAAATAGTCGATCCACATCTACATCTCAACCTAAAAGCCGATCTAGTGGAACACATTTGGAATAATCGCAATGGATAATGGCGATATCACCCATTTAATGTTTAATGTTTTTTAATTTCGAATAATTGTGTAATGTTTTTTTTTAAATAAATGTAATGTTTTTTAATAAATTTATTGTGTTTAAAAAATTTTTTTTTTTTTTTTTTTTCAACTAGGTCGCACGAGGTCGTCGGGTTGTGGCAAATAGGTCGCACTAAGTCGCCGGCCGAAAAAACTAGGTCGCGACCCCATGCGTTGTGCCTAGCCTTACTAATTGCCAGTGCTCACATGTTTTTCCTATCTCGTGACTTTTTTAGTGTGTGTTTTAAACTAAAAATGACTCGCAGTTTCTAGTCGACCGTTCTGTTTAGACTTCTTTCTAAAACCAAGATTTTGTGATATGAAGGATTATGATGCTTAAAATTCAAACCCCACCAGAGAGTGCTTTTTAATTCAAATGGGATTTGAGGGCCTACACTACACATATTAGCCCCATGCATGCCTATTAAAAGTAATCACACATGTTTTTGCACTATGTTTGACTACAATCTATAAAGAGGGACGTGTCATTGCATCTAATACCCCATGTGCTTGCAGAATTATCAACACCTTTAACTGTCTTCTGCACAAGCTGTGTATATATTGGAGTGATTACGGCAGAATCGAGACCTTTTGTTTCTGGAGACATATCTTTGCCGAAGAACTGAATTGCTATCATTGACATATACATATGATTGTTGTCTTCAGTGGTGTCAATTACGCCAGACCTTTTATCCTACCCCTTATTGCGACAAACATAACACTCCAATCGAATAATATAGACAAAGTTAACAAACAGCTCTCCCAAAACGGAAAACGGAACTTAAACAAAATTGTAATCGATTTCGGGTATAGACAGTGATTAAGACTAATCTAATATGATGTTTGTTTGAATCGGTATTAAAAAGTTTAGTGATGAACACCGATCCTACTCAATGTTGTAAAACAAGAGCTAGGCGTTTGGCGGTCATGCTTCGCTTAGGCGGCGCTTAGAAGTTAGGCGGTCAAAAAAGTCAAGAAATTCAACAAAAAGTCAATTTTTTTTACAAAAAATTAAAGGTTTTCTTTCTAATATTTAGTGCCCATATTTATTTTAACGTAACATCTTAAAATAAGAGATAAATGAATGATTATAAACATAAGTAATGGGTTATGAAATTGAAACCAATTAAATTATATGTTCACGTTTGAAGTTTTAAGCACTTAAATTGTTATGTTTTATTTATTTACTTTGAAAGAATTTCAAATTATTTGAAATTACAAGTATATTTTTATGTCATACATATTATTTATAATATTTATATGCATAAAATTCCAATCCGCCTAGGAGGCGCCTAGGCGCGTAGATGAATTCCGACTCAAAGGTCGTCGACCGCCTCACTAGCGCTTATAGATTTCTGCAACATTGATCTTACTACAAAGCATCTTTTGCGCACAGTTTACGAGACCTTATCGAAATATAAAACTTAGGTTATTTTAAAGATAAGTTTTGTTTGACTAATAGAATTTGAAAAAGTAGACAAAAAATAAGCTAATAAACGAAGCGTTTTTAAGAACAAAATTTAAAAAGAACTTTAGCCTATACTCCAACAACATGCTCTAACGATTCACTCATCGCTCCAACTCACACCAATATTGCCAAATATTATGCATTTTCGCTGCATGACTCTTAATGCACCCCGTTCAACTATCTTGGCGTTAAAGTGGGCAGTACGATGTTTAGAATAAATGCTTGGGACAGGGGCGGATCTTAGTGATGGCTACATGTGGCACGTGCCACACATAGATTTAGCCAACGAAGTGTAAAGTTTTTTGGAAGTTGATAGCGTTTTGGAAGTGCCACACATAGATTGGAGGTAGAGATGTACAAATGAGCAAAAATATAAGGCTGAACTGGGATTTTGAGTTTTAATATGAAAAAAAAGATGAATATGATAGAGAAGAAGATGATGAATAGTAATTTTTTATACTTTTGTCCATTTATTACTACTGTACTGATTGATTTTGGTGTCATACTTGTACTTGTTTGATTATGATAAATGCATTGGACTTTTGGATGTGTTATGTTTAAAACACTTGAAAATAATTGTTGTACTAATGTACTACGTAGTATGTGGAGTAATAAGTTATGTAGAGCTAACAAACAATCTTGGGCAGGGCCGTCTTTAGGGGAGTGTAATAGGTGCGGTCGCACAGGGCCATCACTTAACGAGGGCCTCCAAATTTTATGTCGTTCTATTATATATATAGATAATATGATGCTAGAGCTTAATTAATTCATAACGTTTTCGTACACGTGTATTTTGTTTTTATGTTAAAGGGCCTCTTGGCGATGATGGCACGGGGCCACCGAAATCCACGAGACGGCCCTGATCTTGGGCACATTATTTTTATAATCCATCTATATTATTTTAATTATTAACCGTATAGAAGCAAAAATTATACGCAAAATTAGGGTCGTAAACGAACTGAACGTTTAACGAACTGTTCGCCGATCGTTCGACAAAAAGCTCGTTTATTTTCGTTTATTTAGTAAATGAACGAACACAAACAAGATTTTTCGTTCGCTTAGTTAAATGAACGAACATGAACATGTTTCGTTCGTTTATTTGCGTTCGTGAACGCTCGATTATGTTCAATTAGTTCGTTCGTTTACGCTCGATTATTTTTGTTTGATTAATATCCAGAATATTGAAAAGAATTTAATAAATAATATATTAAGTATCTCAAAGATTTCTAACAATAATATAAACTATATGTTAATTATTTGAAAGATCACATGGATCGTTTAAAGTAACAATTTTAGTTTCACGTCCGGTTATATCTGTGTACGTTTATATATATGATCGTTTACATACACTTATGTCCGTTTATGTTCGTTTACGTTCGTCTAACTTATTAATAAACGAACATAAACGAACATGGACAAGCTCAAATTTAAATAAATGAACATGAGCAAATATTTTGATATGATTACGCGTTCGCGTTCGTTTATTTGTTCGGCTAAAATTAAATAAACGAACATGAACATATCTTTGTTCGCGTTCGCCCGGTTCGTTTACAGCCATACGCAAAATAGAAGAGTCAAAAATTGTGCCACACATAGTTTCATAATCTAGATCCGCCACTGGCTTGGGATGAGGTCATTAACAAGGTTCGTTCGCGTCTCTCCAAGTGGAAACTTAAAACATTGTGTATAGGGGGTCGTCTCACGCTCATCAACTCGGTATTAAGCTCAATTCATATTTATCATTTATCGATTTTCAAAGCTCCAAGTACTGTTATCAAAATGCTTGAATCTATTAGAGGGCATTTTTTCAATGGGCATGCTCCTAATAGTAAAAATGCTACTTGGACAAAATGGAAGAATGTCTTGGTGCCTAAAGAAAAGGGAGGGCTGGGCGTAGCTAGTCTTTATGCGTTAAATAGGGCCCAATGCTCAAGTGAGTTTGGAGATTTCATTCTAATGGGTCGTCGTTTTGGGCTAGAATCATCAAAGCTATTCATGGCGATGACGGGCGTATAGGCTCTCACATTTCAACTGTTACCATTCCTGTTTGGCTGCATATTATGAAAGAGATCGACTATCTTCATCAGCAAGGTATTGCGGTCATGGAGTTTATTCAGCTAAAGCTGGGAGATGGGCGTAACACTAAGTATTGGACTGATCGTTGGAGTGGTAATATGACTCTTAAGGAGTTGTATCCTCGTGTTTTCTACTTGGAGCATAATAAACAGGTCACGGTTCATGCAAAGGTTTCTGATGTCCATCTGCTCCATTCTCTTCGTCTTGTTCCGAGAGGAGGATCTGAGCTCGCTCAAGCGACTGACATGTCAGATATGGTGGCACGGGTCGTGCTTCGGGATATTTTAGATAGATGGGTGTGGACTTTAGAGGAATCTAGGATATTTTCAGTTGCATCTATTCGTAGGTTGATTGACGATAAAAGACTTCCTTATGTGTCTTCTAAAACTCGTTGGATCAAAGCTGTTCCCATCAAGATTAATATTCTAGCATGGAAAGTGAAGCTCGACTCCCTCCCGACGCGTATTAATATCTCTCGTCGAGGTATTGCTATCGACTCTCTCCTTTGCCCTGTTTGTGAGAAGGATCCTAAATCCTCTACGCATTTATTCTTCAACTGTGAGACTGTGGTTCATCTTTCTCGTATGATCACAAATTGATGGGACATTCCTGATGTCGATGGAGATAATTATGAGACCTCGTGTTCTTAGTTATTGTCCTTGAGACTTCATTCTAAACATAAAAATCTCTTTGAGGGTATTTTCTATGTTATGTGGTGGCATATTTGAACTTACCGAAACAAGCTTCTATTCGAGACTTCTACTTCCTTGAAGGCTTCGTTATTTGATGACATAGTGTCTAAATCTTTTTATTTGTGTTCTTCTAGATGTAAATTCAAGTTCAGTTGAAATGACTTGCTCAAAAATCCTTCTCTTATATATTTTTATTGTACTCCTTTCTAGTTTTAACTAATAAATTGTCGTTAAAAAAATATTGCCAAATATTATAGTTTCTGAATGACCATCTTTGTCACTTTGTGTTAAGTTAAATCAGTTGCGCTAACATACTTTTAAGTATTATAAGAACGATTTAGGCTGCTTCTAATCAGGGGCGGATCTACCTATGCACAGGGTATATACGTGTATATCCCGTGAAAAAAAGTTAGTAGTGTTATTATTTATTTTTTGTCAAAAGTTAATATAAAATACATTATACATTTGTGAGTGCACACCCATATTAGTGCAAACCCATTGATTTCGAAAAAGAAAAAAACTGAAGAAGAATAA
The DNA here is from genome assembly GCA_025667525.1 of Glebionis coronaria. Taxonomy (NCBI): domain Eukaryota; kingdom Viridiplantae; phylum Streptophyta; class Magnoliopsida; order Asterales; family Asteraceae; genus Glebionis; species Glebionis coronaria. The sequence continues at coordinate 15,915,436 of CM046876.1, forward strand.
AGAAACTTTACTGGTAATCTGAGTATTTCTGCAGTATGTTAAGGAAGATGAAAATCAAAAGGTTAATAGCTTAAATATGTTTACTTGAGCCACGTTAGATTATATGGTTATAAGGTTGAATGCTTACCATTTTTTCCCAAAATATACAACTTTTACGTCCATGCTCTTTACACAATCATATTGTGGTGCGTGTTTCGTGTAATATAACGTTCAAATGAAAACAAGGAAAGATCAAAATGTAAGTGTAAAATGTTTTAATATGCGATCACTGAACTCAAACAATACAGTTATTAACATATATAAAACAACATATGACAATCTATTATAACATCAAGCTAACGAAGACATGAATTTTTAACCTTGAGTACGTCATTAAAAGCAAAATAGAATTTATATTGACCACATGATACATACATACATACAATTCGTTAAAAGGAATTAAGGTTTCGGTTTGACTATTTAAAGGAATGGAAACGAGTATGAGTCTAGAAATATCATTGTTAGGTTTAGCACAGGTTTAGAACTTCGAATGTTAAATTTTTTTGTCAAAGCAGACTTTGTTCATGTTATTAACGAAAAAATATTTCAACTTTAGCCTAAAAAAATACCGATAATAAAAGAATATTCCAACAAAATTGCCAGAAAATTTCTACACCAACTTTACACACATCACATGAAAAATTCAAAATATAAAACATTTACTCATTGCTTTCTCTTCACCTTGTGACACGCATGGATGACCAGAAAGCTCATCTTTTCCAACTTTGTGTTCTTCATTTTTCTTACTTGCATAAAGCAAATAGGATAAGTAGTAAGGAATATATTTGACAGTGGCATGGCATGAACAAATAATGGCGAGTTGGCGACAAATTGACACACTCTCGAAAAATAGTGTGATATCTTTGGCGAACGATCAGTGTAACCACTTCACCACCTTAATTATGAATGGACGATGGTGTATGGTGACCAAGATTAATGGATCTTGCAAACCCAGCAATATCAAAATAAGTATATTTTTTTAATGAGAAAGAAATTATAGAAATGAAAATGGAAATTAGATAACAAAGTTAGATAAGAGAGAAGAACAAAACCTTACACAAAAGTGCCCATCTTGACATGAATGAAGGGTATAGGATTTCTGACCCCATTCTAATTTCATTGACAAATTTTTTTTCAAACCGAACGGTTGTATCTAATAATGATTCCGGTTCTTTCATTCTACATCCCCTAAACAAACGGATCCTAAAACAAATTATAAACTTGATGTCTCAATCACACGCAAAATAATCCGTTGCACCAAAAGTGCCGTTAAAAAAAACAACCACACACCAGTCCCATGCAAGACTAAAGTGCCAACTAAGAAGTCCAATTAAGTCACCTAAAACAAACTTTCAAATTTCACTATATGTGCTAACTAACTTATACAACCATAAAGAATCAGACGTGATCATGCTTGCCTCCACTAACCTTCAAGAGTCAAAACTAGACATAGATTTTTATAAACTCTATGTGATTTGTGATGTTACACTAAAGCTTGTATTTGACAAAGTAGTTCAACTAGCGTGTAAAAAAACACACAAAAGCGTCGCGCTTTTTTACACGTGCCATCCCCTCATTCCAATATTACCCCCAAACCACTATATTATTAATGATTTTTTCACTCACTTCTAAACCCAGATCCACAAATATTCACTCCCAAATAAATTCTTAAAGCCGTTAGACACATCAAAGCCGATTATTGTTCCAGGTAATTTGTTGAATTCGTTTTTCATCAAAATATGCAAGTGATTTTGATATGTTATAATCCGTTATAATCAGTTTTAATCAAATATGCAAATGATTTTGATTATTTAGTTCAAAATCAAAATGTTTTTAATTCGTTATAATCAGTTTTAATAAAATATGCAAGTGATTAACAAACATTTGTTGAATTCACTTTTAATCCATTATAATATGTTATAATCAGTTTTAATCACTTTTAATCAGTTATTTTGATGAAACGATTCATTTGAATCCGTTTTAATCAGTATCAACAGTTTGAATAAGTTTGAAACGATTGATTGTTGTTGATTCGATTGGACAGTGTTGTTGATTCGATGGAACAATTGAGTTGTTTCTTATGCGCCGATTGATTCGTGATAGTCGCCGCACTTAATTGGAGGTATAACTCTGTTCTTTTTCCAAATGTGTATTATATCTGATTGATTCGTGACAGTGTAGCTCTTAGACACTGTTTGATGTAGTTGTTATCATATTGTCATATAATAGTTGTGGTAGCAGAATAGGTTTATAGCTGATTGTACGTTGATCGCGTGATTTATGCAGCAAAGTGTGTTTAGCTGATTGTACTTTGAATCGGTTAAGTTATCGGTTAAGTTATTTATATTGGTGGCTTATGACTTATTTGGTTTTTGGCCTTAGTTTTGTGATTTTGTTTTAGACTTTTATCTAAAGTTATGATATAATATAGGTTCGTAAGTCGCTAATAAGTTATGATTTTGTTTTGGCCTCAGTTATGATTTTGTTTTGGCCTCAATTTTCGTGACAGCGTAGCTCTTATATAAGTTCGTAAGTCGCCAATAAGCTTAAAAAAATTAGTAAGTTTCTGGTGATATAATAAACTTATATAAGGTCTATACCTATTGTATTTTAAATGGTTGCATATACAATGGTAGAAATTGACTTGATTACACACCGTGTACATACAGTGTGAATAATGGGGTTTTATACACCTATTGTCATTCCTATGAAATCAAAACTATACATATAATCTTGGTACACTATGGGACTTTTATGAGCCGATGCTCTATTTTAGACACATAGTAGTTTACGTATGTACTGGTTGGTAATTACATGTCGTTATACATAGTGATTTGGATATTCTGGATTAGAAGAGGCTATATTAAACTTAAAGAAAGTGATATGAATCGGTAGTAAATTTGGATTAAATGAAAACTATTACTTGTTAATTAATAACTGGTTTTTTAGCCAAGTATAAAAAAAATTATCGTCCGATCTTTTCGAATTGATTACTAGTAGAAAGTACGACTCAGTCGTTCTTGGTGGAAAATAAAATGGGTTGATTATCTATTTTAAACTAAAGGTAAATATGAAAATGCCGTTGAGTAAATTAAAAGATATTAAAAATTAAACTAAAAATTACTAGAAAATTACTAGAAAAACACTTGGTTACAATAGAGATTTCGGGAAGCGTGAAATTTTTAGAAATTAAAATGTAATGAATTTAAAACTAGAAAACTTAAACCATCGGAATGTAACAAGTCAGTTCTGTCGGAATGTTGCAAAAACAATACTATCGGAATAATAGAAAATGAAAGCTGTCGGAATAATGTTGTCTGAATAACCATCGGAATATCAAAGTAAATTCTATCGGAATGCAGTTCTGTCGGAATACAAGTCTATCGGAATGTCCAGTATCGGAATGTTTCAGATCGGAATCCAAGATTTTCTGTCGGAATGTTGTTAACAAAAATTGGGCAGGGTTTCGTCTTAAAGTAACCTTAAGACCCGTCGCAATGTGCGATCGCAATGAGCGATCGCAATCACGATCGGAATAAGGGGGATGTTACACTAGATCGCAAAGTAGAACCCCTTGGGTTATTGCGATCACAAATAAGTGTCTGAATAAATCGTCGCAATACTTGAAGCCCTATTATTGCGATGGAACACAAATAATCCGAAACAACAGAAATAAGCCAAAACTTCAATAAGCAAACTTAACCGAAACTTCACCAACTTAATAAGCATAAATTTGAATGCTCTTAAAATACGAAATTCATAAACTTTATAGAAGAAACTTTAAAAAGACTAAACTTGTTGAGGAAACTAAAAACAATAAGCTAAACACTAATAAGCCAATAAGCATGAATAGCTCAAAGCTTAATCCGTGTAAGACTTAGAAAGAAATAAAAAGATAAACTTCTTAATCACAAAATCATCAAAATCAAACAATATGAAATATAATTTTAGATCAAAATCAAAGTAAAATCAAGAAAGGTAGAAAGAGATTAAAGATGAAAAGCTTAAACTTTAACTTGTAGATTAATGAATTTCAAATACAAAGATTAAATAAAGCTTAAACTTGAAAGAAAAGATGAAGTTTTAGTGAGAGAAAGCTAAACACTTTCTCTCTCTAAAATGAAAACTAAAGAAAGAAAAATAACTAGCTAACCACCCTCCTAATGTGTTTAGGAGGGTATTTATAGGAGATGGGGAGGTGCATGTGTTGCCTCCTCTTTCTTTCTTCTCGGCCCGACTCGATTTAAATCCTTTGTCTTTCTCGACGTCGTCTCGGGATTTGTCGATGTAAATTGAACTCGTCTTATAATTTTCTTCTATAATTAGACTTGAGTTCTTCGACTTCATTAAACTTCCGTCTTTAGACTTTTTCTTCGATAAATCTTCAGAATAGGCCTTGGACTTCCGTTCTTTTTGCACTCTTCATCTTTTGACTTCGTCTTTTCTCGTTTTCTTCGATAAAAGCCCATGAAAGCCCGTGTTTTCTTCCTTTTTCATCTTTTGGTCCTAAAACACAATAAAAACACAAACCACACATAATTCCGACTTTTACGACATAAAATACACGTTTTGGTTTTGTTATCATTGTAAATAAGTGGTAAAAGGATAAGTGTTTTCACACTTATTAAATTCCCTACACTTGATCATTGCATTGCCCTCATGCAATGCATTAATTTTAAAGCACGGTTTACATTTTCCATCATAAATAACCCACCTTGGCCTTTATTAAATATTAAACATTAAAGAAAATAAAAAGATAGAAACAAGTAAAGAAATCAAAGACTTACATTGGGGTTTTGGTTGTCATGAATGTTCATCATCCTCAAGTTTCACGTTCCCTATACCAAGCTTAAAAACGAGATCATTGTTATTATAAGTTAGCAAACTAACACGAACTCATATGGCCTAATTATTCACTTAGACTCCCTTATTCCTAGGTGTATCTCTTATATTTTAATTTTGTCTTGAATGATCACGATGATGCATTGTTTGACTTATTTCGATAGTTATTTAGGATGAAAATAAAGTGGGACGATTTAATCAATAGTTAGCTAAAGGACAAAATCTTTTAAAACTGCTTCTTGGGCCCTTATAAAGTTCATATCTTGACATAACTCGCTTCACGATTTGAGACATTTCTCGGATCGATATTTGGCAGCGACTTCATACTTCAAATCTTTGAGAGACGTTCTTGAAATTATGGTCTTCTCTTCATAATAGGAATTTCTTCACTTGAAGTTTTTGAGAGATTCTTCATATTTGGACCACGACTTCTTCATTTTTCTCCAATCTTTATTTTGGACTTTGATATACAACGATCCGCCTCCTTTTAGGACTTGGATCTATTTATCCTCATATCTTGTTAGGTCCTTTTTGGATAGACTTCTCCATGATCTTTTTGGGGAGTTTTTGCTTTTCGTAGTGTGTCTCGATCCTTCATATTGATTTTTGATAAATGATTCTTCACATCACTTTTGGATATTTAGCAACAAAATGTAGCCCTCATGCCTTGTTAGGGCCTTTCCGGACTCGCCAATCTTCGCATCCCGCTTCAATAAGTTATGCCTTAGCTATGAACTCTAATTAATACCGAGAAACTTTTTAACGATCTTGGGCTAGAAGCTAATTAACTTTTCAAATCGTTCAACCTTATTTATTGCAAATATATTTATTAACAAGCGATGGGAGAAAAAGCTTATAATCAACTCTCATATATTCATGAAAGAATACCAAACTTATAACTGATTCTATCATCTCTCGTTCTCCACAGTTTAAAATATCAAGGAATGAGACTCGTGGATGCTTAGCCTATTAAATCAAAGTTTTGGGTTTTCGAGTCATCTATAGGATCTTGCATCTTCTTAGACTTTTTCAAGTTTAGAATTTGCGTTTTAAAGTTCGCTTGATAAACGACTCTCTAGGATCAATTATAGGAACTTGCGAAAAGTTCTTGTTCTTAACCGGTGAGAGTTAAGACTTTCGCGTTTGCTCCCTATATAAAAGCCTAGCAAAACTTGACTTAAACACGTTAAGGATACTAGCTAGAGTAAACTTAGATAAGTAAACTCGGGTTGAGTCAAAAGATTCATGACTTTGAAAAATTTAAAACCACTTTATTAAACTTTATTTTTAGCAAAGAAAGTAAATAACGATAACAAAGGAAAACTAAAAGGCCAAAATAGATTAAAATTTTTGAATAATGTCGAAAAATCAAATTTTCCGTTTAAAATGAGGGCAAATTCATGGAAAAGACCACTTACTTCGATAGAAGTCCCCCTACACTTGATATAAACATTGTCCTCAATGTTTAAGCATGTGGGAGTAAACTCCCCTACACTTAGGACATTGTGCACTTTGTCTAAATCTTGCTAAGAAAAGGACAACTAAAGTGATTTCAATGTGAACATATAAGATATGAAATATTGAATCACGACAGTTTAGGATAGAACCAGGAAGATGGGTACACGGGATCACGGTTCGTCAAAAGTCATCAAAAGTGCTCTATGAAGCTTGAATCCCTGCACAGAAGACACATACGGGGCTCCCCCTACACTTAATATGAAAACGGTAAAGGATAGATCACGGGTTGCCTCCCGAGAAGCGCTTGTTTTTGTTAACCGAGTCACGAGCCTGACTCGACCCAGAACTAGTTCAAGGGAAATGTGGTGAGGGATGGAATCATCTCATGGGAGATGTCCTCACCAAAGTACAGCTTCACACGCTGGCCATTCACTTTAAAATTAGGCCCATTTGGCTGAGAATGCTCAATAGTGCCATATGGGAAGACTTTGGCGACAGTGAATGGACCAGACCAACGGCTCTTCAGCTTGCCGGAGAAGATCTTCAACCGAGAGTTAAAGAGTAAAACTTGATCACCAACGTGGAACTCTCGGTTCTTAATCCTTGCATCATCGATGATCTTGGTCTTCTCCTTGTAGATTAATGAGTTCTCATAAGCTTAATTCCTCAGTTCGTTAAGCTCGTTGAGTTGAATCTTCCGAAGATCGCCGGCTTTGCTGATGTCGAAATTGGCCCACTTCAAAGCCCAGTACGCCTTCTGTTCCAGCTCAATAAGGAGGTGGCATGCTTTCCCGTACACAAGACGATATGGAGTGCAACCAATCGGAGTCTTATATGCGGTACGGAAAGCCCACAAAGCATCATCTAACTTATCGGCCCACGAGGCACGATGCTCTCCCACAGTACGCTCAAGAATTCTCTTCAGTCCACGGTTAGATATCTCGGCTTGAACATTTGTTTGAGGATGATAAGCGGTAGAAAGACGTCGATTGACACCGTACTTAGCCATGACTCTAGCAAATTGATCATTGCAAAAATGAGTCCCGCGGTCACTGATGATAGCACGAGGAACACCGAATCGAGCAAAAAGTTGCTTTAGAAAGTTTACAACCACCCTCGCATCGTTCGTAGGGAGAGCCTTAGCTTCAACCCATTTGGATACGTATCAACGGCTACAAGGATGTACTTGTTCCCTTTAGATGATGGAAATGGCCCATAAAGTCGAAACCCCATACATCAAAGATTTCACATTCTTGTATGAAAATTTGAGGCATCTCATCTTTATGTGTGATCTTGCCTTGGCGTTGGCAAGCATCATAATTTTTAACCATCTCGTGAGCGTCACGATAAATGGTGGGCCAATAGAATCCCGAGTCAAACACTTTCTTCGCGGTGTAGTTGGGACCAAAGTGACCACCGGTGGGTCCTTTATGGCAAGCTTCGAGAATGTCTAAAGCTACGGGTCCATCAACACACCGACGAATAATCAGATCAGCAGATTGTTTGAAGAGATAAGGGTCATCCCAAAAGTAAGTCTTAACATCTTTAAAGAACTTCTTCTTTTGTTGGGATGTTAACGCTTCGATGAGAATACCACCTGCTAAGTAGTTTGCAATGTCCGCAAACCACGGGGTGTCATCAAGATTGGAATTGATAGACATTAAGGCCTCAAGGGGAAAAGAGTCACTGATCTCTTGATTCGGATGATCCCCTTGATAAGGATCCTCAAGTCTACTTAGATGATCCGCGACTAGGTTTTCGGCTCCCTTTTTGTCACGAATTTCCATTTTGAATTCTTGAAGGAGTAAAACCCAACGAAGAAGTCTTGATTTAGAATCTTGCTTAGTCAACAAGTACTTCAACACAGAATGATCGGTGTACACGATGGTGGTGGAAAGGACAAGATAGGGGCGAATTTTTCCAAAATCATACACTACAGCTAAAAGCTCTTTTTCGGTAGTGGTATAATGCAATTGAGCCCCCGTCATTGTCTTGCTAGCATAATGGATTGGTTGGAAGTGTTTGTTCACTTTTTGGCCCAAAACCGCTCCAATAGCAAAGTCGCTAGCATCGCACATCAATTCAAAAGGTAGCTCCCAATTAGGGGTAACCAAGACCGGTGCCTTAGTTAGCTTGTCCTTAAGAAGATTGAAGGATTCAAGACACTCTTTAGAAAAGATAAAAGGAGTATGTTTTACCAAGAGGTGGGTCATCGGGCGAGCGATTTTAGAAAAATCTTGAATGAATCGACGATAGAAGCCCGCATGACCAAGGAAACTTCTCACACCCTTCACGAATGAAGGTGGAGGTAATTTGGCTATGACATCAACTTTAGCACGGTCTACTTCAAGACCGGCTTTGGAGATTTTATGTCCAAGCACAATGCCTTCTTTTACCATGAAATGGCATTTTTCCCAATTTAGAACAAGGCGAGTGTCTTCACACCGCTTAAGCATGCGTTCCAAATTGGCAAGGCAAGAAGAGAAGGAGTCACCATAGACCGAGAAATCATCCATGAAGACTTTCATGGTTTGCTCAACCATGTCATGGAAGATAGCCAACAAGCACCTTTGGAAAATCCCGGGAGCATTGCATAAGCCAAAAGGCATTCTTTTATAAGCAAATGTGCCATAGGGACAAGTGAATGTGGTTTTCTCTTGGTCTTGGGGATCGATGGGTATTTGAAAATAACCCGAGAAACCATCTAAAAAGCAGTAATAGTCATTACCCGCTAGACGTTCAAGCATTTGGTCCATGAAAGGAAGGGGAAATTGGTCCTTACTCGTAGCATCATTGAGTTTGCGATAGTCTATACAAACTCTCCACCCTGTAACGAGACGAGTAGGAATCAACTCGTTGTTTTCATTGGGCACAACGGTGATTCCGCCTTTCTTAGGCACACAATGGACCGGACTAACCCATGGTGAATCCGAGATAGGATAGATCATGCCCGCATCAAGAAGTTTGATAACCTCTTTTTTGATAACGTCATGGATCTTGGGATTCACCCTTCTTTGGTTTTGAATAGTGGGTTTAAAGTCATCCTCCATGAGAATTTTATGTGTGCAAAAGTGAGGATCAATTCCACGAATATCAGAGATTTTCCAAGCAATCGCTTTCTTGTGATTCTTCAGCACGACGATAAGTCGAGATTTTTCTTCCTCTTTCAAGTCCTTTGTGATGATGACGGGTGACTTCTTGTTGTCTTCAAGGAAAACGTATTCGAGATGAGACGGCAGATCCTTAAGCTCTAAATCCGGAGGATTGTCGTTTGAAGGCGTAGTCAAATTCGGATAATCGATAGAGATTTTCTTAGGAGATGGTGGAGAAATATGGTCCTCATTGAGAAGTTTCTCAATGGTACGAATGTCTTCATCCCAATTGGAGGGAGAATCGTCATATTTTAAGTCCACATCTCCCAAAGTTGCTTCAAAGTCTTTGAAAATGAAATCACTTTCTCCAAATGGAGTTAGTGATGGAGCAATAGAGGCAACTGTCTCAACAATGGGTAGAGAAGAAGAACAACTTTTGCAAGCATCTTTAAAATGCTCTTCACAAGCCTCATCAATAACGTCAATGAAATTAACGCTCTTGTTTGCATGAGGTTGCTTAGAAAGTTTACCCATGTTGAAGACGATTTTATCGTCACCAATTCTCATGATTAATTCGCTCGCGGCTACATCAATGAGAGTGCGACCGGTCCTCAGGAATGGACGTCCAACGATTAATGGAACATGGGGGTCCATCTCGTAGTCGACGACAACAAAATCCGCCGAAAAGGTGAATTTATCGACGCCGACGAAGACATCTTCGGCTATCCCCACTGGATAATCAACCGTACGGTTAGCTAATTCCAAAGTCATTCGTGTAGGGACTAGCTCGGGTAGAGATAATTGTTTCCAAACACTTAATGGCATTAAGTTTATACTAGCACCTAGATCGGCTAGGTCCATACAATTCTCTACCCAGGGAAGTTGCAAGGAATCAAGAAATGACCCGGATCACCAAGTTTGGTGGGTAATTTCTTTAAGAGCACTGTAGAGCAATTCTCATTAAGTTGGGTCTGAGCGATGTCAAGAAGTTTCTCTTTATCACTGAGAAGATCTTGAAACATTTTAGCATATTTGGGCATGTGAGCGAGAGCCTCAGCAAAGGAGATATTAAAATTCAGTTGTTTAAACATTTTAAGAAAGTTGGAAACCTGAAAATCATCCTTGTTCTTCAATTTCTCTTTCCTCAACCTTGAAGGATAAGGTATATTGGGTTGAGATGAAGGCTTTGGAATGGAATTCTAACTCACATCCTTGGGTGGTGGAGGGGTGGAAGTAGAAGGTGGAGGGATTGGAGAATTAGAATTTGGAGGAATTGGGGAAATAGAAGGTGGAGGAACCGGAGAAGGGGACTCGTTTTCCTTTGTCACAATCACCGGTGTAGGTGTAGGAAGCTCAGGTTCCTTTAAACCTTTTCCACTGCGAGTGGTGATTGCTTTCATCTCCCCACTTGGATTAGCAACGGTGTTACTCGGAAGAGAACCCGAACCAGAGGCTTGATTACTTGGGAAGAAACTAGCCATCATGTTCCTTAAGTCATTCGTTTGACTTCCAAAGAGTTTCGCATATCGGCTCGAAGATCATTCCCTTTTTTCACCATATCTGCTTTCATGTTGGCCATTTCCCGCTGAAGATTTTGCACTATCACATCATTAGTCATCATGTAAGTGTCAACCTCTTGACTAAATGTGGTGGGTTGGGTGGTAGGAAGAGCATGGTAGGCAGGTGGTTGATAAGCGGGTGGTTGGTGAACTTAGATTTTTCTTTGAGGTGGATATGAGTTTCTTTGGGTTTGATATTGATTTGGAGCTCGTGGTGGGTTTTGATTGTTGCGATTTAGGTTGTTTTGGTTTTGAGGGGGAAAACTGGGTAGTGAAAGGAAGTTGTTTGAACGATAACTGAGCAAATTGCGGTCACCTTGAGGACGTGCTTGATAGCCTCCTATAGAAAAGTTACCGTTGGCGGCATACACATTTTCCGGATTGTTATGAGTCGAAGGACAATCGGTGTATGAATGAGATCCCCTTCATATTTCACATGACTGACTAATAGCATTAACTTGAGCATTGATAGCTTTGGTGTTATTAGCGGTTTGGAGAGCAAGTGTTTCAACTAGCTAAGTAAGCTTATCAATTCTCTTGTCTCTCTCATTAGTGCTAGCACTAGCCACATTAGTCCGAATACTCTTGGTTTGCACTCTAGACTTATTCTCAATAATGTCCCATGCAGCATTAGAAGACTTAACCAAAATATTACCCCCCCCCCCCCCCCCCCCCCCCCGAGGCACTATTTAGTGAATCTTGGTCATTCATGCTTAACCCATTGTAAAAAGTATTTATTTGATGTACTTTTGTGAAACCATGTTGTGGACACTTTCCTTAAAACGGTCCCAAGATTCACTAAATGTCTCACCGTACTTTTGTTCAAATGTAATGATTTCATTCCGTAAAGCGGTAATACGTGAGGGTGGGAAAAAGTAGTTAATGAACTTGGTCTCTAAATCCGTCCACGTAAGAATACTTTGTGGAGGTTCCTTATCAAGCCAATTCCGGGCTTGTCCCTCTAAGGAGAAAGGAAAAAGTAGCAAGCGAATCACTTCTTGTGAAACCCCATTATACTTAACCGTATTGGTGAGTTGAAGGAACCTTTTTATATGGTCATGAGGATAATCAAGTGAACGCCCCAAGAAAGGTTGAGCAGAGACCATTTGAATAAAGCCGGATTTTAGTTCAAGATTGTTGGCTCCAATCTTGGGTATGACAATAGCATCGGTGTTGCCTTCTACGTGCGATTGTAAAAGCTCGATCATCGGGTAATTGTCCATGGTGACAATAGGTGGAGTAATGACTTCGGCTTGAGCTGCTTTCTTCTTACGAGCACGGGTACGCATACACGCCTGCAAAAAGAAAAGGAAAATAGACAAGAAATATTTTTGGTTTTTTAATGTTTTTCTATTTTTTTGTATTTTTGAATATTTTATATTTTTTAGGATTTTTGAAAATTTAAGCAAGAAAATAACGTTAAAAAATGAACGGATCCCAAAATCCAACGCATCTCTCACAAAAAAGCGTTAATCTTCATGAAAAGAGCCGGCAGCGGCGCCATTTAATAACTGGTTTTTTAGCCAAGTATAAAAAAAGTTATCGTCCGATCTTTTCGAATTGATTACTAGTAGAAAGTGCGACTCAGTCGTCCTTGGTGGAAAATAAAATGGGTTGATTATCTATCTTAAACTAAAGGTAAATATGAAAATGCCGTTGAGTAAATTAAAAGCTTTTAAAAATTAAACTAAAAATTACTAGAAAATTACTAGAAAAACACTTGGTAAAAATAGAGATTTCGGGAAGCGTGCAATTTTTAGAAATTAAAACGTAATGAATTTAGAACTAGAAAACTTAAACCATCGGAATGTAACAAGTCAGTTCTGTCGGAATGTTGCAAAAACAAAACTATCGGAATAATAGAAAATGAAAGCTGTCGGAATAATGTTGTCTGAATAACCATTGGAATATAAAGTAAATTCTATCGGAATGTAGTTCTGTCGGAATACAAGTCTATCGGAATGTCCAGTATCGGAATCTTTCAGATCGGGATCCAAGGTGTTTTGTCGGAATGTTGTTAACAAAAATTGGGCAGCAATTCGTCTTAAAGTAACCTTAAGACCCGTCGCAATGTGCGATCGCAATGAGCGGTCGCAATCACGATCGGAATAAGGGGGATGTTACACTAGATCGCAAAGTAGAACCCCTTGGGTTATTACGATCACAAATAAGTTGTCTGAGTAAACCGTCGCAATACTTGAAGCCCTATTATTGCGATGGAACACAAATAATCCGAAACAACAGAAATAAGCCAAAACTTCAATAAGCACACTTAACCGAAACTTCACCAACTTAATAAGCATAAATTTGAAAGCTTTTAAATTACGAAATTCATAAACTTTATAGAAGAAACTTTAAAAAGACTAAACTTGTTGAGGAAACTAAAAACAATAAGCTAAACACTAATAAGCCAATAAGCATGAATAACTCAAAGCTTAATCCGTGTAAGACTTAGAAAGAACTAAAAAGATAAACTTTTTAATCACAAAATCATCAAAATCAAACAATATGAAATATAATTTCGGATCAGAATCAAAGTAAAATCAAGAAAGGTAGAAAGAGATTAAAGATGAAAAGCTTAAACTTTAACTTGTAGATTAATGAATTTCAAATACAAAGATTAAATAAAGCTTAAACTTGAAAGAAAAGATGAAGTTTTAGTGAGAGAAAGTTAAACACTTTCTCTCTCTAAAATGAAAACTAAAGAATGAAAAATAACTAGCTAACCACCCTCCTAATGTGTTTAGGAGGGTATTTATAGGAGATGGGGAGGTGCATGTGTTGCCTCCTCTTTCTTTCTTCTCGGCTCGACTCGATTTAAATCCTTTGTCTTTCTCGACGTTATCTCGGGATTTGTCGATGTAAATTGAACTCGTCTTATAATTTTCTTCTATAATTAGACTTGAGTTCTTAGACTTCATTAAATTTCCGTCTTTAGACTTTTTCTTCGATAAATCTTCAGAATAGGCCTTGGACTTCCGTTCTTTTTGCACTCTTGATCTTTTGACTTCGTCTTTTCTCGTTTTCTTCGATAAAAGCCCGTATTTTCTTCCTTTTTCATCTTTTGGTCCTAAAACACAATAAAAACACAAACCACACATAATTCCGACTTTTACGACATAAAATACACGTTTTGGTCTTGTTATCATTGGAAATAAGTGGTAAAAGGATAAGTGTTTTCACACTTATTATTAATTATAGTCCCTAGAGATAATGGACCCAAGTTTTGTTTAATGTCAAATGGTTTTCTAAAAAAAGTGATAGGAATTGTTACCAGCCCTATTCAAACTATATCTGTTTTAAGATCTTTTCAACTTGCTTAGAATAATGGTGGGATGAGTTTCACCATTAATCTACTCAAACTATATCTGTTTTAAGATCTTTTCAACTTAGACTTTAGATGTTGTAAATGTTAACAATATGCTTTTTTCTTTTTTATGCACCACTTGTTTTCTTAAACATGTTACTTGGATGATATTTGAGAAGTTAGCATCTTACATTTAAATTAAATTAAGCAAGTTTATGTACTTAATTCTTTTTCTGGATGATATTTGAGATGTTAACATCTTACATTTATCTATGTATCTCGTGGTTAACTTAACTAGTAAACTGAAGTTAAACTATATAAAACTTAAGTTTATTTCAATGAAACAAGTTCTCTCTTCAAGTATTTACGATTATAAGGTTAAGAACACATGATCACAATTTGAAATATGAATATGTATGCCGTTATATATTATGCATGATATGAGAGTAATAAGATGAATACAACAGTGTATAGGAAATTAGAAAACATACTTGGCTCTATCATGAAGTCAGAAATAAAATGATTGTTGGAAGGCAGAAGTCGTAATCAAGAACTTATAAGAACTGTTTATTTATTGATACTCCGCTTCTCATCTCTGTCCTTCAGCTCCTTCACCATTCTTATAAGACTTATAAGAACTGTTTGTTTTTTCGGCTTTGATGAAGTTAGGGACATTTTATTGGTGAGTATAAGTGATGGATAAAATTTGGATCAATGCTCCGATTACTAGCAAAACTTTTAGAGATGGAGTCGAGAATTTTATAAGTTTTGCTCGGGTTAGAAGTATAAGAGGAATGATCAAATATCCGTGTAATAGATGTTGTCTCGGTAAATGGCTAGAAGTAGGTAAATCTCATGGGGACATATTGTGTTATGGCTTTTTAGCCGGTTATACAGAATGGAGTATTCACGGAGAGCATACTATATCTTTACCACTGTCTCAATCTAGTAATGTTAATGTTGAGGAAGCTTTATATTGTCAAGAGGATATAAGAGGTTTAGTTCGTGATGCCTTAGATATTCAATCTTTGCCTTCTGATGATGACACACAATTAGGAGATATAATTATGGAAGGAGATATCGGGAAATATGTGGCAAGTGGTGATCATGGTGATGAGGGTGTTACATATAGGAAGTTGTTAGAAGAATATGACAAAGAATTGTACTCTGGTTGCAAGTACTAGAATTTGTCATTAACTTTACATTTATATAACATTAAATGTATGGGTGGAATATCTAATAATACCTTTAGCATGATATTAGAGCTTTTTAGGGACGCATTTCCACATCTAACATCATTACCATCATCTGCAAATGAAGCCAAAAAGTTTACTAAAGATTTAGGTCTAGGTTACGAAAAATCCATGCGTGCCCAAATGATTGCATGCTTTATTACGATGATAGGGTGGATCAACAATCATGCCACATTTGCAAAGCTTCACGATATAAAAGCGATGAAGTGGGTGAAAGTTCAAAATCACGTAAATCAAAGAAGCCGGCAAAAGTTTTACGCTATTTTCCTTTAATTCCTAGGCGTAAAAGGTCGTACATGTCTGATATGAGAAAAATCTCATGTCAATAAGTCAACAAATCACCCTAAAACACATAGAAAATACCTAACTTTGGTGCTATAAAGCAGTATTATGTGGTATGTTTTGTGTTTGTGCTTTAATAGGTAACAAGGATACAATTTCAAGCAAACAATAGAAAATCAAGCTCATTTATGAAGAAAAGACAAGAGAAGGATCAAAGATGACAAGCCATTTGAAGAAAAGGACCTATCTTGACAATGTTCAAAAGTTGAGGGACTTAAATGCAATTTTGGAAAAAAAAGTCAAGATTAAAGTCAAACTTGGTCAACCTTCTAGTCAATCAAGTCAATGGACTTAAATAAAAAAGAATGCAAGACAAAGGACCTAATTTGCCAAAGGAATGAAGAAAGGAGCTAAAATGAATAATCTCCTAAAGAGAGGGACTGAAAATGACAAATTTACATATACTTTGGGTTCAATCCGAGTGATAACTTTGTGGACCAATCAGAGATCAAGAAAGAATGGTTTTGGATTGCAAAGTAGCTTGCCAGCTGGCCACTAACTCGAATTTACAATTAATAAACGAATCAGAATAGTGGGCGCATTTATTTCTTTTCCACCAATGTGAAGCTAACAGCCAATAATCATTATATCCAAAAATGGATAATAATCCGTGTGTCTTGCTGAGGACAAATAAAATCATACCACGTGTCAACGTCAACAAGCAACGAGCCCAGATTTGATTATGAGCTACACTACATTTCAGGAAGAGCTTTCTACATGAAACTTACTCGAAATTGAAGGACGAATCCAACTATGCAACTCAATTAGACTAAAATCAACAAGATCAAAAACCCCTTTTGGCATTCTTGAAGACAAATCTGCAATTTACCAATTCATGGCACCTGGCACTCTCTCATTGGCTGAGACACGTCACAATCTCCAACAACTTCTCAACTCCAGCTCTATAAATAGGAGATAGGACCTCATTTGTAATGTGTAGCTTAAAAGCAGTTAATGTGTGAATGACACACACTTTTACATCTCCTCTCATTTACTGTCTTTCTTTCAGTTAGTTAACAGCTCTTATGTGTTTGACACACACTTAAGAGCTTGTTAGTTAGTCAATTAGATCTTGTAACAAACTTTCCCTCCTTAATCAATAAAACACAAAAATTCAGTTCATACTCTTATCTCACTTTACTCAATCCCGCATTTTTGTTGATATCTTGTGATTTCATTGATCATAACTTATCAATGAAGTGTGTTTGAGTTATTTTGGAGCTTATTCTGTTTGATTCAGCAATATCAGTTCAATACCAGACCTCTTGAAGCAGTTTGAAGCAGATTAGATGAATAGACCAGAAATAGCTGTTGGAGGTGATTTAGTTGATGATTATAGTTGAATTGGGTTGAAGGAAGTGTTATATAGAGAGCTCAGCGCTCCTCTACTCCTTCAGAGGAGGCTTATTGCTAAAAGGTCTCAAAATGCTGTTATTGGTTCCACTTAAGTGCTTTGCATGCTAAATTCCTAGATAGCTGTTAATTATTGAACTGATCATGTGTTTAGTTAGATTCTAGTGTAATTGTCATAGCTTGATAGTATTTGAGTGTTATTGCAGCTTTGATCTTAGTCTAGTTGTTTTCAGTTTTGAATTTCATAAGTAATAAGTCATTGAGTTCATTCTGTTGTTAAGTGTGCTAGCAAGTTTAATTACAGTCTAAATAACTCCCGTTCCACATATTAAACATGACTTGATAAGTATCATAACCTGTTTTACACTTGTAAGCAAATTTCATTTGATAAAGTCTTTAACAGATTGATAAAGTGTTGTTTGGTTTTGATTAGTTTTGATAATTCAAGTTTGTAAAATCTTTTTCTAATTGCTCATTCACACTTGTAAACTTGTTAGATCAATTTAGTTCAGGTTTATGGTCAAAATATCAGTCAAAAAGGCAATTGGTCTAGAAAGATTTGGGTCAAAATCTGCTTACCAGTTATCCAGTAAACTAGCCAAATTCAATCCAATGGCATTGATTCATTTCTGATCATTTTGCTTGAAACCAGTTCCTACTTGTAGTCTAACATCCAAAGAGTTAGTGTGTAAAAGGAAATTCTACAATATCCAGTTTTCATTTTGTGAAATCAGCTTTTAAATAAGCACAAGAGCAAATGCAAGTTTCTGTAATATGAGCTAATATGTTTTCTCATATCTCAAGTTTTACTTCACAAACTTACCATTTTCTTTCACAAATCTTGTTGCAAACATGTCATGAGTGGATTTGGTGATTTTTAGCTTTTTGATATTTTTGGTCAATGCTTGGTCAAATAAGCTCATATGAACTTAATTTCATATTCTAACTTAACCAGTGAACCATTTTCAATTTGGAAAGACATTCCATACTCCTTGTTAGCTTATTAATCAGTTTGTTCGTTAAAACCAAGTTGTGGAAGTCCGAATTTAATCTTTACTTATTCTTGGCTTATTAGAATAAGCTACTTTGTGTTTTACTAGCTTTTAAGTTGTTTCCTTGTGCAAGTCTAGCTAAAATTCCATTTTAAGCATTTTGAAACAAACCATAGCTGATTTGGTCCAGTAATAAGCTCAAACCAGCTTATTTGAAGTGTTAAGCCCGTTTTTGTTATAAATTTCATATTAATTGCACTTTGGTCCTTTTACTTGATAACTGATTTCATTCATGGCTAATTTTACTTGTTTTTAGGGTTTGCAAGTTTTCAGTCCTTAAAGTTTCAGTTTTTGTTAAAATTCAGTTAGTAGGTTTGTTAGTTTGGTAAAGTAGTTACTATTTTGTTAAATTTTACACTTTTGGTCCTTATAGTTTATGAAATTTACATTTTAGTCCTTGTACTTTCATTTTACATTTCAAGAACTTTTACTTTTATGCATTTCAATTTTGAACTTTGTGAATAGTACTTGGTATTTGCAAAGTGTTTTAGGGATATGTAGCCTATTATTTTCCACTTTTTACGTGTTGATTGAATTACACATAGATTTCCAAATACCCTTAACAACCAAGAACAATTAAGGACTTGAGTTTTTTAGGACTTTCAATTTGTCAAGAATCGAGAATAAACGAACTTCAAAATACTCAATTTCAAATGGCGCCGCTGCCGGTTCATGACATTACGAGAGACTATTGATTGACGGTTTTGGTTGGCTTTTGGGATCCGTTCACCTCGTGAACGTTATTTTTACGTATCACAAATAAAAAACATAAAAAATCACAAAATATAAAAACTAAAAAATAACAAAAACAATTCTTTTCCTAAAGAATTGACCAAAAAAATAAAAAAATCCAAAAAGCAATCTTTTTCCTAAGAAATTGCAACCAAAAGTATATATTATTGGATTTCAACGGTTTTTATGTACATATAGTATTTTCTTAAAAACCCAATAAATACAAAAATATTTTCTCTATATTATTATATGTAGATACGTATACATATACGAACAATCAATACACATATCTCCATAAGTATTGCTTTTGCAATACACCGTGTTAGGGAGCGTTCCGGTTGACACGTATATCGATCAAATTTAATTAAGCAAGAATAGATAAATACTTCCAAAAGGAAAGAATTCTAAGAATACAAACTACAAAGTGAATAGAAAGGAGACGTGCTATAAAATGACGTGTAAGGGTTAATAGGTACTTAAGTGCTTCGTGCCACCTAACCCCCCGTTCACTAGTGCGTATTTCTAAGAAAGAAGGCTTGATTGGGGGTCTTGCACCCAAGTAGTACTTATGTATATTATACTTTCTTGTGGATATTTAATACTGAATCTCGAAGAAGATAATCCTTTCTTCTTCAAAGTCGAACGAGAGCTTCTCTCTCACTTCTAGATTTGAGTTGCATGCTCACTCGCGGGCGTGCACAAATACCATTTGGTGTACAATCCCTTCCTCCGAAAAGGAAGAAAAAGAGAAAAAGTAAAACTAACACCGTCCATCAAGCCGATCCCGAGAATCGTGCTTTGATCATTACACAAGAATCTATGGCCGCCATTGATAATCGACCTTTGATGGAGCACTTACAATCCAGTGTGCAAGGATATGTCGATGCTATTGTTATACCTGAGATTCCCGCAAATACCTTTGAGCTTAAGACATCTATGATTAGCTTGGTTTCAAACACACCATTTTTGGGGAGACCTAGCGATAATCCACACTATCATATTAAGAAGTTTCTATCTCTTTGCAACACCATTAAGTACAATGGAGTTCCCCATGATGCCATTAAGTTGATGTTAATCCGATTTTCACTAGAGGGAAATGCTAAGTATTGGCTTGATACACAACCATCTAAGAGCATTACTACTTGCGATGATTTCACTAAGAAGTTTTTGAACAAGTTCTTCCCCCATCTAAGACCACGGCTTTGAGAAACCTAATTATTGGATTTCAATAAAAACCTAGTCAAACCTTTAGTGATGCATGGGAGGAGTTCAAGGAGTTATTGAGAAAATGCCCAAATCATGGATTCAATGAGGTCCACCAAATCAATACTTTCTACAATGTATTACAACCACATCACCAAGATTCCCTAAACTCCTCCGCGGGTGGGAATATTCTTTCTAAATCCATTCAAGAAGCTTGGGACATTATTGAGACCAAATCCATGGTGCAAACTAATAAGTGTGAAAACACTTATCCTTTTACCACTTAATTATAATAATAACCAAGCCAAAACGTGTATTTTATGTCGTAAATGTCAGAATTATGTGTGGTTTGTGTTTTTGTTGTGATTTAGGACCAAAATGTGAAAAGGGAAGAAAACATGGCCTTTCACGGGCTTTTATCGAAGAAAAAGACAAAAAACGAAGTCAAAAGATCAAGAGTGCAAAAAGAACGGAAGTCCAAGGCCTATTCTAAAGATTTATCGAAGAAAAAGTCTAAAGACGGAAGTTTAATGAAGTCGAAGAACCAAGTCTAATAAAAGAAGATAATTATAAGACGAGTTCAATTTATATCGACAAATCCTAAAATAACGTCTAGAAAGTCGAAGAATTATAAAAGACGAAAAGACGAGAAGAAAGAAGAAAGCATCAACACATGTTAATCCTCCTATAAATACCCTCCTAATGACACATTAGGAGGTGTTAGCTAATTTGACAAATTAGTCTGTCCATTTTTATTTCATGCTCTTTTCTTAATTGTCATTTTTAATACTTGTCATTTATTTTTCAAGATCATTCCAAGTAAGTCTTTAATTTTGTGTATTGAACCTTAATCTTTAATCAAGTTTTAATTAATCTCTCATTCTACCTTTCTTGTTTTGCTTAATCTTTATGCTTATTTTCTTATTGTCATGCTTATTTGATTGTTTGTTATGTTTTTATGTGATTGATTGTGGTAGCTTATTGATTTTATAGCTTATTGTGTGTTTGTTTTAATTCTAGTTAAGTGATTTTAATAGATTAATTTTATTAAAAGTTGATTTTTAATCTTTAAATTAATTAGTGTTTTTCAAGTTTTTGATTTGTGGCTGAATTAGTTTTTCTTAAAAGTGTTTTAGATTAAGTTTTGGTAAACTGCTTATTTGATTTTAGCTTATCTGTGGCTTATTTCCCTGTTTTTAGATCATACGGTTTCTCTTTATCTGTTTCTAGGCATCTTCGGAAAAGGGCTTTGGTATTCTGAATAATACCCCTTTATTCCGAAGATTAGCATTTATCTAAAAAAATCTTACTTTTTCTGAAAATAGATAGTTATTCCGAAGATTTTCTTTTCTCTGAATTCACTCATTTTTCCGAAATTATTGCTTATTCCGAATTAGGTTGTTTCTCTGAAAATATAGTTTATTCCGAAAATATTACATTTCTCTGAATTAGGTCAAATATTCCGAAGAAGTTCTTTTATTCGAAGAATTCTCTTTTATTCCGAAATTATCCTTTATTCCGAAAATTTGCTTTTTCCCGAAATAGTCTTATTTCGAAAAATAGCATTTATTCCGAAATAATTAGTTTATCCGAAAAATCCAAGTTTTTCTGAAATAAGGCCTTTATTCCGAAGATTGCATAACAATAACTTTCCGAAGAATGTTATGTTTTCCGAAGATTGTCTTGCCTGGCTGCTAACTAGCTTCCCACTTTCCCGCCACTTTTAGCTACTAGGTTGCCTGCTTAAGGTGTGTGCTTGCCTGCTTGAGGTGTGTGCTTGCCTGCTTGTTTATTAATTATTGTTCCGTAATCATTTAGTTTAATCTGAAAGTTGTTCCGATTTTAATTCTGAAAGTCACGTATTTTTAGTTGAATTTTTCGTCAATTTTTAATATTAGTATTTTTTCGAAAAGTTTAAGTTATCTTTTATTTAGCACTCGCTTTAGCTTTTACCTCGTTTAGTTTTAAAGTAGCCACTTAGTTTTATTTCCTCCTTTTTCATTAGGTAAACTTTATTTTCAAGTCGAAAGTTAATTTCTTCTTTTAGTTTTATTTTTGTAAATTGTTTTGTTTTAAATTTCGTTTTATTATTTGTTTCGCTCCTTTATTATTAGTTATTTTTTTTTGGTTTATTTTTATTACGTTTCACTTTTACCTTTTAAGTAGAAATAGAAAACCAAACTTCCATTTTAGTTACCAAAAACAACTGAATCGCACTTTTAACCGCAAATCAATTCGATTGGACCAACAAAGAACAATTTTTCTTATTAAAAATCTAGGTATTAAAATGGCGCCGCTGCCGGCTCTTTTCGTGAAGATTAACGGTTTTATGTGAGAGACGCGTTGAATTTTGGGATCCGTTCACTCGTGAACGTTATTTTTCGCGTCAAAAATTTTCAAAAAATCTAAAAAAATTAAAAATTTTCAAAAATCCAAAAACATTTAAAAATCATAAAAAGTAATTATTTTTCAAAAGTTTTGCACCAAAAAGATTTTATTTTTACACAAATATATTTTGTCTATTTCTTTGTTCTCTTTTTCTTTTGCAGGTGTATGTGTAGTCGCTCATCGTCTTATTCTGAGCCCGAGACTCTTGAAGACTTAGACATGACCGGTATACACAACAATTGTGACAATCCGTCAATTTATGGTTGATATTTTATTCTCAAATATTATTTGAAAATATTATTTTAAGGATACAATATGAACTCACTTATTTTTGGGAAGAAATTTGGATTTACGTCTTGGAGTAGCATCGACTACGTCTAAACCGGAGGATTCAACGTTACGTGCTTACGTTTACATACACCATCCTTGGTGACAGTTCGACATTTCAGAAAATAAATTTATCCGTGAATATTATTTTGGAGTTTTAAATTTGTGTTAGTACATAAACTCACAAATTTACGAGAAAAGATTAGGACTTACGATTTTATTTTAACGTCCTTTACGACTAAACCGGAAACCTTAGGATTACGTATTTACGTTTTCGAACTCCGTTTTTGATGAGACAATTTTTATTGGATTCGTTTTGTGACGTTGATTCATAATTTATAAAAACGTTTTTCGTAAAACGACCCGAGGACACGCAAATCCAGGAAACTAGAATCGAGGAGTACCCGTAAATAAATGGGATGAGACAAGTGGGACACTTGTCCCACCCCACTCAATATGGACGGCCAACACCATAAGGTGTCACTTATTTAGCATAAACTACAAACACATGTCCACTTTAGCTTACTAGTTAAGCTTACCATCTAACTAAACCACTAGCTACACACATACTTCCATTTGTGACATGCAAAACCACACCAAACTCTCTCTCTCTAGCTTGAATGTGTCGTCCCATATCTCTCCCAAAAACACCCTTTGATCTTGATTCAACCATGAAACCATATGTTATACTTGCATATGTTGAAGCCCTTTCAAAACCCTATTGATTGGTGGTACTTATAACATCCAAGGAGGAGTATTCATGATGTCTTGGGGCTGATTTTCCACAAGGAGTTCATGGAGCATGGTGGTCTTGAAGATGGTGTTGGCTAAGCACAAGTTTCTCCATCCAAAACCATGTCAAACTCATAACCAACATCAACTTGGTGGTATAAAGATTGTCCTCCTCAACTTCTTGTTATTTTGATTATGTAAACATGTATTTTATTTCCTATTGTATATATTTATGATGATTATATGATGATAAAAATGTTATGTGGGGATTTGTTGTTGATAATCATGGATAAAAAGGTGAAAAACCATAAGAAACAAGGTTAAAATCTTGATTAAATTTGATGACTGTATAAAACAGTAAAGAAGTAAGTCATAAACTGATAAAATGATGAAGTAGAATAGATTTACAGTAAGCTATGGGTCTTGTACACATGTGAGAGTTGGCCATGCAATGGAATCAAAATAATGAGTGAGATATGATCAAAACAAGTTTAGGGTATAAATCTGAAGTTACTGTTTTGGACGATTTTTAGAAAATACTTAAAGGATGATTCAACAGTAGCTTTGAAGAGTTAAATGTATCACATATCATGTAGTTTATGTGATAAAAAATTTAGCTTCTATCTCCATGTAGAAATCAAGATATGGCAGTTTTGGTGAAGATGAAGTTAAAAATCAGATTTTTGGAAATTAAAGAATAATACTATTATATAAGCACTCACATTTTAATATATAAAATGTAAAATAAAAACCCACTAACTTATAAAACTTATTTATATAAATATATATAAAAGGGTAATCAAATGAATAGATTATATAAATGGTGGTGAAATAAGTTTTATAAGTTATAAAACTATAAACATGATTTTTACGACTTTTTCGGCTATTGCCGTAAAATTAACGTTTTTGTTAAATAAAACTTAGATGGTTGGACCCGTCTAATGAAAACTTTATAAAACTTATATACTGATATATAGACATGTATAACAAGTAAAAACCAATAAAACCCGAACTATAGGGCATACGGACATTAACGAGCTAAGTAAACATATTGGACTAATACTTGGACTAAATAAGATAAACACCCATAAAAAGAACTTATTGGGCTTAACCCATTTGGGCCCAACTTGAAAGTGTATGTACTGATAATATAAGTACAAAATGGATTAAAATAAGTTAAATAACTTATAATAAGTTTATTGGACTTAAAATACATAAATAGGTAAAACTAGTAAACTAGTATAAACGTTACCGACACATAACACTAAAATGAGTAAATGAGGATATGTAAACCCACTTGATCATCATATATATATAATCATCATATGTATACATACTTGTTATTTTTATAAAGTCATTGGACAAACTTCTAAGACCGATTATTATTTGTCTAGGTTTCCGTGATTGAAGCACGTACCGTACGACCGAATTGTCGATAACCCGCCTTCCCACATCAACGTGAGTTCATAGCCTCGCACTCTTTTAAATGGTTTTATAAATGTTTTATAAACCCGCGAGGGAGATAACATGTTAGTTTTTATAAAATAGGACACCATTTGTCCCGATTGTTTGTTTATTGATTTTGGACCCGAATGATTGAATGACCCGATTGAATGACCCGATAAATGATTAATGGACCAGATAGATGAAATAAAATGGATTATTAAAGTTAGGTTATGTCACTAAAAGTCCCATTAGCATGAATTGTGAACTACCGGGAGTTGGTAGACGCTTATGCATTTAATAGTATTATTTGGGGACGATCACCCCAGTTCGCGCCTTGACGGTTGATCCCCGTCGTGCCACATTGATTGGTAAGCGAATTTATGTATGAGAAGATTTCCAATAGCGTGACCTTTGTGACGACACGCTACTTTAGATGGGCAAAATTGGTATCGGGTTAGCTACCCGTTTTGGTTTTAGTAAGGTAACAATGTCATGCAGCTTATAATAATCCAATCACCAAAATATTACTGGACGCTCCGAATTACGATGTATTGCCTGACTAGCAATACTGGGTCATACTATTGATATTATGTTTGTGTTTTGGTTTTCATAACCATATTTGTATAACGGTTTTATTTTCATACAACGTCGTAAGACGTATTGTATGACATTTTTACGACATTGGCTCGTATAATGATTTTTATTTAATCTATACAACGTTGCAAAACGTATTGTATGATGTTTTTACGACATTGGCTCGTATAATGATTTTTAAGGCAAATGCCTATATTATGATTTTCGATAAAGATTTATATAAAATGACTTTGGCTATTTTATGGCCTATTACAAGGATTTGTATAAAATGATTTTGGCTATTTTACGGCCTATTACAATGATTTGTACGAATTGATTTTTGGTACTAATTTTATACCAAAGTTATATTGATGGAATTTATTAAACTCTATGAATTCACTCGGCATTATCGCTGACCTTTTCTTTTAACATGTTTTATCTCAGGTACTTGAAGGTAATTCTCGGGAAGACGACAAGAATTCATGGCCCGCACCTAAATAATATTTTTCCATTCAAACACTTTGTAAAACTTTGTATGTAATATAATGACTTGGGACCGATGTAACTTTGATGTTTATGAATGGAAATGCTTTATAAATAAACGACGCGATTTTTATGCGTTGTCTATGATGTGAGTAATGTGCTATCCCGTAACACCAACTAGTCTTCCGCTGTACTGAGTTGTATAAATTTGGGGGTGTTACAGTTTGGTACCAGAGCTCTCGTTATAGAGAACGAAAGATTTTTAAAACTAAGGTTTTGAATAAAACTTTTCAAAATCTTTTAACTAAAAACATTTTTCTAAAAATGTCTAAAAAAATCTTTTGACTATAACGGTGCCGAAGAATTCCCGAGTTACCGACAAGGCCAAGACTGAGAAGTGTTATTTTAATATATATATAACTTGGATTATATATATATGATGTAATTTTATTACATGATTGTTTGATGTTTATTTTGATATTTATACGAGGTATTTATACGACGTAGATTGTCACAAGTAACCCTAACTCCCCTAGTAAATTAATTGAAGCTATTCTCGTAGGAATTCTAGCTATCCTAGATCTAAAACCAAGTTGTGGATATTTATGATCCCAACAAATGGTTGATATTCATAGAAATATAGATATTAGTTGATTATGATATTGAAGAAGAATTGGCGAGATTAAATCTGATATCGATGTCATGACGATCTTTCCTTATAGAGTGAAGTTTGACAAAACGTTATCACCTGGAAAGATGTCATCTGATTCGTTGTCATCCAATTCTTAAATTGAAATCGAAAGGGTGAATGTTGCACTTGAGGCTGTTATTGGAACCATTACCCAAAAGCCTCATGCACTAGTACCTTTCCGAGAAGTCTAGTTGAATGATCAAGTCATTTCATACTAGTGACTCATTTGATAATTATTGTTGTAAGAGTTATAGGATTGGAAATTAAGTGTTGATAATATCGAACTTATGTTGCCCTTTTAAAGGTGTAAGAATAAGATTGAAAGTATTGGAAAATGAGGTAGGATATCGAATTGAGTATAAAATTTGTTAAAACTTGGATAAAGTAAAATTTAACCCGTATGGAATATGAGATTGATAAGAGGAAGTCGTTAAGTATTGTGATTAGATTATAAGGTTTTATTGATTGTTGATTCGTGTTAAGGGTTGTTCCTAGACCATTGTCCAATGACGAAGATGCCCAGTGTCCAAGAAATAAATTGAAGAAATCTTCTTCTGAATTGAGACCGATGGATCTTCCGGGACATGTGGAACACCTAATGACTCTTGTAGATTAATATTCATTGTGGTATCTTTTATAATCCCTAACTTAACTGAGATATCAGTTGGCAGGATGAGTTCTGAGAATTGTATGACATAGTGACACGTAATGTGTTACGGTACAATTTTGACTTGTTTGTGATTAATGAAAAGACTACATCTGATTGCTAAATTCTACATATATCGATGTTATCTATCTTTTATTGCTTTATCCTAATGTTCGCATTAGTGATGCAACCGTGGAACAAGTACTCATCTTGATTTAAGTTACGTTGTGGATTATTCTTCCTGAGTGCCATCGAGGTCATGAACCTCATGATTATTTGGCTAAAGCTCATTTCCTATCATATTGTAGTTAAGCTCTTGGTGAAAAACTTTTCATCACTCTTTTGCAGATCACTCATTGATTTTATAAAGTTAAAACGGTATCCTTTGAGAAAATTTAATTTTCATCACAATAAGGATTATTCAAAGTAAGATTTATAAGTGATTGATATCAAAATGAAGTTGTTTATAAAACATCTTGGAAAACCTAATTGTTTTCATAACAAAGAAAATGTTTGTAAATTTATTTTTGATTCTTATTTAAGAATTAAGCATGAAAATGTTTTTATTATAAACATGATGATAAAATTTTGACGAACTGAGTATTGCATCGTTAATCCTGAAATTGTATATAGTTGCGCGCCTACATACAATTTGGAATGGACTATGCAAGGCTGATTAGTAGTCACCATAAAAACTAATGAATAAGCGCTAAATTTTCTTTGAAGATTGTGAAAGAATAAATTTTATGAGATCTGCAAAAAGTGAAAAATAAGGACATAGTGTTAGGGACACCTACATATGTGCCCGAACCATCTATTCTTCTGAGTCGAATTTACTCATCTATGGAAATTGTCTTATTTGACAATTGACAATTCTTTCTTGTCCAATTCTCTCGTAGTGAGATTCTTAGGAAAAGTATTTGATTATCGAGTGTTGATACCCGACTGGATGTATCGACGTTCCTATCATTTCTTTTGATTTGGTTTCATTTGAATGACCTGGGTAACGATCCGAGGAGCTTTCGAATGCGTACTCAAATTATGAAAACATGGGATATATTCGTATTCGTTAAATGTTTTCATCTGTATCTGATTTGAAATTCTCTCGCGCAGATTATGCGTTGACCTTACTCTTTTAAGGTTAGTTATGTCTCCTGAAATCCCTGAATTTGAGAAGGATTATGAATTATTATTAGTCTTTTGAGAAGTTCACATCTTATCGACGGCAATAAAACTGGAAAGTTAGTAATGCCAGTAGAATGGATTGATTGATTATGACATAACGATATTGTCTTAATTGATGGGAACTTGAATTGAATTCCCCTAATGATAAGATGCTGATTATCAAAAGTGATCTAAATAGTTCTTGGTAAATGACGATATCCTGTATTTAGACTTAAAAGTATACCATGAATGGTTGTGAACTAGTTATAGATATTATAATCTAGAAAGAAGTTAATATGAATTTATTAAAAGATGTTTATCTTATCTAAAAATTTAGGAGATATTTATTGGTAAATTTCCTAGACTATCGCCATTAAGGCAAGTAGAACTTGGTGTTGATTATATTCCCGGTGCTGCACCTGTGGCTTGTGCACTGTACGTCAGCACCATCTAAATTAAAGGAATTACCGTACAACTGAGAAAGTTGTCGGAGAAAGGTTTTATTATACCAAGCCTGTCATCCTGAAGAGCTATGGTGTTATCTTTCCTTATATTTATAGATTACTGTGACTGAGTAAATTGACAATCGAAAACGATATCCATAACTCGAAATGGAAGATTTGTTCGATCGTTTACAAGGTTCTAGTGTATGTTTTAATAAAATGATCCAAGGCATGGTTATCATCAAACTTCGCATCTGCGAAAGAGATTATGTATTCCAATCACTACATCCGGTACTTGTAATGAACATTATGAGTTTCACGTGATGTCGTTTGGATTGACTAATACACATGTAGCATTCATAAATTTGGTGAATCACGTGTGTAGGCTGTAACTTGATAAATTCATACTCGTGATCATTAAGGACTATATGTTTGTTTATAAGAATAAGAATGAGGTTAAATAATTAATTATAGATTGCCCTGAATTGGCCGAACGATAAAAACCTGAACCTTGAATAATTAACACATGATTAAAGACTTGAACCTTTACATGATTAGACTATGTGATTAAAAGGATAATGGAATATAAATTGACTCTCTAAAATTTAGAAGTCATTTAAGACTTTGAGTTATACTAAAAAGAAAAGTGCAAATATATTTTGACAAATGTTTTAAGAAAGGATTTTTAAGGGATTATTCCCTTATACACAAACCATTTAACTAAACTTCTGTTTAGGGGTAAATGTTTGTGTATACCTCAAGATAACCTAAAAGGGATTGAGGAAACCATTTGAACCATGATTTGAAATTTGAAACGACAATTTTTGCTTTTCAAATAAGAAAATTTTGACTAAAGTATAAACCAAAGATTTTTCGAACAATTACGAATCTTATTAAATATTTTGGATAAACCAACGAAAATCTTGTTAATTAAATTCAAATTTATTTTGAACATTTTATATAATTGGTCGAACTAGGAAATTTAAAATTTTACGTTTACGTTTCATAAAAATTAAATAATTATTGTTAATTTACATATAATAATTATCGACGCTTTAAACGCCGGATTGAGAAAAAAAACCGGATAAAAATGATAGTTGAGACAAAACTGAAACATAAAAGATATGAAGAAAGAATTTTGAATAAATACGGTTGTGATATTTATTTCATCAGGAAAGTAAACGTAATTACTAGCGCATAATATAGAAAGAATATCTGGGTGAACTGTGGACATGATAATTATATAATCACGAGAAGTGAATATAGATACCGACGCATTATGTAGAAAAGATAAAGAACCAGTTAGGACATGTTCCTTAATAATGAAGGTGCAAAATGAATTGCCGAACAATTTAAATATAAACGATGTTTGTAAAAAGGGATTCGCGACTAATATGAATCATTAAAATTGAGAAGCCGATAGCGCTAAATGTTTTAAAGACCACTTATGGTTGCCTAAATATGGAAAATTGTGAGATATAGTTAAGTTGGAATTTGTAAGTATAAGTATTATATGTATGTCATCTTTGACTAAAAGCATCTTTGTCTGAAGAAGTTGTACTGATGGCAATTATGAAGGCAGACATCGCCTCATACATTAGTAAACGTCTAGCTATTGCAAAGGTCATCATCTGAATTTGATTCGATTTGGGTCATCGTCGACAGACTGACCAAATCTGCTAATATCATTCCCGTTAATGATAAATGCAAAAGAATTATGTAAACATGGTGTGCCTGTATCGAACATCTAAATCAAGATCCTCGCTTCGCATCGAATTTCTAGAGATTTGCTCAGAAATCATTGAGAACGAACCTTGATGAGAGTACTATGTACCACCCCAAATCGAAGGGACGAGGTAAAGTAACGATACAAAGTAATATAAGTGCTGTTTTATGTTTGAATGATTGACCTTTGATAATAGACCGTATAATCATTTTCCTTTGAAGAGATTATCATTGATAATCATCGTGTTAGGATTGAGATCGAATCTTGTTAGGATCTAAATCTTAGAGCATCTGTAAGCAGGAGTTGAGATAAAGACATCCGACATACATCCATTGTGAGTTGGACATGTCTCTTAGGTTTAAGGTTTCCTATGATGGCGAACCTATCCTTGCAAAATACCCGACCCGTAAGATCTGAAACGATTGTTGAAATTAGGATTTGATTATTAACCGCCGATAGTGGGCAAGAGGTTATGTGAATGTGAAATGTAGATCTTGAAGTGCCAAATGGGTAGCGAAGTTATGCCACAATTTTTAACCTTGGAAAAATGAATTCATGATCTGACAAATCATGGGATATAAGTCCCCGTTGTTTGGGACCATTGAGATGATGTAAAAGTTGGGATTGAAAGGCATATAAGCTGGATCTACCCTAGGACTTCAAGAACCGCGTGAATTATGTTTCGTAAATCGCACTTGATGGAATATCTATCAAGTGAAATTCTGATTATTCGTAATAGAGCTTAGATCGGCGAAAAGTTGCATTCATCAAAAACCCGTGAACATCATGGATAGAGAAAGTAAGTCAACATTAAGCCTGATCTTGTTCCTGTAGTTATGTCTGATGAAACTCGCGTATTATAATGGATTACACTTGTGAGAAAAGACCGAATGTGGAGGAAATACCCACATGGCTTTAACTCTATAAGAAGCGAGTAGTAAGATGATCTTTGAGGACAAAGATCCTGTTTAGGGGTAAATGCTGTGACAATCCGTCAATTTATGGTTGATATTTTATTCTCAAATATTATTTGAAAATATTATTTTAAGGATACAATATGAACTCACTTATTTTTGGGAAGAAATTTGGATTTACGTCTTGGAGTAGCATCGACTACGTCTAAACCGGAGGATTCAACGTTACGTGCTTATGTTTACATACACCATCCTTGGTGACAGTTCGACATTTCAGAAAATAAATTTATCCGTGAATATTATTTTGGAGTTTTAAATTTGTGTTAGTTCATAAACTCACAAATTTACGAGAAGAGATTAGGACTTACGATTTTATTTTAACGTCCTTTACGACTAAACCGGCAACCTTAGGATTACGTATTTACGTTTTCGAACTCCGTTTTTGATGAGACAATTTTTATTGGATTCGTTTTGTGACGTTGATTCATAATTATAAAAACGTTTTTCGTAAAACGACCCGAGGACACGCAAATCGAGGAAACTAGAATCGAGGAGTACCCGTAAATAAATGGGATGAGACAAGTTGGACACTTGTCCCACCCCACTCAATATGGACGGCCAACACCATAAGGTGTCACTTATTTAGCATAAACTACAAACACATGTCCACTTTAGCTTACTAGTTAAGCTTACCATCTAACTAAACCACTAGCTACACACACACTTCCATTTGTGACATGCAAAACCACACGAAACTCTCTCTCTCTAGCTTGAATGTGTCGTCCCATATCTCTCCCAAAAACACCCTTTGATCTTGATTCAACCATGAAACCATATGTTATACTTGCATATGTTGAAGCCCTTTCAAAACCCTATTGATTGGTGGTACTTATAACATCCAAGGAGGAGTATTCATGATGTCTTGGGGCTGATTTTCCACAAGGAGTTCATGGAGCATGGTGGTCTTGAAGATGGTGTTGGCTAAGCACAAGTTTCTCCATCCAAAACCATGTCAAACTCATAACCAACATCAACTTGGTGGTATAAAGATTGTCCTCCTCAACTTCTTGTTATTTTGATTATGTAAACATGTATTTTATTTCCTATTGTATATATTTATGATGATTATATGATGATAAAAATGTTATGTGGGGATTTGTTGTTGATAATCATGGATAAAAAGGTGAAAAACCATAAGAAACAAGGTTAAAATCTTGATTAAATTTGATGGCTGTATAAAACAGTAAAGAAGTAATTCATAAACTGATAAAATGATGAAGTGGAATAGATTTACAGTAAGCTATAGGTCTTGTACACATGTGAGAGTTGTCCATGCAATGGAATCAAAATAATGAGTGAGATATGATCAAAACAAGTTTAGGGTATAAATCTGAAGTTACTGTTTTGGACGATTTTTAGAAAATACTTAAAGGATGATTCAACAGTAGCTATAGAAGATCTAAATGTAGCACATATCATGTAGTTTATGTGATAAAAATTTGAGCTTCTATCTCCATGTAGAACTCAAGATATGGCAGTTTTGGTGAAGATGAAGTTAAAAATCAGATTTTTGGAAATTAAAGAATAATACTATTATATAAGCACTCACATTTTAATATATAAAATGTAAAATAAAAACTCACTAACTTATAAAACATATTTATATAAATATATATAAAAGGGTAATCAAATGAATAGATTATATAAATGGTGGTGAAATAAGTTTTATAAGTTATAAAACTATAAACATGATTTTTACGACTTTTTCGGCTATTGCCGTAAAATTAACGTTTTTGTTAAATAAAACTTAGATGGTCGGACCCGTCTAATGAAAACTTTATAAAACTTATATACTGATATATAGACATGTATAACAAGTAAAAAATGATAAAACCCGAACTATAGGGCATACGGACATTAACGAGCTAAGTAAACATATTGGACTAATACTTGGACTAAATAAGATAAACACCCATAAAAAGAACTTATTGGGCTTAACCCATTTGGGCCCAACTTGAAAGTGTATGTACTGATAATATAAGTACAAAATGGATTAAAATAAGTTAAATAACTTATAATAAGTTTATTGGACTTAAAATACATAAATAGGTAAAACTAGTAAACTAGTATAAACGTTACCGACACATAACACTAAAATGAGTAAATGAAGATATGTAAACCCACTTGATCATCATATATATATAATCATCATATGTATACATACTTGTTATTTTTATAAAGTCATTGGACAAACGTCTAAGACCGATTATTATTTGTCTAGGTTTCCGTGATTGAAGCACGTACCGTACGACCGAATTGCCGATAACCCGCCTTCCCACATCAACGTGAGTTCATAGCCTCGCACTCTTTTAAATGTTTTTATAAATATTTTATAAACCCGCGAGGGAGATAACATGTTAGTTTTTATAAAATAGGACACCATTTTTCCCGATTGTTTGTTTATTGATTTTGGACCCGAATGATTGAATGACCCGATTGTATGACCCGATAAATGATTAATGGACCCGATAGATGAAATAAAATGGATTATTAAAGTTAGGTTATGTCACTAAAAGTCCCATTAGCATGAATTGTGAACTACCGGGAGTTGGTAGACGCTTATGCATTTAATAGTACTATTTGGGGACGATCACCCCAGTTCGCGCCTTGACGGTTGATCCCCGTCGTGCCACATTGATTGGTAAGCGAATTTATGTATGAGAAGATTTCCAATAGCGTGACCTTTGTGACGACACGCTACTTTAGATGGGCAAAATTGGTATCGGGTTAGCTACCCGTTTTGGTTTTAGTAAGGTAACAATGTCATGCAGCTTATAATAATCCAATCACCAAAATATTACTGGACGCTCCGAATTACGATGTATTGCCTGACTAGCAATACTGGGTCATACTATTGATATTATGTTTGTGTTTTGGTTTTCATAACCATATTTGTATAACGGTTTTATTTTCATACAACGTCGTAAGACGTATTGTATGACATTTTTACGACATTGGCTCGTATAATAATTTTTATTTAATCTATACAACGTTGCAAAACGTATTGTATGATGTTTTTACGACATTGGCTCGTATAATGATTTTTAAGGCAAATGCCTATATTATGATTTTCGATAAAGATTTATATAAAATGAATTTGGCTATTTTATGGCCTATTACAAGGATTTGTATAAAATGATTTTGGCTATTTTACGGCCTATTACAATGATTTGTACGAATTGATTTTTGGTACTAATTCTCTATGAATTCACTCGGCATTATCGCTGACCTTTTCTTTTAACATGTTTTATCTCAGGTACTTGAAGGTAATTCTCGGGAAGACGACAAGAATTCATGGCCCGCACCTAAATAATATTTTTCCATTCAAACACTTTGTAAAAATTTGTATGTAATATAATGACTTGGGACCGATGTAACTTTGATGTTTATGA
The DNA here is from genome assembly GCA_025667525.1 of Glebionis coronaria. Lineage (NCBI taxonomy): Eukaryota > Viridiplantae > Streptophyta > Magnoliopsida > Asterales > Asteraceae > Glebionis > Glebionis coronaria. The sequence goes on from CM046876.1 coordinate 15,950,653, forward strand.
ATGGAAATGCTTTATAAATAAACGACGCAATTTTTATGCGTTGTCTATGATGTGAGTAATGTGCTATCCCGTAACACCAACTAGTCTTCCGTTGTACTGAGTTGTATAAATTTGGGGGTGTTACAACAATAATAACCCACCTCACCCCAACATGAATAATAACAACCATGTCCCTCCACCCGACCTTCGAACGATGGAGGAGCTTTGTCAACCAACAATGAATGGACGTGGAGGACCGATTACGCTGATGCAAATCACGGCTCCTGAATTTTCGTTGAAGCATAACATGATCAAACAAGTTCAAAATACTTGTCCATTTTGCGGATTACCGGATGATGATGCCAACAACACCTCGACAAATTAATTACCGTCACTCAAGGCATGAAATTTCCCGGTGTTACCATGGATTTTCTTCGCCTTCATCTATTTCCACACACTTTATCCCACCATGCGGAAAAATGGTTTGACCGTCTTCCTAAGAATTCAATTCATACATGGGACGAAATGACTCAACGATTTTTGTCGCTCTACTTTCCACCATCCATGGTCACGAGCCTTCGGAATCAAATCAATGGTTTCACACAAGAACCTGATGAATCACTTTTCGATGCTTGGGAACGTTATAATGTTTTGATCGATCGATGTCCTAATCATAATATGCTCCCCGTCACTTTGATTGATACTTTCTACAACGGTTTAACTTTTCGTGATCGTGATACGATTAATGCAGCCGCCGGTGGCACATTTATGAAAAGAAGATCCGAGAAGTGTAGAGAGCTTATAGAGAACATGAATACTCATCAAAAAAATTGGGATTCATCTGCATCTTCAAGGAATAACCCGAGAGTCAATGTTTCTTCTACTTCATCAAACCCCGAGATGACCGAACTCACCCGCATGATGGCCGAAATGAACAAAAATATCCAACTCATGGCTATGAATCAACTACAACAAGTTAAAGTTGTAGCACTATCTTGTGAGATTTGCGGCGGTCCTCATTCATACACTGATTTTCCTTCTACTCATGACAATCCGGAAAACATGTATGCGGCTCACGGTAACTATTCGATGGAAAGCTATCAAGCCCGCCGTCAAGGTGATTGTAACTTGCTAAGTTATCGTTCCACTAACTTTCTTTCACCCGGTTTTTTTCCTCAAAACCACAACCCAAACAACTTCAATAGAAGCAATCCAAACCCACCTCGAGCTTCTAATCCATATCACCCACCCACTCAACAAGCGCCACCCATCACTCCACCCACTACTTATAATCATGATGTTGAAACTTTCATGAGGACCCAAGGAGAGGTAGTTAAGAATCTTCAAAGCCAAATCATAAACTTGAAAGGAGATATCACTAAGCAAGGGAATGATATTCGAACCGAGCTTAGACATGATATGCAAAATTCTTTGAGCAATCAAACGAATGATTTGAGGAATATGATGGCCAGTTTCTTTCAAAGTAATCAACCCTCTACTTCGGGCTCTCTTCCTTCGAATACCGTAACCAACCCAAGAGCGAATGTGAGTGCTATTACTACCCGCAGTGGAGCAACTTTAGTAGGACCATCTACCCTTCCCCTAGTTACACCATATACACCTCCTCCACCCCCATTTATTCCTCCTACTTCCACACCTAGTACTAGTTCTACATTACCGTCTCCACCCCTTAATGCAGAAGTACCCAAGAACAACCCTTCACCAACCCTACCTTCCACCTCTAAACCTTCAACATCTCAACCTTCACCTTCTACACCTAAACCACCTAAACCCAATATCCCTTATCCTTCTCGGTTAGAAAAGTGCAAATTGCTCACTAAAGAGGATGCTCAAGTTACTTCTTTTATGAAGATGATCTCCTAAATGAATTTTAACATTAGCCTTGTTGAAGCACTTGTCCAAATGCCGAAATTTGTGAAAGCATTCAAGGAATTGCTTAGTAAGAAGGAGAAGATGCCCGAGTTTTTTAAAACTCGATTAAATGAGAATTGTTCTGCAGTCCTTCTTAAAGAACTTCTAGAAAAACTTGGAGATCCTGGTCGTTTTGTGCTACCATGTACATTTAACCAAACCGAAGAATTTACTGCCTTAGCAGATCTCGGGGAAAGCATAAATTTGATGCCATTAAGTGTTTGTAAAAAGTTATCATTACCCGATCTTACACCAACAAAGATGACTCTTGAGCTAGCAAATCGAACTCTCGCTTACCCCGTTGGTATTGCCGAAGATGTGTTTGTTAAAGTTGGTACCTTCACTTTTCCGGTCGATTTTGTTGTCGTTGATTATAAAATGGACCCTCGTATTCCGTTAATACTTGGTTGGCCATTCTTAAGTACCGGAAAAAGTTTAGTCGATGTTGCCGAAGGTGAACTCATTCTAAGGGTCGGTAATGATCAACAAGTTTTAAAAATGGGGAAGATCACAAACAAATCCAATGGAAGAGAATCGGCGAATATGATTAATGTGCTTGAAGACGAGCTTGATATAACTACTTGTGAAAGTACAAAGCTTGAGGATTTTATCGTCTACAACAATCCTCACTTTGATTCTTGCTATGATAATCCACTTTTCCAAGATGATGTGGATGATTCTCTCTCTAATTTGGATCCTCCACCAATATATGATGCTCCACCAATCTATGATGATGATTCTAGTTCCGATGTGGATGATTATGATAATTTTGCTTCAGAGTATAAAGACATGCCAACATATGATGATTTTGATGATGTTGATACTTTTTCGAGTGATTCTTCAACTGATGACCTTGTTCCTACTTTTGATGAAGATCCTCCACCAACAATGCTTGATCCTACTTTGGATGACTACTCATTTGAGGAAGATTTTACTACTTTTCTCAATACTTACTTCCTTTTTCTTTAAGTATTTTCACATTCAATAATTGAGATGAACATTTGTTTGTTATGTTTGGTAAACTGAGTTCTACGTTGGAGTTTGAATATTGCATTTTCATGTTTCTGTATAAGATTCTGAATGTTCTTGTTTTCTTATCTTTTTAGTTTTGCATGTGCATTTTTATTAGTTTAAAATTATTAGATAACTTATGAGAAAAAAAGTGGAATGAGTTGAAGAAACAGTGGTGATCGTGGGTGTAGGACAAGTTGGTTAATCTTGTCTCTATTTTACTAGAGATATTGGTGGAAATCAGTTAATATCAAAAGCCCTAAAGGCTGCTTTTAGAAAATCCAAAAAAATATACTTTGTTTTTTATTGTATAGCTTCGTTGCATCTAATTGTTTTTCTCCATCTTCGTCAACTAAAAAAACCCTTAAAATCAAGCCTCAAAATTGAAACCAAGACGTGGATTGCATGTGTGTGTTTTTGGTTTGATGGAATGAGAATAAAAAATGAAGACAGCTAACAGACGAGTAGGAAGAATACCAATCTCATCTCAAGAAGAAGCTATTTTTTTACACTTTTTTTTCGCTATGTTCTTGTTTTATTAATAGAAAGAAAATAAAATAAAAGTAAAGTTTTTCATTAACAAAATAAAATAAAAGTAAAGTTTTTCATTAACGAAAAGAAAAAAAAAGTAAAATCAAATGTTATTTGGTTGAATTTAAAAGTAAAATGTTTGTCACAATATTTGAAACACTGTGTCTTATTAAGATCTTGCGTTTTTATAAATAAACTTTTTTGAAATGAAGATAATTATTTCTTTCATTCTATAATTAGAGTTCGTGTTTTCATACTGGGTTATTTTAAATTAATTATTTACTTTTAAACATAAGTAAAAAATTTGATTAAATTTATTTTATTACATGACACAGCTTATTGAATCCATTGTCAATCCTATGGATAGTAAAAGCATTAGAAACCGATAGGAAAAATCAAAACCCGAACCGATTGGGTCAGATTCGGATTTGGATTGGCGTGTTTGGATGCGAGTACGGGTTAGGATGTTCTATTTTTGGCGGGTACGAGTTCGGGTTCTGGTAATACCCGCCCCGTATACATATCCACTTTTATGGATATGTTATAACAAGTTTTAATCTTGTGCGAAATAATATACAACGATTGTTAAACAAACGAAAATGCTCATAATAGTTATTTTGTATGTATTAAGGTATTTGCGATTTTTGAAATTTTAAAATAAAAGCAATGATTTATTTGATTCATTAAATCCCATGATATGATATTGAATTAATATTCTTTATCTTCTAAGAACTCATAAAAAATATTAGGGTATTTTGATTGTTTTTTATTGTTTTTTCTTAACTTTATACGCACAATTATGTCCAACGAAATTTAATCCTGGATACCCGATATCCGCGAGTAAAATCCGAAAACCCAATGAATAAGACTAATCGGGTACCGTCGGGTATTGAGGCACATGCGGGTTTGAATAATATATATCTATACTACATATAAAACATTTTAATATCTCTCCTTATTAAATATTAAGTAGTACAACTTTTAAAACATATAATACAATCGATGAATGCATAAAATTTAAGATATACTCACAAACCTTTTTTCATTAAATGTATTTTAAATTGTTAAAATTTAATCAATACACATTAAAGTATCAAGTACAATAAACACTAATTAAATAAATTAATTAATGTCAACATCATAAAATTAAAATATATTATATTGTACAATCCAGTAAAATACATAAATTTTCATTCAATTTATATGTCATGTTGATTGTTCAAATGGTTTTGGACCCATAAGATCGAGAAGAACAGGTGAATTACATCGGATTTTCTTTATTTTCAGCTAATCAAATCTTTATTGTTATCTTTTTTCGCCTGAACTTTTATTACTGGGTACTCGCAGCTATAACACGCGGATAACTGCTAACAAGAACAATACCCGTGCGTTGCACGGGTAAATTATTATATATAATTGTTATCTTCATTTATAAAAGTGATTTAAGTAAATTACTTTGATACATCTACTTTTTCTATAATTAGTTAGTAACTCTATACAGTACGGTACAAATATAAGCTTTCATCTCTTGTACGTTAAATTAAACATATAATGTCGTTGTTTTCTAATTGCTTCATACAGAAGTACATATTGTGGGTTTATAAAGTAAAGGGTTTAGGATTGGGTTTTGAGATAAGGTTTGAATTTAATAAAATAAAAATGGGACCTATAGAATTAAATATATTTTATTTAAATTGGTTCATTGAAATAAAAGAAAAAATAAATATTGTGTGGACGAAAAAGAGTTTCAAATAAAAAGCAATTTTAATTAGCCATGTTTTTAAAACCCCACCGAAGAGGTGTGAATTGGGGTTTTGATGATAAAACTTGTGTGTCAGAGGTCTAGAATAAAAACAAACAATGGTTTAAAAAAAAGTTTTTAGCCCAAAGCCACAAAAACAGGGTACCAAACAGGCCCTAATATTAATACCGGTTTTGATGGACTAAAAAAAACATGAGGTACTATGCATTATTTTAACATGTACATAAGACGTCAAACTAAAAGTTGCTAGGTTTTTTAAAACCAATTGGGTTTAGAGGCAATGTTTTGAAACTCGATTTTTAAATCGCTTCGGTTGAGTCATCGGGTTCGGGTTAATCTGGATCGATTCGAGTCAACTTGGTTTTTTTTAAATATATTTTAATAATTAACAAAAATCATATATGAACACTTTCGTATATTGAACATATAAACTTTTTTTTAACCAATATAATATGTAAAAATAATTTTTCGTCACAAATACATAACATTTACATATACTTTTTTAAAAACATGAAAAAATCAAAACACGACTGGATCTCGAAAACCGGGTTGACTCGAGAAATCCAAACCCGCCGTATTTAACGCATTTCAAAAATATAAACACGATACAATATGACCTTTTTTCCGACCAAAACCGGATCAAACGCGATCTAAAAACATTGTTTAAAGGTAAGTCGATTAAAAAAAGTCAAAAACTATGCATTATACATTGAACAAACTCGCTTATATTTGATACGTGTGAAGTCAAAATATATGTGTCTGCTCCATCTATGTATATGTGTCTATATTAAAAAAAAGTATACGTGTCAGCTCCATCTATGTGTGTGCTCCATCTCTTTCACTCGATAGTTTCCTTGTAATGTTATCAAGAGCAAACTATTGAGTGAAACATATTTTTCGCCTTAGGTTTAGGCTAATATGCACATTCTAGTGATGCAATTTCGCCTTAGGTTTCATAAGCCTATTTTTCAGGTTTAGTTTGAATCATATGAGCTTATATAAAGCTTATGTTGACATAATAATCTTACACAGCAACTTTCAAAACAAGTCGGAAAAAATAGGCTTAGGAAACATAAGGCGAATCCACCTAAGCTTATAAGACGAAAAACAAGGTTAAAAAAACTTCCTTGAAAAGAGTAGATTTATCACAAACCATTAGTCAATATTCAAAACTGTCAACTTGGTATTTCGAATGAACACTTTCTCATAATAGGAACCAAATTCCCCTTTTCGTTTTTTATTGAATAGCTTATATTTTGGGTCTCATCGCAATATTTTCACCATTGATAACACTATTATTCCTGTAATTGACAATTTAACAAAAACCCATTATAGAGATACAATTAGTTTTATATAACAATGGAGTTGAAGGGGTTTAAGACAGTGAATATTAAGTGTTTTATGAAATGTTTCATACACCAAACTGTGTTGAACTATAATTCATCGGTTCTCGAGTTGTTCGGTTTATTTGAACGATTATTTTTAGGTCAATTCAAAAGTTGAACCGTACTGAACTATAATTCAACCGAACCGAAGCTGAAACTGTATTGAATTTAGTTCGTTTCTAGGTTGGCGTGGATAACCCTATACACTGTTTATATAAATATATATATATATATATATATATATATATATATATATATATATATATATATATATATATATATATATATATATATATATATATGTATATATATATATATATATATATATAGTAGGGATCCAATAAGAAGAAAAATTAAAATGAAAAAAATAAGAAGAAATTCTGACCACAAATTCCACAAAGAAAGGAGAATTTCAAGGGGAGATGCATCTGACTTTGTAGGTGCATCTGAAATGTGTGGTTATGGTTTCTTCTCATTCTTCTCATTTTACATAATCTTCTTATTTGATCCTAACTCTATATATATATATATATATATATATATATATATATATATATATATATATATATATATATATATATATATATATATATATATATATATATATATATATATATATATATATATATATATATATATATATATATATATATATATATATATATATATATATATATATATATATATATATATATACTAGTGGCAAAACCCGCCCGATGGGCGGGTATGACTTCTGATTATCGTTTAGTTTATATTTGTTTTGTAAGTATAGCATGAATTAGTATGATTTTCATACTCGCTTTTGTTTGTCGTTTTCCTTTTAGTATGATAAATATTTGGTTGGGAGTTTTTATAAGTATAACATGATTTAGTATGAATTTCTTATCGGCCAAGATAAGTGAATTTTCTAAATCAATAATGCAGTTATAATGGTTGTAACTGATGTTACTATTGTTAAGCGTATCTTTGTTTTTTTAGTGTTTAATGTAAGTGATTATATTCTATAACGGTTATATAGTTGATTATATATGTGGTTAATAAAGAACGATATGTTAATTAGTGTTGACTTGATAGTTATTTGTTTACATTATGTCGTATGATCATTATGCTTGTTTATTTTCATTTGAGGCTAGCTTGATTTTTTTTTTGGTAAAGGGACTCACCCCAGTAAAATAAGCTTGTTTTTTTTCCCTAGGCTACATGCACATTTTATGCGAGAATAAAAGGAGAATAAAAGGAAACGATCGGATCCTCGCCTCTCGAGAAGATGATACTCATATATTATTTAATCTAGAAATTGTTAGCCACTTCAAGAATGATAAATATGAAATTTCCAAAATAAGTCGTATGATATGTAAACTTTCATTAATGGTAGATTACAACACAAAACATGGCACCTTATGAACATGGTTTTTCAAAAACAATCTCTTAAAATACCACACATGTTAAGGAGGTCATAAGTGAATGTTAAAGCTGATGAATGGTTCTACTCCCTTTCAATTCGACCCTAGTTGACAAACGAATGAGCTTCAATGATTACATATCTAACTGGACAAGGATATATGGTTATCTGAAAATCAAGTCAAAATTATGATTACATATTTTTGTTGTGATAATTACTTGATAAATAAAAGGCAATGATAAAAGCAATACATAGAAATATACCACGACACCCCCAATATGACCCATAATAGGCAATTGGGTGCCTTATTATTTATGTGATTGTGTCTTAAAACGGGGCTTGCTACACATGCGACATGCCTTAACATTAGAGACCGGCGGGCACGGGCGGTGGGCTAAACGGGTGATGGGTTAAACGGGCAGTGGGTCAAACGGGCGCGGGCTAAACGGGCAGCGGGCCAAACGGGCGCGGGCTAAACGGGCACGGGCAAAACGGGCGGGCTAAACGGGCGAAAACTAAAATAAGAAAAAAGACATATAAAAACGTAGAATTAAAAATTAAAAATACTTGTTTAAAAGCCGAGGATAAAAACTAAATATAAAATAATCGCCGAGTAGCCTAATTAGTGTTTTAAATGTGCATCTATTAAGCCTATAAGTTTCTTACATATACGCCCATTTAGCCCATCAGCTTTTTTAAAAAATAGGCAAAAAATACTTATATTTATTAAAATGGAAAAGATTTACTACCACCTCTACTTAACATCATCCTAAACAAATAAAAAATACATTATAACCTGAAAATGTTCACGTGAATTCAATTTAATCAGTTCGTGAAACTATGTACGTTAGTCTATTGTAGCAAGTAAATAATGACAGTTGACGAAAAATGTAAAACTTCCTAAGATATATTGATGATATGCTGTGAAGTGTACTATAGCAATACAGTTAGTGATTTAATTAACTTTCATTTACTTATATGCATGGATTACCTGTCATATGTCAATCTTAAACATATCAAGTAAAAGAAAAATTAACATGTGATTGGAAGAGTCCAAAGCCGACAAAGTGTATATTAATTGCATAAGTACTCCTAAAGGAAGTTTTCTACGGTATAAAAGAGGTCCTAAAATGATGTCCAAACATCACATAAGATTGTTACTGTCCAAACAGCTCCCTAAACTAATTTTCGGCGCAAAAGCTTATTATCTTGTAATCTGCACAGATTTGCAAAGAGGACATTGTTTGCTTCAATATTAGAATATAAATCATTGGCAAAATATACCAAAAAGAAAAAATTACAAATCCATTTTCATGATGTTCGTGTGTCTACCCACGAGCATGATCGACGTTACATAACTGAGCATCATCATGGCCTTTTCGTTCACCCACATCTCATTCTTTCTTGCTCTTTAAAAAAAGGTGTATCCAAATGTATAAAAGTGACACATTCCAATACATAATATTTTACACAGTATGCTTTGGAAAAATTGATACGCTCAATTATTGATTTTCGATGAGACTCTGATCCTTAACACAAAGCTTCTAAAGATGACGCAACCTTATGTTTCTTAGCAGCCACCTCCACCTCTGCTAAAATATCTATTTGTTGTTGCGCGATATTTATATATCATATTGGCATTAAACATAGATGAAAAGAAAGCTATAATCTATATCAGTTAAGAAGAATAGTCAAACAATAGAATAGTCACACAATGACAACCAAAGATCAGCCTTGGTTGTTTTTTTTGTGTAAAGTGTATAGCGACGCAAAGTGTTTTTCGATTCATGAATGTGAATGAGCGTTTAGAAAACAACTATGAGCATAAAGTAAAGATCCTAAACTTGATATTCATTGATATGTACGTATAATACAAAACACAAAAAAGGATATAATACTACACCAGAATAATTATATACCTCTTCAATTTGTGTAAGAACATGAGTAGTTACCCTTTTCTCTTTATCTTTGGCAACTTTCTCATCTCTCATGGTAGACAACCTCTTGGTAATTGTCTCCTTGTGATGAGTACCAAGCTTATGATTCTTTATGCTGGAAGGATTATTGGATATGAATATTTTGCATAAGTAGCACCATTTCTTTCCCTGGCTTACCCAATACTGTAAAAATAAAGAAACGGGATGTCAATGATATAGGAACCGGTATTAAAGTTTGAAAGATATATATGTCTGAAGTATAAATACAGCAAAACCTACGGACTTCAGATGTGACTTCAAATAGAATTATAGAGCTTATACAAAGAGATTATCAAAACTTCTACTATCTAATATTAAAAGCAGCTAGTTTGGATAAATATATACAATTGCTTTTCACATGTAAAACTCTATTATTGTGATCTGTGTGACACAATTACTATTTTCACGGAAATCTTTATTCATATTATGCATTTTGAGAATAATTTATCAATTACAGCAACTAAGTTAAAGAAACAACGAACATCTTACAAGAACATTTTTTATATGTACAACTGAAAACAACAACATCGGCTCCTAAACGCATAGTGCTGCTCTTAAACCCATCACCATCCGAAAAAGAAAGGTGTCTTCATATAGTCACGATACATGAACTCAACGCCAATAAGAACCAAAAGTAAATCGGATTTTGGTGGCGCTTCATATAAAATACATCAAAAAGGCTAGCTATAAAATAACCATCTCCTAAATATTTCTGTCTTGGTTATAATTAACATACCTCGAAAAGTTTGTAGCGAATCTTCAGAATCTTCAACTTGGAATAACATATTGCAAGATTAGAACTGGATCTGCTAATTAACATACCTGGATCGTCAGAATCTAGATTCCTTTGAGGTAGCTTTCTATCTTTATTTAGCAGCACATTCTGCAAATTTTCATCAGGCAAAATCCACCCCTCGTTGGAATGGATGAGCATCGAACCCTCCTCTACCTGCCTCATTTTATGTAACTTTGTTTAATGTTCGTTAAGGCTGAGGCGTACCTTCTTGGAGGTTATTTTAATGCAAAACAATATTGAATTATCACAAAAATAATTGTTATTGCTTGGGTTATAATATAACAAAATATAATGATGATTAGATAGTAAATGTAGATTAAAATCATTACCTTGTAATCCACTGCTCGACCTCGTTGGGGCTGATGTATCAGCAAATTCAGCGATTGTTTTCCACTGAAGATATACTGAATATTGAAGACATGATACTAAAAGTACACATTATTATCCCCAAATCCAGCAGTTTGATTAAACCTTCGTTTTTTATCCATAAAAGATTCCAAAGATATTGAAAACGGCTGGAAAAGTTACTACTTGAAAGAAATCTAAGAAGGGCTAAAGAAGTTTAGTGTAGTGATCATGTGGACCGTCTTGAGCTACAAAAGAAAATTAGCAAATATTAGAGTTGCCAAAAACGAATAAGAATCAAGTTTTATATAACAAATACACAGATGTCACTCACCCATTGCCACAAAGAACCCAACTGTAAACAAAATTGAAATACTTATAAACCACAAAGATGGTATAAAACATCGGGTTTTTACATTAGCATATCCCAAATCGACCCATTCATAATTGAACGGGTTAAAATTGCCATCTCTATTCAAGAAAACGGTAAGATAGTTACCCTTTAGTTGTTTTAGCAGACGGAAAAAAATCCCTTGAAATCAGTTGCCACTACAACATGAGGACAAAACAAAATTGCAGCTTCACAAAAACAAATAAAAATTTGTACAAACGTTTTCCAGCAAAGACTACTTTATTACATCCACGATGTGATTTAAAAAGGAATTAACCTGATATTACGGATGATTTTGACATTGTGGTTTTCAAGTGGGTCTTCTAAATTAAGAAGTTACATATAACAAAGAAATATCCTGAAGGTGACTCTTCAATATGCTGTTATTTTGAAGGGTTCATTCAAATTGTGAAAAGCTACAGATATTAGCCCCAAATAGATGGGAGAGCTTAAAAATAAATCGATTTATGATGTCATGATGCAAATGTAGAATGAGATTTTATATTAACTAACATATGTTTCAGAAGTGACCTCTTTGCAAATCTCAAAACAGGTCACTATTGACATAAATCTGCATATACGATTTGAAATTCCATGTCTTCATACATATAAACGGTAGTGATTCAGCAAAATATGAGATCTCAAAAAATAGAAGCAAGTGAGCAAACAAATATCGTAGTTACTCGACTGATGCTCACAAAGAAGCCTTGTTAAAAGCAACATGCGGAATAATGAGTGGGTAACACGTCTCTTCCAACTGTCCAAATATTAGTAAATGTATGGCATCCTACTTGATGTCCTAGCAGCATCCTTAAACTGAAAAGCTCACCACATTTTGGTTGCACATAATCTCTAAACCAATGTTTCTAAATCATATAAAAACGCTTCAAACTGAGGCAAGAATAATTCAGTGACAAGTTTACCTGAATAGCTTCTTAGTCACTTAAATAAGCTCATACTGCAATCGTATCTTGCATGTTTCTCTGTTGACAGCAAGTAAGTGAAAATACTGTCGAACCCTAGTAGAACTCTGATTGAATAAGAAGTCGTTCAATATTTGTTTGTCAAGATCTATGGCTGTTAAAAGTTGATCGGTTCCATTTGCATTTTCTCTAACTTTTGAACATGCCTAATCAGATTATACATGTGATCCTAAAATATTGTTTAAATCAATCACCCCCTCAACTATATTAGATAATAACAGTATTATATTTAAGTTGACTTGTGATTTCAACTAAACCTATTTCGACTTTTGATCTTTTATCTTTACACCTTTTACAAACTAATATGTTATGAGGTAAGTATTACTTTGTTTGACATGTTTTAAAAGATAAGGTTTCATTCATTGTGCTAACCTTTTGAGATAACATATTGAGTGCTCTTATGTTCTGCTAAAAGACTCTTAATAAAGAAAATGTAACAAACTTAAACCTTGAATTATAAATAAGAGCCCAAATGGTATCTGAGCAAAAGGCGTTGCCATGTGTATTTTTCAGCCACCAAGAGAGTCTCGCATGGTTTGACAGCAACTATCATCCCAAAAAGTTCTAACATATATCACGTATATAATATTATATGCCTTCCTCTATTAAAAACAAAATATTTGGACTGCTAACTTGTAGTTGGTACGATGAAGTTACAACTTATATGATACGAAACGGGATAAGGGACACAATATAACCAGATAAGAGTAATTAGTTTAAACTCATGGATTAATATACAAACCTTTCTTGAGTCTGATAGTACAACATATGCCTCTCCAATTTTCTTAAAAAGCTCTTTGACATATGTGAGGATGTTTTTCTTAATCTCTCCACAAATATGACAACCTCCACTCACTTATTGCTTAATTCATACCTGCATGTACTTTAAGATAATTACTTGATGGTACTATAGGCCAGATGTGAATAAGAAAAAACAGTATATCCAGGAAAAACATAAAAAAATAAAACAGTATACCTAGGCCATATGTAAACATATACAGAACCTTGTCTGGTGTCTGCGTGCAACTTTATCATATTCTTTTTTTGTTTTTTGAACCAAATTCCGACCCCTTCAATCCTGTGTCGACGCATAAAATTCATCATCGCACCAATCAATGATAAACTTGTAACTGTACGGAATCCACTGATCAATTAATCTTGCTTTGAATAAAAATGACATTGTTTGAGATATAGGTCTATTAACTGATGGAACGTGAAGATAGATAGGGGTGCATTATATGGATCAACTTTTATGATCAATAGATATGTAAATTAATAAGTACCATATTTACGAAAAGACATGTATATAGCCAATAAATCAGTACCCTCAAAGAAGGTGAACTGTCGTCGGAAGAAACAATAACTTGTGTGGCCATATCATGATGCCACCACTATAAGACAAAGCATATCCTTCTAACTGAATCTGAAATACTGTAAATCAGAAAGTACTTTCAGAAAAGGTTAAAAGTTTAATGAAACACGTTATAACTCTAGATCAGAAGGTTGCGTACACAAGGATATGCATCAAGTAGAAGACAATATGAATCTCCAATCAATATCATCATCTCATAGTGAATCAGGGTATTAAAAAATCACAATCTAAGCATATGGTGACAGTCTCAGAATGGCCTTGCATACATAAATCACCAACTTCTTGCATATACATTAGCTAAAATTACCTTCTCCTAATATCCCTTTTTAATACTTGGTTCAGTAATAAGATTATTAATCATGATCTTAATATTTTAGGCAGTTGTAACAGTCCTAATGTGGCCCGAGTAGCTTAGGTTGACAGACATTAAGTCTATCCTTGGTCTAGTATGTTTGGGACCAGCAAGATTATCCATTTTGTAACAATGATCATCAATATCATATTTTGCCTCTAAAAAGGACACATAGGTGACAGCTTGAGCAAGAGGTTGTGTCTTTATTCGCTACGTAAATAACTGGATAAGTGCACAAAAAAACAGTTGTGGATGATATATCTGCTAAAAGTAATTATACGTCACTTCTAAAAAAAGAGGCGTACCTAACTAATGATGTAAGATGTATCAATGACAAAATAACAACCCGATCTATGAATCTCCTCCTACCTGCAATGAGATTAACGGTAATTAATATTTATAGCAACTGTATTTCATGTAGTTGTTAATTAATATTGTAACATCTTAAGGATTCAAACGTTACTTCTAAACCTAAAAGGATTGTTTCAGAAGCTAAAAGCAGTAACAAAATGTTACTTCTAAAACTTTGTGATGCACATAATGTCGTTTGCTGCAACCAAGAGACAAATTTCGAATAAAGAATGTGAGTTTCAAACAAATTTTCTGAAGAGTTCATGTGTTCAAAGATAAACTAAATTCTCGTCGTAAATGAAAGCAATAAGATAGGAAGATGCGTTTTCTCATAGAAACAAAAGTAGTAATCCGATTCTCAGATAAAAGGTGTAAAAGATGGTTTTGGGAGATGGTCAAGCTAAATAGATAATCCATGAATTAAAAGCTAAAGGATACAACAACTATCTAGATCGTGGACGATGTTGGACTGTTGTTGGCCCGTATAAAGCGACGGCTGGATGGAATGAAGCTTGAGAGCTTACTTTTGTCCAAGGCCTGCAAGTTGTGTGTCTTTCTAGCAGTAGAATGTGATAGCCAGGAAAGTCAAAGAGCAAAAAGAGATTGGTTAAACTTAAGCTCGATAAACTTGACAACATAATCATAACAAACTTTCTGGCAAATAACTACACGATCACGTGACTATATAAATTAAGATACTCATGAACTTTCTGCTATTTCTTATCGTGGGTCATAAAGTGAACATCTAGTACATTTGTACAAAGATGGTTTAAAAGACCATTTGATCACTATTTGGTTTTCCTTTGTTTCCTACCCCCACTTAATTGAATGGAAATGTGTTTGGAGGTTTCTGAGGTAGCTGTTTCGTCTCTAAGTCAAATATGTGATCCAGGTTCTTAGGTTCTTGGGTTTTTTTCTGTCGGTCTCGTGGTTTCTAAGTGCTTCTGGCTGTTGTGTTTGTCTTTCTGGTTATTCGTCCTTGTTTTTTGTTTTCGTTTTCCCGGGCCTGCTGGTTTGAGTTAAGTGTCTAATTTTTTTAGTTATATTCTATGTTGCCTTTCAAAAAAAAAAAGTTTCCCAGTCTATCTTTCCAGCATTTCTGTTTCCATTTCTCCTAAAATCAAGGGAATGACACCCATGAGTTTGGAGCCGAAAATACATTTGATAAGTCACTTTAGATGTCAATAAGGTTAAGTTATCACCTTTTGCTCATGGAGCCTTTGATATTTGCACCAAAAAATATGCCAAGCTCATATATATTTTTCGTTGGGGCCGCCGTGCATGCCGTAGTCCACGGTTCTCGTCAAATGTTGAACCTGTAGACAGTCACAATGTTTACACTGTTGTTGTTTGATGCATACACGCGCTTTAATAGTAAAATTAATTTCTGGCAATGTTCAACAAAGAATGTTCGACCCACATATAAGTGTATATTATATGTTTTAACAGACACGTCATATATATATCTATATCAAATGCTATATATCAAATGTGTCTGTAGATAATCTTGAACACGTGTTTCCTATAGACAAATACATAAACACAGTTTGAGTATCATATTGAAATATAAAACGGGTTCAGAACAAATAATAGATCATGTTTCGTATGGGTCAAAACAGGTCTGGTTGACCGAAAATACCTTTTGTCCAAAAATTATTGCTTGAATGCATCCTCGAACCCGAGTCAATCCGGGAGATGGAACCTGGTCTGAGTCCATGCGAAGATCCATAGAATAGCTCTGAGTGATTCAATGCCTCCACTCGGTTTTATTTTTGTTGGACGACTTCCGATTCATACGTCTGTAATCCATTCCAGTGAAGCATGCTAAAAAGTTAAAAAAAAATTAGTTGGTGAAATAATCTAAAAGAGTAAATAACATTAACGGTTCATGTGGTTTTCTCAAAAGTTAACACATATGGTCTGGTCAAAACACTCTTTACTTTCACATTTGATCCTTTATTAATATCAATGATCGTCGGGAGCACTAAATCGGGACGGGTTCGGGACAGGATTGGTCCCGAGCTCATGTAGAGTCATCTACAGTGAAGCTCTGCAACATATTACTCAAAGAACCACTTTCAGTCTCGGTATTAATTAGTTGTTTGCCAACATCATTCGTTGCATCAGATGTTGTTTCATTAGGCGTTCGTTGGAGTGCTCTTTACTATGTTTTACATTACCATTTATTACCGAAGAAGAGCCTGGTGAAACTTTAGACCGTCCATTACTTTTTTCATGCAGAGGCGATATCTCATCTATTGTGATACTCTGATGTGGGAAGGGAACACAAGACCGCACATTTGCATCAGACACTTTCCCATTAGACACTAACACAACTGTGACGAACTATCAAAAACCATTGTTATTTTCAGAAATAAAATATCTGAACATTACCCCCTTTTAAGTTCGGCACTTTTAGAAGTAGCTCAATCGAGACAACATCTTTAAATAAGGTTTGAACCAAGTTTTTGGATGAATATCATAAGAAATCAGAAAAAGAAGATTAAATGACATATTTAGAAATCTTTTTCAAGTACTCGCTTTAAGCCATGTGGACATATCCTTCATGTGTTTGAAATGTGATTTCAAGTAATATATTCCACCTTGCATATAATTTTTCTTACCCAAAGACCACAAACCTGCTTACGAATCCAATTAATTTAATAACATAAAAAAGTAGATATTAAAGGTTGTCTAGAATTGCTAACCGAAGAATGCCGCTGAAGAATTATAACTTAGTCCCAAATGGTTTAGGTACTTCGTGCCAGGTGGTGAAAACCGTAAGGTGTTAAGACCTTGGTGGCCTATTATAAGCTCACTCTCAATTTTTTAGATACTTGAATAGTATCAGCGACATTTGACTCCCTCATCTCATGGACCCGTTGAGCAAGCTGCCAGAAAAATATAATATTAGCAACTCAAAGAGTGTTGTATCAAAGATTAAGGATGATATGCAAGAAACCGGGGTTGGTGAGTCATTCTCACACGTATATGTTAATTTTATGATAAAACTGTCAATTTCCATATACATGAAGTCAATTTTCTGTCCACGCACATTTGACACATCACTGTGCAAGTTAGAAATGTTTAATTTTTCACCACTATCCACTCTAGGCAAACATGCTGCTTTTAGACCATCTTCAAGAAAATCACGCTGCAAAGGGAGACTCTTCGCTTTGCTAGTTGTAAGACTGAAGCAAGGGATAACATCTGTTTTTGGGCTTTTGATAACTGGATGTATGCATATGCAGCTATGGTAAACAGAATTATATTTCTTCATAAGTGGTTATCGAATGGTTATTTTAAATGTAGATAAATGTACAACTAACGTGTAAAAATCAAAAACTACAGCGTTATGAGTGGTGCTTTTATATTTACTAAGAAAACACAACTTTATAAAGAGTTTGTGTAAAAACATGATTATGCACCTGACTATGCTGCCTCGAATAAAAACATGCTCCAGCTGAGTCACCTTTCCATCGTGCACATAAACCACAGCTTCTCACAAGTCTCAATAAGGTCTTCATCCATGTGAAATGACATACACGCATGTTATCAGGATAGTTGATTGGATAACACAGGTCAAAAAAGAAGAGACCATCATGAAAAGGAGTATTATGTAGCATTTACCTCAGTTGTACTAATGGGTATGAAGTTGCGTGGACCTGCATCCTCCACAAGCTCCTTCCACTTCTCGGTAATAAATAAAGTTCATACTACAAACACACAATAATAACCCATAAAGTTTCAAAATTGATTAAAATAGCATATATATAAATAAAAAGCACTCAAATTTATAGCCCACCTTATCACCTATACCAAACTACGTATCTATTGCAGTCAGTTACCTAAAACTATATCAAGTTATCAACAAAACACTATTCATAATATAATAACAAATTACCTTAACTGAATTAACTTAATAGATTATTGGACGCATCACAAGTCCCAGTGGCTTTCTTGTCCGTTTTTTGTTTTGTATTATAGATTAAAGGTCTGTTGATAATTCGCAAGAATTTGAATGCTTTGGTTTCTACCCAATAGGACTACCTTATATCACGCGACTCTTATGAAGAGATTAGCACTTTTATTGCATTAAGGTCTGTCACATCGACTTATCATCTATACCAGCACCTCCAGGACCTTAACTTGCCTACTTTCTAGCATTGGGACCTACATTACTCGGACCACCAGCAAGACTTATAAAGTATGGTCTATTAGGTATTGATACTACACCATTAGGACCCATTTGTGGTTGCGCCTGTCAAGGCATTGTTGGGAAACAAAGAGGCCCGCCGGCGTGTACAAATTTATCAAAATCTAAGTCATTCATCTCAAATGGGTCAATTTACATATTAGGTAATAGGGTAAGTGGGTAACGATCAAATACAATGTTATTAGATACCTGAAGCTTCCATCACCAATGCAAGTAATGACCCTTTTTCAAAGATATACTGAGCAATAGCCAAAAGCCCACAACAATTAGTTAATAGTATTGTGGCTTTAGGTTATATATTAGATCCACCTATTAAGAGAACAATGATCAGAAATCAACAATACATAACTCAAAATTAAAAAAAATTACCTACAAAATAAAAGAAAAAAGCGATTCATCAGGGTTTATGTGTGCCGCTTTTTGTATGTGTTTTTTTTCTGCCTACAAAATAAAAGAAACAAAACGACTCATCAGGGTTTATGTAAAGATATCTATGTTAATACCTCGATATAGGTTATTGCATATTAAATTAGTTTTGTCGATGATTATCACAAGTATTGGCCTGGTCCCATGGTTGAAGCGAGATGCTTGGTGGCTGCAGGTCAAAGGTTCGAATCTTGGCATGAGCAAATTCTTTTTAACAAAAAGGACGTCAAAAATTAAAAAAAAAAATACTAAAAATAATAAATGTGACATGGCATTATGAGGTGCTTATGTGGCATATCCCTCCTTTTATATATAATGTAAAGATATATATATATATATATATATAGAATTTAGTTAAAATAGTGTAGCCTTTTAAAATTGTTAAAGTGAAAAGCCTTTTAGACCTTTGATCTTCTAGTCATTTTAAGATGAAAGAATTTAATTAAAAGAAAATTCAAAATTTTAAATTAATTACTTCCATATATGAAAAGGGCAATTTAGTCATGTTAGGTTGGCAATAGCTGTTACAAAAAGTCATGTTCACATGGTCTCCTTAACTCTCGCATATCATGGACGAATCACTGGAAAAAAAACAATCACATTGCATGATTTCAATATCATATAAAATCATATACATATGTAGTAATATCTCTATGTTTATAACAAGTAGCAACTATTTTTTCTTACTATCTGTCGACTATAAAAAGTATATTTGTCATATCACATTTTGGCTACCGAAAAGGTGTCGTTGCCGACGATGACTAAAGTATTGCGGGCATGAAATCATATAAATTTGTTTAGATGTCGTTGTCGATCTTATTTCTAATAACACGTCGATTAAGAAACCGTCATAGATATCGTAGTAGCTTTTAGGTGGGTCTTAATAGCACCGTCGATGTAGATGTCATGATGGATATGGGTTGTATCCCTAACAAACAGGTTTTCAATCCCAAACAACGACAATCACGACTTACTGTTTTTTTTGTGTTGACTGTCGTTCTAGATTACTGATCTTTTTTTCTTTTGTATCAACAATTACAATGTGTATAATAAAATATTGGTGATAAATAATTGAGATATAGTTTTATAATCATACGGTACATGAATTTCACTATCTGGTAATACATCGATCTTGAGTGATATGCCATTCCTGTTTGAAGTTTCCTATTTGAAAATATGGTATTTTAATATTTGTTATTTGTAGTACTTAACGTTCTTTTTAGTTTCCTCGATCTTGGGTGATAAGCCTTCTAATTCATCGTGTGTATTGATGTTCTTTGTGTACCCGTACGAGTTGTGATCATGCACGAGTTGCTCTTCATGTACGAGTTGTTGGTGTTGGTGTATTGTTACTCGTCGTGTGCGACTTGTTCTTCGTGTACGAGTTGTTCTTTTTGTTCTAGTTACGCTTCGTGTACGAGTTGTTCTTACTATAGCTACGCTTCGTGTACGAGTTGTAGCTACAATTATTGCACGTGTATTGTTCCTCTCGTGTACGAGTTGTTCTCCGTGTACAAGTTGCTCTTCAAGTTGCTTTTCGTGTACGAGTTATAGCTACGGTTGCACATGTATTGTTGCTCTTCATGTACAAGTTGTTTTTCGTGTACGAGTTTTTTTCGTGTACGAGTTCATGCTACTGGTGCACGTGTATCATTGTTGCTACTAATGCATACGAGTTATTTTTGGTCATGTATCAGTACTTGTGGATGATTTGTTGTTCCTTTATATAATTGTTGTTCGTTTACTTGCTTTTGTTGCTCCTCGAAATGATTATGCATTACTTTTTTTTTGTATCAGTTACCATTTTTATAAATAGATGGTTACGTATGAGTTTTGTTGCACTTCAACAATGGCCCTTTTGTAAACACTTATATTGTGTTGCACTAGTGTATCAAGAACATGTGCTTTAGTTTTATACCTACTGATAAGTTAATAAAACTCATGTATCAACATATATTATATTGTATTTATTTTTAAATTTGTATTGCATCATGTATGAGTGAAACGAAAACTACTTGTGTTAGTTAAACAAATGTAAATAGTACAAAATTTCAATTTGAATAAAAAACAAAATTTGCTCAAAAGAAACCAATTAATTTTCCAAAAAATAACGTCAACAAAATGAAGTATCCATTTGAAATGTCAGTTTATATTATTAATGGTATTTTGAATATAGCCATCCAGTTCAAGTTATTCACTTAAATGCCATTATCCAATCTTAATCAAGTGACATCACTATTAATAGATCCAATGGCTCTAATTACTTTTTATTTTAATAATTTTAACCTAATACACCACATTAACCCAACTCTATATATATAATTATATAAATATTTACAAAAAATATATATCTAAGAATAAAAACTATTTTTCTATTTTATGATTAAATTATATATATATATATATATATATATATATATATATATATATATATATATATATATATATATATAATTATATAAATATTTACAAAAAATGTATATCTAAGAATAAAAACTATTTTTCTATTTTATGATTAAATTTTAACGCTTCACTTTATATATATATATATATATATATATATATATATATATATATATATATATATATATATATATATATATATATATATATATATATATATATATATATATATATATATATATATATATATATATATATATATAGATATATATATATATATATATATATATATATATATATATATATATATATATATATATATATATATATATATATATATATATATATATATATATATATATATATATACTAGTGGCAAAACCCGTCCGATGGACGGGTATGACTTATGATTATCGTTTAACATATTTTTATATGGAAAATATTTGTTTGTAAATTATTTTTTATGTATAGTTTTCTTTTAATGCATTGTCAGTCGGTATTAGTTGTATTTGTTATTTAGGTTTTTTTTATTTTGTAGAATAATTGTTTGTATGTTTTTTATGTATGTATTTATTTGTAAGTATTAACAAAAGTATTTGTTTGTATGTTTTTTAATGGCATATATGCAATTTTTTTTTTAATTTGTGTTTGCTTCTTATCTTTTTAGTTTACTTTTTTTTATTTTTTTATTTAAAGATTATGTTTAAACATACTGTGTACACTAAAACTATAATTGTGCATCAGAGACACACCATATTGTGATTTACAGATTTTTTAAATATACTAAATTATAATTTGAGTATTTTTAATATATATTTTTTGAATATATTGTTAAAAAATATCTTTTTTGGTTATGTATGGGCTTTTCTTAATTATCTTGAAAGGGTTGAGTTTGTAATTCAGTTTTTTGTTTTTTATTTACTTGTTTTTGCACATCGTGGTGTAGTCTATGAAACTGATAATCGGAATGCCTTTTGACTTGGTGTTAATTGGAATACTTTTTTTGTAGATGTAATTTAATTGTTGTTGATAAGGTTGTGTTAATATAAAAAGATAGTATTAGGCTATGTTTGTTAATAATTTTTTTTAACTGGACCATGAGCATCATTTGCCTACATGTTTAACATTTTTTGGTTAGTTTTTAATATTACGTTTAATAAATTGTATAATTAAATGTTGATTTTCCGTCATATGATTTTGTTTTGTTACTTTACCTTTGTCCCACAATATTAGCATGTTATTATTTTTTGGTTGGTGGCTATATCTATCTCAAGTTCCTTTTCTTTAGAAAGCCAGCGACAACATCTTTACATTTTAATCCAAACAATCTGTTACAATGTATTTAATCGTGAATTTAATCATGAAATAACTAAAAAATATAAACTTAAAATTAGCATTGTAGTAAGACCGTATTCATTGGTAAAAAATGATGCTAAAAATAATGTTAAATAAACTTAAAAAAAGGTGACCAATTTAAATCTAGAATACCAGTAATTCATTTTATTTAATGGTTATAGGGTATTTTTTTATATGTTCACATTTTTTGTTTTGCAAATATTGGTACAAAAAAATGTATATTCTGCAAATACTTTTTATTGGCAAAAATAGTTAATATCATATATATCGTAATCATACACAACACAAGTAATGTTCATAATGATAAATATTTGGTTTCTGATAAACAAATAAATTCAAATGAGACTAATATATTGCAAGTTTATAATAAAGTGAATTCATACAAAATAAAACAACTAACAAAAACATTGATTCATTAAAAAAAACTCACATCATTTTTAGTGATCATAAACTTTAAAATAGCTATGTTTGATAAAGTTTATAAAGATGAATTTTTGTTCTCATTCTCACTAAAGAATTTGAGAGCAACAACCTCGTCATCACTTATTCAGGGCAACAACTTCGTCATCATTTATTTAAAAATTAACTCAAACCTAATATAAATTGTAGCTTCATGGCTCGTCCGATGGCCGGGCTAACTTCATACGATCCTTTGTAAATATGATTTTTATACATGTGCAAAACATCAGCTATTGTGCGAATTGGTTATGTTTTATCTCTAATGGGTAGAATATAAAAGTTCGGCTTCTATGGGTATTTAAAAATATCTGAAAACAACATTCTCAAAATGGGTCGTAATATAGTCTATATAATACTATGATAAGCAATACTTCTTTGTATGTGTTATAATTTCATGTGTAGTTATTGGCGGTTTAGGAAGAACATGAAAGTGGTTTTTGGTTGAGAGGTTTTCCTACTTAAGGTTGAGAATAACCTTTTGACGACTGTATGGTCTGAACTGTTTCATAAAACAGGCTGGATTATATTTGTCACTCTTATTTTAGAATTAAACCGAATCAAAAATCAAATTAAAATCGGTTTGGTTTCGGGGTTAATCCAAATAACCCGAATTAAATAACTTTGTAAAAAATATATATAATTATATAGATATTTAGCAAAAATTAAATTATTCACGTATAAACATTTTTTTTCATATGATTAAATTTTAATGATCATTTTATATGTATAAATATGATATATAAAATATATACTTATATAAGCTTGTTTTTCGGTTTGGTTTCCATTTTTGATTACTAAACTCATATCTAGCCGAAAACTGAGCTTGTAGTTCGGTTCGGTTCGATTCGATTCGATTGTGACTGAAAAACCAACTTATATGTTCGGTTTGGTTTTAATTCGGGTTCGATTCGATTTTTAGTTTTGTGTGACAAACTCAAATTGTGGACAACCCTATATTTGACGATTTAAAAGTGATTCGAGTTGATAGAGGACTTGGTTTTCTCTTGGATATCTCTTCTGTTATTCTCAGTTGCAACATTTGATTTTGATTTTTGAGGAAGATGCTTTTATATCCAAAATCTCTACTATTATACTATCTAGTTTATAAATTTTTCTCAGGTGTCGGACTTATCTGTTAAGGAGGTCAAGAAATGGGAGAAAAGCTTTAAGGAAGAAAGGACATGTAGTCTTATATCAAGTTGTAAAAATGAAAACAATAGATAGCTTAAGCGTTTGGTAATGAATTGTTGAGCATGGATTTGGATTGTCTATCATTCTTATCGATCTTGACTGGCCCTTTAGATTATATGAATTAGCTTGCAATTATATATTAACAACCTTTTGTCACATTCTCATACAATTTTCTTTACATTTTTAATTTCAAAATAAATGTAGAAAACTGAAAATGAAAAGGCATACACAATGACATCAGTGAGCCCTTTGTAAGGGTCACGAGTCAATACAAAATCCAACTTGTATATAGGCCACAAGCAATACTGTATTAAAACTTTTAAGACGTGAATTTTGGCATACCATTAATGATTTTTATCACGAGACACATGCACATAAAAAAAATCAAAAACGTTATTGTGATGAAAGTAGTTACGTGGCCTATGAAATTAGCACAAAGTAAAACCCCTAAGAATTTGGAAGGATTCTACATACGCAAGTAAGGAATGTACTTGATATCTTTGACTGCTCTTCCTAAAAGAGAATCTGGATTTCCTACTCTTTGGAATAACAGTCGGATCTTGTGGAAACAAATTCGACAACACCAAATCGTTAAATGGCTCCTGACTGGACATGTTTTCTAAAGGTGCATTAGATCAATACCGATTCGGCGATCTAAGGTTTGATTCAAAGAATTGCCTCTAGAGTAAGAAGAAGTCCTCTATAGCATTCCCATTATAGTTTTTACCATTTGCTAACTGATGTTCAGATTCTTCAACTTTGGCACTCGATGCAGAATAAGAACACATATTTTATGGGGAAATTTCCAGGTTGGCGGTTAGTGGCTTCACTGTCAGCAAGTCCTTCCGTATTACCATTCGATCTCCATTCTTCAACAATCTCTTCTGTAGACGTAATATTCAATACCAGAGGCACAGGCTCCTTATTTACTGATAACTCATATTTTACCTAGTTAAAAAGATTAAAGTTCGTGTTCTCGGTATCTTAACGAATTGATCTAGGTCCTATGTGCGATTCAGTCGTTCTTTGGTAAAACAAATATTTTTGGTTGTTTTAAATTAAATGTGCAAAGACTTAAAAGTAAATGGGCAATTTAAAGTAAATCTAAGTCTAATTAAAGTAAAGTGCAAGTATTTAAAAACGTGACTTAAATTAAAGGGCACTAAAGTGAAGGCGTAAACTTAAATCTAACTAAGGCAATCTTAAAAATGCGACTAAACTTAAACTAAGGCAAGGGTAAAATTAAACTAAGATAAATGAACTTAAAATTCAACAAATGTAAAAGATGGGAAAAATAATCTTGAAAATAAAAGACTGGAATTAAGAAGAAAGACTGAAGAAAAGAAAAACTTACAGAACCTTTGATTCGGAAGTTCAAAACTTCCGAATGAACAACCTTGACTCGGAACTTATTAAGTTCCGAATGAGTTCTCCTTGATCCGGAACTCCTTGATTCGGAAGACTTCCGGATGAAGCCTTCTTGACTCGGAAGTTTCAGACTTCCGGATGAACACTCTTGATCCGGAACTTTGTTCGGAAGATTTTGGTTGGTTCAGAACTTTTTCCTTCGTCCGGAACTTCGTCCGGAAGTATTGATCCGGAACTTTTTAAAGTTCCGAATGAATTGCTTGATTCGGAACTTTTTAAGTTCCGAATGAAGGTCTTTACTCGGAACTTCTTTAGTTCCGAATGAACAATACTTCTTTCCTTGATCCGGAAGTTTGAGACTTCCGGATGAATCCCTTGGTTCGGAACTTTGAAAGTTCCGAATGAACAAACTCCCTCGCTTGATTCAGAAGATTTCCTGGAAGATCAGAAACACAAACCAACTATCCCGAAGAACAAGGGATACAGTAACAGCAGGTATAATAACAAATTTAACCACAATCAACACAAACAAATTAATGAAACTACCAACGGATCAACAGTAAACATAAACAAACAATTAAATCCAAAAAATCAAACAACTTTAACCACAATAATCAAAAACCAATTTGGATCAAAATAAAAGCATGAACATGAACATAAACATAAACACAAAAAATCAAAGATAAAGAAAGGTAGATGATAGATTAACAAAATAAAGTAAAGATTTGACAAGAATTAAAATAAAAACTTACTTGGATTTAAATGGTAATTAAGGTGCATAACATGAATTTAAATTGACAAGATATGTAAATGACAAGATAAGTAAATGGTGGAAGGTCTAATTGTCACTATTAGCCAACAAAATGAAATGTTTACATCTAATGACTATTTATAGGGGAGGATTAGGAAGCTTCCTCCCCTCCTTCATTTCTTGTTAATTGCAAGATTAAGCCCCTTTCTTCTTAATTCTTCATTAATTGCGTCATTAGTCCTTTTCTTCTAATCTTCTTTAAACTTGAACTTAAGGGACTTTTGGCTTCGGGATTTCTTCGAATTCGTCTTTAGTTTCTTCAATAAAATAGACTTGAATTCTTCGGCTTTTGATAAACTTCCGTCTTTTGACTTTTTCTTCGATAAATCTTCAGAATTGGTCGTGGACTTCCGTTCTTTTTGCACTCTTGACTTCTTGACTTCGTCTTTCATTCTTTTCTTCAATAAAAGTCCGTAAATGCCCGTGAATGTCCGTGTTTTCTCCACTTTTCACCTTTTCATCCTAAATCACAACAAAAACACAAACCACGCATAATTCCGACATAAAAGACATAAAATACACGTTTTGGTCCGGTTATTATTGTAATTAAATGGTAGAAAAGATGGGTGTTTACACACCTATCAAATCCCCTACACTTGACCATTGCAATGTCCTCATGCAATGCATTAGTTACAAAGCAAGATTACACTTTTCATCATAATCAATCCACGTTGGCCTTTATTAACGAGATAGAAAATTAAAAACATACAAAATAAAGAAACCAAAAGCATACCTTGGGTTTTGAAAATGTCATGAATGATCATCATCCTCAACTTTTCACTTTCTCCAAACCAAGCTTAAAAACGAGATCATTGTTATTATAAGTTAGTAAACTAACACGAACTCATGTGGGCCAATTATTCACTTAGACTCCCTTATTCCTAGGTGTATCTCTTATATTTTATTGTTGTCTTGAATGATCGCGAGGATGCATTGTTTGACTTATTTAGATAGTTATTTAGTCTGAAAATAAAGTGCACGATTTAATCAATAGTTAGCTAAAGGACCAAATCTTTTAAAACTGCTTCTCGGGACCTCATAAAGTTCATATCTTGGCATAACTCGTTTCGCGATTTGAGACCTTTCTCGGACCGATATTTGGCAGCGACTTCATACTTCAAACCTTGAGAGACGTTCATGAAATAATGGTCTTCTCTTCATAATAGGAATTCTTCACTTTGAAGTTTTGAGAGATTCATACTTGGACCACGACTTCTTCATTTTTCTCCAATCTTTATTTTGGACTTTGATATACAACGATCCGCCTCCTTTTATGACTTGGATCTATTTATCCTCATACCTTGTTAGGGTCTTTTCGGATACACTTCTCCATGACTTTTGGGGAGTTTTTGCTTTTCGTCGTGTGTCTCGATCCTTCATATTGATTTTTGAATAATGATTCTTCACATCACTTTGGATCTTTAGCAACAAAATATAGCCCTCATGCCTTGTTAGGGCCTTTTCGGACTCGCCAATCTTCGCGTCCCGCTTCAATAAGTTATGCCTTGGCTATGAACTCTAATCCATACCGAGCAACTTTTAAACGATATGGGGCTAGAAGCTAAGTAACCTTTCAAATCGTACAACTTTATTTATTAGCAGATAAATTATTAGCAAGCGATGGGAGAATAGGCTCATAATTAACTCACATAAATTCACAAAAGAATACCGAACTTATAATTGGCTCTATCATCTCTCGTTCTCCATAGTTTAAAGTCTCAAGTAATGAGACTCGTGGATACTTAGCCTATTAAATCAAAGTTTTGGGTTTTCGAGTCGCCTATACGATCTTGCAAATTCTTAGACTTTTTCAAGTTTAGAAATCGCATTTTAAAGTCCCCTTGATAAACGACTCTCTATGATCAATTATGGGAACTTGCGAAAAGTTCTTGTTCTTAACCCATGAGAGTTAAGACTTTCGCGTTTTATAGCTCCCTATATAAAAGCCTAGCAAAACTTGACTTAAACATGTTAAGGATACTAGCTAGAGTAGACTCGGGTTGAGTCAAAATATTCACAACGTTTGAAAAGTAAAACCACTTATTCAAAGATTTATTCTAGCAAAGAAAGAAAATAACTATACAAAGGAAAAACTAATAGGCCAAGATAGATCAAAAATTTTGAAAAATGTCGAAAAATTGATTTTCCGGTTAAAATGAGGACAGATACAAGGAAAAGACCACTTAACTTCGATAGAAGTCCCCCCTACACTTAAGCTAAACATTGTCCTCAATGTTTAAGCATGTGGGAGTAAACTCCCCTACACTTAGGACATTGTGCACGTTGTTTAAATCTTGTTAAGGAAAGGACAACTAAAGAGATTCCTATTAAAATATATAAAATAGTGAATCGAAAAGAGTTTAGGATAGAACCGGGATAATGGAACACGGCATCACGGGTCGTCAAGAATCATCAAGAGTGGATCGTTGAAGCTCGAATCCCTGATTAAGAAGTGAGGAGAGGAAATAGCAAACCAAAGGGTCCCCCCTACACTTATGATAAAGAAAGCGAAAAGATAGATGCATGGGTTGCCTCCCAAGAAGCGCTTGGTTTTTGTTTACCGAGTCGTGAGCCTGACTCGACCTTGATCATCAACGAAAGTAGCATGAAACATATCCACCAGGATCAAAGACATAGTTTTCGTCCATCAAATAGCACAGGCTTAAGGCGAACAAGGCAAGCCAAAGAAGAGTAGGCAAGGTTCCCTTAAGCAGTGATGGAGCACGGTGGGAGCAAAGGTGAAGTGGTGCAAGCATGTCTTCAATGGGTCCAAAGATTTTTCCTTTTATTTCATCAGGTGGATACTGAGATGGCTTAAAAACTTCAATACCGGGGTCGAACACCTTTTCCTTTAAGGGATAATAGCACTCAGGCTCAGCCGAGTGTGAAGAAGATCCGCAAAGAAGCACAACCTCGTCCTCAGAAGTGGGACAAAGAGGTGTTATATCATATGTGCAACGGATTTCGGTGTCGACCGGTTTCTTCTCCTTTGATAGAATGTGCTTCAAATCCAAAGTAGGATCAAGTCGATAATCTTCTAAGTCCAAAGGAGGGGCATCACTCTCATGAGGGAAGTATGTGTTGAGAAATTCAGAGAAATCTTCCTCAAATGAATAATCGTCCAAAGTAGGATCGAGTGATGGCGGAGGATCTTCATCATGTGAAGAATCGCTCGAGAGAGTATCGGCCTCAGCGAAATCATCGAAAGTTGGCAGCTCGGGATACTCAGAAGTACAATCAAAATCATCCGAATCTGAGCTAGAATCATCATCATCATAAGCATCGAAGACCGGTGAAGAAGCATAAAAGGGAGGAGCGTCCAAAGTAGGGAGAGAATCATCCACATTATCTTGAAAAAGTAGATTATCGATAGAAGAATCGAATAGAGGATTGTCATAGACGGTAAAGTCATCGAGCACATTAATCATATTCACTAATTCTCGGCCTCCAAAGGATTTGTCTGTAGGCGTCCCCATTTTGAAATTTTGTGAGGCATTCCCGACTCTTAAGATTAACTCACCTTCGGCCACATCTACTAAAGCACGTCCGGATCTCAAAAATGGCCGACCAAGTATTAAAGGAATACGAGGGTCCATTTCATAATCAACTACGACAAAATCGACCGGGAAAGTAAATGCGCCAACTTGAATGAGGACGTCTTCGGCTATACCAACGGGGTAAGCGAGAGTGCGATTAGCAAGTTCGAGAGTCATCTTTGTTGGAATGAGATCGGGTAATGAAAGTGTTTTCCAAACACTCAAAGGCATCAGATTAATACTAGCCCCGAGATCAGCAAGGGCAGTAAATTCTTCAGTTTTGTTGAACACGCAAGGCAACACAAAACGACCGGGATCCCCTAGCTTTTCCGGAAGTTCTTTAAGAATAACTGCAGAGCAGTTTTCATTTAAGCGTGTGTTGGCGAGTTCAATCAGCTTCTCCTTCTTGTTGAGCAAGTCCTTAAATGCTTTAACAAATTTGGGCATGTGGACAAGTGCTTCAAGAAAACTCATGCTGAAACCCATTTGAGAAATCATATTGATATATTTTGTTATTTGAGAGTCATTCTTGGTTAGCTCGTTGGTCTTGCCTATGCGAGAAGGGTATGGGATTCTGGGTTGATAGGGAGACGGTGAAGGTGTAGTTGGTGAAGGTTGTGATGTTGAAGGATCCTTTCGAGATACATCGTCATGACGAGGCGGAGAGGGTAATGGTGTACTAACACTAGGTGTAGGAGGAGTAGGGATACATGGTGGTGGAGGAGGTGTAGATGATGGTGGTGGGGTAGGTGGATTGACAATGGTAATTCCACTACGCGTAGTTATAGCACTCACATTAGCTCGCGGATTAGTGACGGTGTTTGAAGGTAGAGAACCCGAAGAAGAAGAAGGTTGAGCTTCGGGCAAGAAACTAGCCAACAGAGTCTTTAATTCAGTCGTATGAGTGATGAAGGAGGATTGAATATTATCACGAACCTCGGTTCTGATGTCATTACCTTGCTTCAGGATATCTCCTTTCAAATTGATTATTTGGCTCTGTAGATTCTTGATTTGCTCACCTTGAGTTCTCATGATGGCATCAACATCAGGATTAATGGGTGGGTGTTGTTGGGTGGGTGGTTGATAAGGGTTAGAAGCACGAGGTGGGATTTGGTTGCTTCTATTGTAATTGTTGGCGGGGTTTTGGTTTTGAGGAGAAAAACCGGGTGAAAGGTAATTGTTGGATCGGTAGCTCAGCAGATTTCTATCCCCTTGTTGTCTAGCTTGGTAACTTTCCGGTGAATAATTACCGTAAGCTGCATACACATTTTCCGGATTTCCTTGTGTCGAAGGACAATCGGTGTATGAGTGAGGACCGCCACATGTTTCACAAGGATTAGCAACCGCTTTAACTTGTTGTTGTTGTTGGTTTGAAGAAGCGTAATACTTTTGCTCATTTCGGCCATCATGCGGGTGATTTCGGTCATCTCAGGGTTTGCTGAGGTAGAAGAAACATTGACTCTCGGGTTGTTCCTAGAAGAAGCAGAGGAATCCCAGTTCTTGTGGTGAGTAGTCATGTTCTCTATTAACTATCTACACTCCTCGGGTCTCCTTTTCATGAATGTGCCACCGGCGGCTGCATTAATCGTATCACGATCTCGAAAATTCAATCCGTTGTAGAAAGTATCGATTAAGGTCACAGGGAGCATGTTGTGGTTTGGACATCTATCGATCAAGAAATTATATCTCTCCCAAGCGTCAAAAAGAGATTCATCAGGGTCTTGCATGAAACCGCTGATCTGATTGCGAAGGCTTGTGACCATGGATGGTGGAAAGTAGCGCGATAGAAAGCGTTGAGTCATGTCATCCCAAGTGTGAATAGAATTCTTCGGGAGACGATCAAACCATTTCTCGGCATGATGCGATAAAGTATGTGGAAAGAGTTGTAGGCGGAGAACATCCATTGTGGCCCCAGGCAACTTCATGCTTTGGGTGATTGTAATGAACTTGTCGAGGTGTTTGTTGGCATCATCATCAGGCAATCCTCTAAATGGGTTTGTTTGCACTTGCTGAATCATGTGGTGCTTCAACGAAAACTCGGGAGCGTTGATTTGCATCGGCGCAATCGGTCCTCCTCGTCCAAACATGGTTGGTTGACAAAGTTCCTCCATGGTCCGAAGATCGGGCTGTGGAAGAGCATTGTTGTTATTATTATTATTATTGAGGTACGGTGGAATGTTGTTGTTGTTAACACCTGCCATATCTAAATCTTCTTGAGGCTCGGGCTCTTGATAATTAGAAGATCTAGTACGCATTCACCTGAAAATGCAAAAGAAAACAAAACCAAACACAAAAACAATATATATACACAATAAAGATAAAATCTTTTTGGATTTTTGAACTTTTTTTTTTAATTTTTTTATGGTTTTATGAATTTTTAATTTTTATAATTTTTTTGAATTTTTAAGGCAAGAAAAGTAACGTTCACAAGTGAGCGGATCCCAAAAAGCAACGTGTCTCTCACAGAAAACCGTCAATCTTAACGAAAAGAGCCGGCAGCGGCGCCATTTGATAACTCAATTTTTACCTAGTTAAAAAGATTAAAGTTCGTGTTCTCGGTATCTTAACGAATTGATCTAGGTCCTATGTGCGATTCAGTCGTTCTTTGGTAAAACAAATATTTTTGGTTGTTTTAAATTAAATGTGCAAAGACTTAAAAGTAAATGGGCAATTTAAAGTAAATCTAAGTCTAATTAAAGTAAAGTGAAAGTATTTAAAAACGTGACTTAAATTAAAGGGCACTAAAGTGAAGGCGTAAACTTAAATCTAACTAAGGCAATCTTAAAAATGCGACTAAACTTAAACTAAGGCAAGGGTAAAATTAAACTAAGATAAATGAACTTAAAATTCAACAAATGTAAAAGATGGGAAAAATAATCTTGAAAATAAAAGACTGGAATTAAGAAGAAAGACTGAAGAAAAGAAAAACTTACAGAACCTTTGATTCGGAAGTTCAAAACTTCCGAATGAACAACCTTGACTCGGAACTTATTAAGTTCTGAATGAGTTCTCCTTGATCCGGAACTCCTTGATTCGGAAGACTTCCGGATGAAGCCTTCTTGGCTCGGAAGTTTCAGACTTCCGGATGAACACTCTTGATCCGGAACTTTGTTCGGAAGATTTTGGTTGGTTCGGAACTTTTTCCTTCGTCCGGAACTTCGTCTGGAAGTATTGATCCGAAACTTTTTAAAGTTCCGAATGAATTGCTTGATCCAGAACTTTTTAAGTTCCGAATGAAGGTCTTTACTCGGAACTTCTTTAGTTCCGAATGAACAATACTTCTTTCCTTGATCCGGAAGTTTGAGACTTCCGGATGAATCCCTTGGTTCGGACCTTTGAAAGTTCCGAATGAACAAACTCCCTCGCTTGATTCAGAAGATTTCCTGGAAGATCAGAAACACAAACCAACTATCCCGAAGAACAAGGGATACAGTAACAGCAGGTATAATAACAAATTTAACCACAATCAACACAAATAAATTAATGAAACTACCAACGGATCAACAGTAAACATAAACAAACAATTAAATCCAAGAAATCAAACAACTTTAACCACAATAATCAAAAACCAATTTGGATCAAAATAAAAGCATGAACATGAACATAAACATAAACACAACAAATCAAAGATAAAGAAAGGTAGATGATAGATTAATAAAATAAAGTAAAGATTTGACAAGAATTAAAATAAAAACTTACTTGGAATTAAATGGTAATTAAGGTGCATAACATGAATTTAAATTGACAAGATATGTAAATGACAAGATAAGTAAATGGTGGAAGGTCTAATTGTCACTATTAGCCAACAAAATGAAATGTTTACATCTAATGACTATTTATAGGGGAGGATTAGGAAGCTTCCTCCCCTCCTTCATTTCTTGTTAATTGCAAGATTAAGCCCCTTTCTTCTTAATTCTTCATTAATTGCGTCATTAGTCCTTTTCTTCTAATCTTCTTTAAACTTGGACTTAAGGGACTTTTGGCTTCGGGATTTCTTCGAATTCGTCTTTAGTTTCTTCAATAAAATAGACTTGAATTCTTCGGCTTTTGATAAACTTCCGTCTTTTGACTTTTTCTTCGATAAATCTTCAGAATTGGTCGTGGACTTCCGTTCTTTTTGCACTCTTGACTTCTTGACTTCGTCTTTCATTCTTTTCTTCAATAAAAGTACGTAAATGCCCGTGAATGTCCGTGTTTTCTCCACTTTTCACCTTTTCATCCTAAATCACAACAAAAACACAAACCACGCATAATTCCGACATAAAAGACATAAAATACACGTTTTGGTCCGGTTATTATTGTAATTAAATGGTAGAAAAGATGGGTGTTTACACACCTATCATTTACCACATTTAGATCAGATTCATAATGTTCTTCCCCAAATCGGATTAGTGAGAATCCATCATAGAATCCAAGAATGATTTATCATGAGACATAACCGACCCACTGTCGACCATGTAAGTACCTTCATGATCTTGATTACTCCCACCGCCATGGTTGGCACCAGTTGTACCTTAACTACCAGGTTTAAACTTACATGATAACATCCAATCCAAGAAGATTCTGAACCTTGCTATAATACACTTTACATTAATTGCTCGCTTTTTTTCTTACACATATCTGAAAACCATCGAAAAGTTATTTCCATACTATTTTAGTCCCTTTATAAAGTTTGACTTCTCTTCATTGGTCCAATTACAAATTTCTTCACCACAGCTGTCATATGAACAATTGTCGTCTTCGCCCACATTTTGTAATAAACAACCACTGGTCAATGGAGCTCGTGATGCACGAACCCAAAGCCTCTAGTGAAATAGACACACAAATCTCGGCTAATACATCAACTGGGGCTGTTTTTTGCTCATTACACAGATTAGCAAAATAGTTTAATCGGTCACCATTACCACCTGACGTACCAACATTTGCGACCATTGCTGAAGCAACACTAAGCATGTCAAGAGAAGTGGTTTGGCTTCTTTCCCAGATGTGACCAAGTATGTGTTGGTGGTAGTAGAAGAACTCTCTTTTGAAAATTTCAACTTCTTTATTATTTTCTGAAATAGACCAGTCTTATGATTCTTGTAATATAACTCAACATAATCAGCAACTGATCTGCGCTAGAGAAAAAGAGGAAATCTTGTTGAAGCTTTTCCCAAACAAAGAATATTTATTCAAGAAAATTTCCGTCTCTTCCAGTGATTACGCATTGACAAATGACCTTTATTTTTCAATGCCAATAGGTCCTCTACTAATCCATTATCTGAAATAAACCTCGAGATCATCCGTTCCCTATTGTCTAGAATCGGTGAAGGCATCTTCAGTTCACTGAAATCTGATACTAATCAGCCTTGCTTCTCCTCATTTTGAGGGGTCAGTCTATTATCATTGTTGAGGAAGGTATTATGACAGTATCTTTCATCTAAGTCAAGGTTTAAGTTTCTTGGAAATGCCTCGTGATTGTCTGTAATGTTGCTTTGGCACCCGCTCAATTCAGAAAAACGCCAGCAGTTGGGGGCCACCATGGTCGATGAACTATTTTCCCTTTCAATCCAAGTAAGCCACTGGAAAAAGAAGAACAAAATCCTTTTCAGTTAATACTACAAAATATAATAATCATATCCTTTTCAGTTAATACTACAAAATATAATAATCAAAATGCTTTGATATATGAGACTGCTATCCTTGTAGAGTTATACTGATAATCCTAGCTGTTAAAGGTTGATCCTCATGTTTCTGTGTTGATATATTAGAGTGCTATATTTCTAGATTTATATCCTAAAGTTCCTTACTTTTCTTGTCAAGTATAAACATGTACTGTATAACTCAAGTGTAAACTAATAAGTAAATGTACCTGTAATGAACAACAAAAAGACTTTCTTTCAGTGAATGCAGTTCTGAGAAAATAACCCTCTGTCATGGAAACACCAGGTCCTCCTTGTTCACATGTCGAGTGTAAGCAGTCTTTTTCATAGAAGCTTGTATAATGGTTGATGCCAATGAAGTCTAAACCGTTCTTTAGCTTCTTCAAAGAATCATTATTAAACTCGGGTAATAAGGAACCTAGAATATCCTTCATTTCTTCCGGAATATTTCCAAATATGATAGGCTCTAAGAACCTACGCAACAAATTCAATATATTATGATAGAGTGTACTACATAGATATTGTATTTGTCATAACCATGAGTCCATAACAACTGAATCTAGCACTCAAAGTTAACTTCCAAATTTAAGTTTATAACCATTATTATGGATTAGAGTATGTATACTAAGTTAATAAACAAATTTGCAAACAATCATACTCAAATAGACAACGACCTTGTTGCATCGGACTTGGTTTCAGTTCGTATAAAACCATTCACACCTGACATGCAACACCATACTAATTCCAATTCATGTATATCGTCTATGATAGCATAAATTTATAAAAAAATGGGAATTTTAACCTGTACGAATACACCCGTTTTCCCACCACTTTCTTACTGTGGAAAAATATTTTAGTAAAATATAGTTAACTGAAAAAGCACCAGCAAAACTGTCAGCTTTCTTAATAAATTTATCAACTGGTAGAGTTGCAACGAAGTTTTCCTTAAGGATTGTATAACAAATAAATAAATAAGATATAATTATGGACAGAGACTTAAGTGTAACACTGCTAACAAATTCATAAATTTAGGTGTTTCAGAACGATTATGTACCTTGACAGCACTTCACAAGCTATAGGATCACAAATCGGTTGCGCGAACGAACTTAAGTCAGATGCCATTTCAACCTTCTATAAAAAAAATAGTTTTGTACGGATCCTTCCTGAATTCATCAGCTCCCGGAATACATTATTGGAATGATAAATTGATAAGCGTGCATGCGCTATCTTGTGGTCAAGAAGTGGGAAAGAATAATAAAAATTGCATATTATCCAAATCCGCTCCACCCTGATGTAGTTTTATATGCGTGCGTGTTTAGCTGATCCTGATCAGATCCCTAAGAACCTTACACGTAGTTTAAAAACCTTCAATGCTATATCGTTATCATGAGGTTATAATCGAGCTTTCTTTGTAATCGGAGGTATAATGAAACCCTTGCTTTGAATGAGAGATGTAATCCATTTTAACTGTGATGACTGTAGGATATTATTTTCTAATTAAGAAGATGACTTGACTTGCAGCCAGATCACCATAAAAATGACATGTAACCTGGTTGTAACAACAAAGGTGATCAGGGGTCATTTTTGTCGCATAAAAGAATGAAAGCCATTAACCAAAAGAAATAAACTTTTTGATTTGTTATCAGCTTATCACAAACATTATATCAAGGGGGTGTTTGGGTAAAGCTTATTTGGAAAGTTTATTGCGCTTGATAGAACTAAGAAGTTTTAAATAAGCTGTTACAAATCAAACACATCCTCCCAGATTGTATTTTGAGTCAGCGAACCTAATGAACTATCTTTCTTTAAACTAAAATAATCACAGGCATAAGCATTAATCAACTTACTAAAAGTACCAAGATACTTGGAAGGAGAAACATAATAACTTCCCTCGCTGAAGATGACAAAGAGTATCTGCGTATTTCTTTTAGATAAAGAGGAGTTTGATATAAGCAATCTAAAGCACTTCCTAACTAATGGCCAAGCAGATATCATATTGATATAGTAGGTAGGATGTACCTTTAGTAATGGGCAAGAATCAGGCATCCGGTACTCGCTCATGACCCAATCCATTTTCTGTTCTCCGGGTTGCAGGCCAAGATATATGCCCTACACTTCGAGATTAGATTATCAACAATGAATGGGTTGTAGACAGTTAAAGTGTTTATTTTGCCGGTTGTTTCCATGCCCAATTGGTTCCTTCGACTTTTATTCTGACTTATTAATATTGATTGAAACCACAGGGTTGCAGATAAGCTTGGACGGTATTTAGTATTTTTATTGTTTACACAAGTTAATATATAAAGTGGGATTTCTGCAATATGGCTAGCAAAGTATCAAATGAGTAATAATTCCCACCCATACTTATGACAAAACTTACTCGTTATATCCATACAGGTAATCGAGAAATAAACAAAAAATAATTCAAGAAACAGACAGTCTACCACATACCATGACTGGTCCAAAATATTGAACAACGACTTGGCTTCAGTTATCTTTTTGGTAGCATAGTCAAAGACACTTGTAAGGTGAGCTAAAATCTGATGTGTGGCAACTGAAGAGAAGTCCGCCATCATTTTTTTCTCCACTTCCTGCGAATATGACACGATATTTGTTAACAACTTCAAAAAGATGCATTTATCGCTATGTTCCATGGCCTTCACTTTGATAAGATTGAAAATAGAATTAGAAGGTTATCGTATCTAAGTACTATTAATAAGGAGAAGAAGGTCCAGAAATAGTGATTATGTGATTAGTGTGTATCAAGTATATTAATAGACTAATTGCCAAACTTCAAATTTATTTATCAGCAGCTCACCAGACAGGTTTCCTCTAGCATTTTTCAATTACAACACGCCTTGTTCAAGTGTATAAGCAGATCCTTTTTCTTTGTGTGACATGTTCATTGTCTAATACTTGCCCTGCTTCCTTAATCCTATAATGTATTACGACTTGTATCTAAACTACCTGCAATATTTCATAATAATGGACAATCAGGTAGTTTTGTACATATATATCATTGTTGTCATTTTCCATAAACTATTTACCTAAACATAATGAAATCCACTTTTTTAAGAATGAGCTATGACAGGCCGAGAACGCAGTTCTTTGTAATTTGCAACTGCAACAGAACCCGATACTTTATAACTGTAATTCTTACCATCTTTCACATAAAACTGAGGTTTCAGTCGCGAAGCCCATCTAGAAGCATCTGAACCGGAATTGTTGCCAGAAGATACTTTTTCACTATAATCGTCTGGTCCCATATCACCAACGCTTATGCCAAGATCATCAAAAGAATCATCAAACTCATCTTCATACTCGCGCAGTGATTTAATAGCATAATCTGAGAAGTTTGATATTTAGTATCGAGAATGTCTGAGTCGGGCACCACCGTTGCGGATTTCTGAATAAATCTTCCAGCTGATGATGCTGTTGTAGATGGACCCTCGAGTTCCGGTTTCCATATGGATGTTGGTGCAGGTGCGGGTGCTGGTGTTGCATCCTCAGTCAACTTCCGTTTCCTTTATCTTTGTGGCTTACGGGAGGAGCTAAGTTGACGGGTGAGACCACCGCTAGGGAGGTATCTAGAGAAAGCAGATCAGAATGAAGGTTCCCTTCTAGAATCCTCTGGATAACTTCCTCAGGATCGTGGTTATATACTTCAAGACAATCGGAAATGAAACCGTTACCATAATCAGGGAAGAGGTCTTTCACTTGAGTGATCTTTGATTTAGTTATTGCATTGTCTTCATCCTTTTCTCTCATCTCGCTACGCAAATCTGTTAGAGTTTAATAAAATCCCTCACAACTTACACACACCACAAACTGAAGAGATGAACACATTTATACATATATCAAAACCTTCACACATAAAGAAAAAGAAAAGAAAATAGCTTCTGATTAAAACTAAAAAAGTTAGTCACTTCAATTGCCTTGAGAAAAAGCAAAGATTGTCTAGGTTCTACAACAATGCTCCACGAAGATGACAAAATCATAATATGATTTCTTAAAAGAACTGAATAAAATAAGCAGAAAGTAAAAAATATGAGCACCTCACTGCATCAACCAACTCCCAGCTACTTTCAATCAACCACGTGAAATCACAGTGGGAACGACTGCTTTCCCTGCTCGTGTTTGTTGTAGCGACTTCCCTATTTGCATACTGCAATAACCACAAACATTATAAACGAAAAATAAAGACAACAAACCAGTGAAACTTCATCTAGGGATCGTATAATACCTTACTTATTACCGTAAAGTATATCAACCACAGTGTGAACTTGGAACACGGTTAGATTTTCCACATAAACACCCTTCTTAACATCCTCCAGTAGCTGAAAATTCAATCAAAATTAGCATCAGAATTGTAAGATTCAAGGCCACTTAAGGGCTCAAACTTACTTACAGATTCGTAGACGACAGGTCAAGGAAATCAGTAATATGTCTCTACATGACTAACTGAATAATACCATAGTTTTAAAAAAAGTTAGTTTTGTTACTTTATTTGAACGCATAGTAAGCACGGTTTTGTAGACCTAATACTAATCGTTTATTGTATCTTTTGGAACGGATTAACATCAAAAAAATACTTACCAAAGATATATATAATAATTGTTTCTTTGATATGCAGATAATAACAAATCATTTTTGTGATACGTAGAACTGTATTTTGTATTGATTATCATTGTAGAAAAGAATAAAACGAATTTACTTTAATTCCTAATATAAGAATATCACAATGAAGAAAACTGCTTATCATATTTTGTTATAAGAACATACTAAATAATATCATAACTTATTTTAAGGCTAAAACATATTTAAAGTCTGCATATTTTAAATAATATCATAACTTATCTTAATCTTATTTTATAAGATCATACTAAATTAAAGTCTTCATATTTTTAATTCACTCAAAGACGCTAAATATCATATCTTCACAAGACTACTGAGCTAAAACGGATGGTTGTGTTGGCGTGCTGTTATCTACCAGATTTTATTAATCAAAGAACTTACGGTATTTGATCCTAGAGCCCATCCAGCAATAGCATCTGCATAAGAACTAAGGGGTATTTAAAAACTGATGTAGGTCCAGATCAGTTGTGCCAATCTTCCAACGCATCATCTGTTCTTGTATTCCAGCCGACATTCGTATATATACCGAAAATCAAGAAATCGTATCAGATTCTTTTAAACCTAAATGTGATCTCTTAACAACACATACAGATGGCATCAACAACTTCATCTTGACCACAAACTCGTTCCTTTAATCGTTTCTTAAGTCACACCAGTAGGAACCCCTGTCCAAAGTGTAGCAGCTGCTGCTATTTCACCAGCTCTCATTATTGTTGGCCTAAAGATAGTCCATAGTAATAATTCAAGTTCAATGCCTTAAAGATCTACTAATAGAAGTTAACAATGTAAAATAAGTAGATGTGGCAATTTCGATCCATATACTTATGAACGGGTTGAATCCAGCTATAACTGGTCAAACTTGAGTGACTTTATAAAGAACAAAAATTAGTTTTAAATGGACAAAATGTTCATGGTAACTGGTACAAAATTCCACATATGTGATTGTCCTCGTATTTTCCCTGTAGCCCCATTTATATTCTGACTGCATCCTCCTAATCACCAATTTAAATGCATATACAGTTACAGACACATGAATATGTACAGCTATACATGTATCACGTAAGTATATTCAACTTACCAGATTCGATTCTTAATTAAGAGAGGTTGAAATCTACGTACCAATGCTTGATCCTTGCCAAAATGCATTATGTACTCATCGATAGTTGTAGATGCAATACACTGCAATAACATCGTTCTTTTTTAAAAACAATAAATAAACTACTAAGTTATAGTGGTGTTTGGATGTGTACTTTGTGAGTACAGAACCATTGTTATAGGCGCGACATCTAAATTTAGAAAATAGATAGACGCGAAATTGAAGAAGATTAAACAACCGGCAAAGTTTGTGAATTGACAATATTCGGTTGGATGGATTTATGGTTTTTAATTTCTGGAACCACGTCAACATATGTAGGTTGGAGTCAAGGTGGTTATTGGAATCAATGGAATGTATACATGCCTTTATATGTACAAATTGAAATTTTTAGTGTTATCAAGCGATCCGCACTTGATCACCTACCATATTACATCATCACCGGGAGCTTCATACCAACCTTTTGATCAACATGTTCCGTCTCTCTCATACCATATCGCATCATGACCAAGAGCTACATACCAAATCATTGATCAGCAGGAATAATTGGATTAATAAAGAAACTAAGATATTATATCAGGCACTCCTCATATAAACGTTAAGAGGATTATAAATACATATAAAAAAACCGGTAAATAAAAAACATACCAATTCCAAAAGCACCACCGGTGACAAATGCTGATAAGATTTAAGCTCCAATCACAAACCTAATGTTTTTCTCTATATGGTTTGAAGAGAAATAAAACGTAACAGAAATAAGTATAATTAATTTAGATTGAAATTTAGAATACCTTGCTTCAAAAGATGTAGATGCATGCTCACCCTCACTGTGTTTTTTCGGATCAATCAAGAATATCACCCCTATTTTTTCTGATCAATAAAGAAACCAACGTATAATTGTATATATCTACATATAATTATCAAATCTCTTTTCAATTTACAGGATTTGTATATATCTACATATAATTATCAATAATTATCAGGATTTGGAAATATTTCAAAAAAATAATTCCGAATATTCTGAAAAAAGGACGGAAAAAATTTGGAAAAAAAGAATACTAAAAATAATTAATGTGACATGGCATTATGAGGTGCTTATGTGGCATATCCCTCCTCTTATATATAATGTAAAGATACATATATATATATATATATATATATATATATATATATATATATATATATATATATATATATATATATATATATATATATATATATATATATATATATATATATATATATATATATATATATATATATATATATATATATATATATATATATATATATATATATATATATATATATATATATATATATATATATATATATATATATATATATATATATATATATATATATATCTATATATATATATATATATATATATATATATATATATATATATATATAGGGTGAGGTTATTTTCAGAACCAAATAAATGTACAGAACTGCGAGAACCACGTTTTTACTCTCAAAATGCACATGTATATTCATCGGGTTAGTTCATTAGGTAGAAATATATGAATTTTCATTATCGTAGGTCACTAGGAACATGTATCCTAGGACCATGCACATGTATTTGTTTTGTATGTATTATAACTATCTTTTCATAGGATAATATGAAAACACATGTGCACTATTCATATCGCTTATCATACTCGGATCTATAAGCAATAAAAAAT
Source organism: Glebionis coronaria (assembly GCA_025667525.1). Taxonomy (NCBI): domain Eukaryota; kingdom Viridiplantae; phylum Streptophyta; class Magnoliopsida; order Asterales; family Asteraceae; genus Glebionis; species Glebionis coronaria. The sequence continues at coordinate 15,994,045 of CM046876.1, forward strand.
TATTAAATGTTAATTTAAAAATAATAATGAAAATACATATGCATTGTTAATAATATAAAAGTGGTTCTCGCAGTTCTGTACATTTATTTGGTTCTGAAAATAACCTTACACTATATATATATATATATATATATATATATATATATATATATATATATATATATATATATATATATATATATATATATATATATATATATATATATATATATATATATATATATATATATATCTTTACATTATATATAAGAGGAGGGGTATGCCACATCATATCCACGTCATCACTTGGGCCTTTCATCTCACGGGCTTACGTTATGGGATTAAAGTGCATCCATAGTTAACAATTACGATATATAACAAAATCCGATCGATCACACTAACAAGAAAAATAAAAACATGCGTTTAAAAAATTAATCGGCCCCCAAAGAATCCAAAAAATCCGTTATCATTATTTGTATCCTTGTTGTATATTAATCGGTCCCCAAATTACGATAAACTCATTTATTTTCTTGATTTTTTTGTTATTGATTATGATTATTGTTTTTCTTTATAAATATGTAATATCTTTCCTTTGTAGCAGGTTGTCATCTCCTACTGATCACACATTAAAAAAGGTACAGTTATGTTTCTCGAAACCCCAATAATATCTGTTAGTATACAAGTTTGGATGAAGCCTTTTCTCAAATGGATGATGAAGCTCAGTGCCGAAAAGGTTTGTAACGTTTTCTATAGATCGCATCTTACTGATTGTTGTGCATTCAAACAAGAAAAAAAGGTGACAAACCTTTTGGTTAAGCAAGATCAGTACTAATTGTTGGATGGTTTAGATGATATTAATTGCACACATGCCGATGAAAAAATTGTCACTTGGTGAACAAAATGGGAAAAAATCAAGTTGGAGGCAAAGTCATGACGAATGGTTGATATAGTCTAAGTAGAATACCTACATGTCGATTCTTGGTGTATTCAGGTTTTTAGGTGTATGCAAATTAAGATGAGTAACAGTGACATAAGCTATGTAAACCGACATATGCACTAATTTAACGTTAACCGTTAGAATATCAACGTAGTTTACATATATTTGTGAAGATGCTTGAATATAGATGGGTGTAGTTTAGATGCAATATCCTGTATTGGTAACAAAATGAAATTACATTGTAGCTGAAATTTTTGTTTATGTACAGGTAAACCATTTGTCGATCCAAATAGCACGAAGCCATTCGTATTCACGTTGATTAAATCGAGTGATTATTGGCTAAAGTCGAACCTGCGGTTTTTGCCATAAGTATCAACACCTATTCTTCCACTTCAGGCTGTAGATGTTATCGATCCACTTTTACCTTCAGTAAATACTAGAGCACGCAAAGAGACCAGCAAGGGTGGCGGTGGTTCATTCGAATCTGGTCAACGAAGAGTTTGGATACGACTTTGCTGCTTCTTTTACAGTGGTACATACTAATTACCTTTTTGATGAAAGGTTTCTGACGAGCTAAGTTTTATAGGGTGAATGATTGGTTTCATGTGGTTACGTTCTATCTCCTCGCTTATTAATACCTCACTTTGGTCAGTTTGGTGATATGTTTCTGCTGCATAATCAGCTATGTTTTGTGTTCAAATACATGCATTCCGTAGTTTTAGTTTTAAGGATGGTAGATCCTAATATCGACTCGCCACCCTTACGATATACTTATAGCATAGCTCCAATCACTCTTTTATCTATTAGTCTGGTGCGTGTAGTATGTTGGACTTTCAAGTATCACACTTTGTTTTTTTAGTATGTTGGAATGCTTAAATTTAGCGTTATGTTGAAAACTTATGAACTCATTTTTAATTTTGTTATCAGGACAAGGGCCACTCTAAGAACTTTTTGATTGCTAAGAAGAACCCATTGCCTACGACTGCTCAAATCCAGATCTCACTAAAGGATGAGGTACAAATCTAAATTCAATCTAAGTTATGACCATTCAAGACAACAACTTTCGCATCTATTAGGTTATGCCCAAAAAGTATCTGAAGTTTGTTCTATTTTTCAGATAGTGCAGCTCGAGAAAAGGTTAGAAGATCAAGTTTGTGTTCGTGGTGCTTTAGAACAAGTACTATGCTACAGATCTTCTCAAGATATCCCAAACTTGGCCTCTATTCCAAAGGTAACTTTTTAGTTCTTTAGCAATATATGCGCATTTCTTTAGTATTTGCATAGATTAGCCCATTGATAATATTTAACTCATAATGTTGGTCTAATAGTTGCAGCCAACAACAGAGCTGATCAAAGAAATTGTGGTTTTAGAGTATGAAGTTTCACATTTGGAGCAGTATCTTCTCTCATTGTACCGGAAGGCATTTGATCAACAGATATCATGCCCATCCCCGTTAAGCAATGATCGATCTCTTAAACATCCTTTAACTACTCCAAGAGGAAAGTATTTAGAAACTTGCAGGGCTGATATTTTGTTACAAGCCAATGCTAATAGATATTTTGAAGAAGAACAAGAAGACAAACTTCTAGATTCAGGTGTTCAACATTGTCAATCTTCGGTGGACAGACCTTCAGCAGCCGAGTTTCATTGCAAATCCTTACGCCTGTGTCACTCTCAACCACCATCTATGATGGAGGTAAGGTTTACCACAGACCATAGCAGTCGTGGCTGCAGCGTGTTTTGTATAATAATGCACACGTTTGTAACGTGGCAAAATAAAGTAATACACTACAAAAAGAATAAATTATGTCTCTGCTGAATGGACTACGGAGATGATTTTAATGCTTCTCATAACAAGCATTGTAATTTAGTATGTTGTCTTTTTCTATTAGGTATTCCTGGATGTAATCAAAAGTAAAGATAGATAATTCGATTTAGAAGTCCTTAGATTATTAAAGATGAAGACATGATCGAGGTGCCCTAAAAATTGTTTAAATTTATTTACTACTGCTAAAGCCTTATTGATTATAAGAAAATGCCAGTAACCCTTAAAAGCACCTACTAATATGGTTGTTTTACCAATTAGGGGGTGTTTGGGATTGTGCATGTAGCAAAGTGTGCTTGATTTGCTGAATCGCCACTCAACTTATTTCGTTTGTGTTTTCTTACTTATGTCATATGTCCATGTGATTATACCCGTAATTGTTAAAGCAATCCTAAACACAAGACCTTGCAGCGAAGGAATTGCATGGATCCTATATGTGAATTACAAGGTATCAACTTTAATATCTTTTTAGTGTCCTTATACGAGTTGTTTTGGAAAGGAAACCCTAAGTAGCAGTAACTCAGTTGAGTTGATTTCATGAGTAAAGAATATCTCATCTACATGACTTCTGATGGGTAATCATTTGTCAGATAAAAATATATCTAAAACAAAATATGAGGAGACTGCTATGTTGTATATTCAAAAATTATAATTTGTTTATTTTACCGTTATGTGGCAGGATAAGCATGGACGGTCTCAGTACAAAGTAAATTCCTGACTCTATCAAGTGTTCATATGAATTCATTCTAACAGGAAATGTGTGAAGGAAATGCACATCATGGCAATGGAAATGAAAACTTCAGGTAATTTGTGATATTCAACCTCCTGATCATTTACGATTAAATTTTTTCCCCAACTTTATTGTCGAGATAATTTCTAAATTGATTAATATTTAGATGGTGTGCAAAAACTATAGTTGTGGTAACGGGTGCAAATCGAGGAATTGGTTTCCAAACGACACGTCAGTTTGCGACACATGGGTGAAGAATCAACCAAGGTTCTACAAGAATGAAGGCTTAAAAGTGGTGTTGTATTAGTTCGATATTGTATATGATGAATTTATTGTATCCTTTTATGATTGGGTAAGAGAAAGTATGACGATGGGGTCTAAAAGAGAGTTTTAGACAGTTAACAGTAGCAGAGAGTATGATAAGAAAAGAAGTGACTGAAACGGAGATTGAGAGGATTCAGGCCAAGCACAAGAGACTAGAAATGAAGAATTGAAGATGTTGAACTCGCACTTGCAGCTAATTAACTCCTTTTTGCATAATCACGGGAAAAGCAAGCGAGCTGAGAATAAAGACAACGGTCATTTACTAGGTTCTTTTGTACGTGTCATACATTATACGCTATATGTCTATTTCACGCTTTTTAATTAAAAATCATGATACTTGAAATGGTTGTCGTAGGTATTAATTCTCATTGGGTTTTGTGCCATTGATTATATGGGAAAAGATTACAACAAAATGGTATGCTTTCTACAACTCTGTCTCATTGTGTTTGTATATAATGACCATATAAACATAAACATGTCATTTTTAAGCTAGAAAAGTGGACGATGAATGTATACTCTAATGTTGTTACTTGATACAAAGAATATCGGGCACACTCACAATGAACTTGACTGCCAAACTCTTGCAGGCCCCAAAAGAATTGAGCTCGAAGAAAAGGCTAAAAATAGCATATGATGCAGCACAAGGTCAATAATCAGATTACTTTTATGCTTCAGATGCATAATTATCACCAGTTAGGTTTTGAGAGTATTACACCAGCTTAAACATGGATTGGTTTTATTTTTTTATAACAGGGATAAAGTATATGCATCATGGTTACAAGCCACATATAGTACATAAAGACGTGAAGTGTTCAAACATATTGCTAAATGAGAATTTTAAGGCGAATCTAGCTGATTTTGGTCTGTCAAGAGCTTTTAAAACTGAAGGTGCCACACACGTGTCAACAGTAATTTCCGGTACTCCAGGATACCTTGACCTTGAGTAAGTCTTTTTGTTCCACTTTATTTTTCTTACAAATTATACTCAATAACATAGAAATAGAATTTCACCCGACCTATTATTATTGTGTAAACACATCCTACTTGAAACCCTTCGCTCCTAAGAACTCGGATTTTGGTAAAATAAATAAATAAATAAAGTACTATGACTAAAAAACCTACCACTGTTGAGCTTTTCAAATATAGAAGAGATGTGAATTGAATAAACAGAGCCATTAAAAATCAAAGGTGATACCGCCTGAACAAATTGTTTGCAATATCATCTCGCATTAGCCGAGGTTACGTGTCGATTACGACATGAATACAGCCTAAAAGGTGGTAGAGTTGGGCATTGACTTGTGTTGAGAAATTTCTGTATTTGACAATAGTGACCAGTATCTGTATTTGACAATTTCTGAAATCATTAGATAAGATGGGTGAAAAGAAAGAGAAGTTAGAACTTGGCTTACATACTTTTACGAAAAACTTTCAAGAATGAAGATGAAAATTAAATATGTCCATTATATTATTGGATGTTACTGAATCGTACCGAGCTGACTTTTAAACCACAATTAGTGCAATAACTTAGAGTGATCTCACATAAATCCCATGTACGGTACAAACATGTTTCATGTAATATGTTTAATCATATTTACTATCTGATTACCAGCATAGTCATTTTGTAATCATTTTGGTTGCAGCCCTGCAGGTTTCAGAAATTGCTGGAATGGGACGAGATGCCAAAAATATACCAGGTTTCACAAGTCGTTGGAATAGGACGGGATGCCAAAAATATAGCATCATCATCATGGCCTCACATTGAGTGAAGACCATTGCCATATAGATAAGTTTCTGATATCATGTTCAATGACTTACCAAGTATCACTTAGCATTTTAACAAGCTATTATTTAATTTGAATTACTTGATATTACGTTCTTTAAGATGTTTTCAAATATCCTCAATATTTTTTGTAACATAATACTGTTAGCAACAAGTACAACCAAGTTCAAGTAGAACAAAAAAATAAATAAAAAACCACATATGACCTACTGAAATTGAGAGTGCACACCAATGAGTTCCCATCATCTAAACAACAAAATTAATATAGTCAAATTGCAAATTCATATAATGTTTTAGCACTTATTGCATATACTAACGTTCTATGGATCTTTTATTGTCCAACACATATATTGGTCTTCTGACTTCTCATACGCCAGAGTTTTATGAATATCTTAGCTCAAACTATCAATGCTACACAACAAGGTTCGTCCCAAATTACCTTAGCACCTTTGGCAGCATTTATAATGACATATGGTGCGGGATTGCCAAAATTCGGTGCTGTTGCAGCGTCTCGCTATAAATAAGACATGAGCATGAGAATAGAAATTAAATGTTGCTGGTTTGGTGTGTCGCAAATTGAATTACACCTTCAATAATAGCAATTCATACAACTCTTTACAGTATTGTCGTTATTGATAAATACAAGTGTTTAATAGATTTACATTATCCAAATGTTAGAAGCCTAGATAACCGTTTTACACTTTTAACTTGGTATTGACAAGAAGAGACAAATCCATGTGATTCATAAGTAGATGGGAAATACTATTCTTATCAAACTGAACGGCTCCAGGTATATAATCTGATTGTAGCGTCCATGTTAATTGTTTGGATATATTCACAAGCATTGGGTGCATTGTGGTACATGGCCGATGAAGTATAATCAAGCAAAGTTATTATGGTTATTGTCAACAATACTTATTGTATTTTATCTTATTCAGGTTATATTTCTTGTCGCAAAGGAGGAACCAGCATTGTGAACCTTGCAGAGAAATATCTTTATATGATTGCAAAAGGTATGCCTTTGTTTCAGATCTCGGTATTCCTTGAGTTAGATTATTTGAGTCATTACTGTAAGAATACACGACTCGGTTACTTTTCATCTCTACCATATCAACCAGGTAAGGATAAATAACGCACAAGGAAAGTGGCAAATGGGTGCGAAATCACCAAAATTCTATTTGTAACGAGTTAAACCTTCTAAATCGTTTTGTATAAATAATTTAATTGTAATTGTTAAAGTAGTTCTTTTAATCATGTTATTGAATCCACTCAAAATATGTATTTTGCGGCATAAACAAGTTTCTTTTCTGTAAATAATATTATGATAATATACTGACCATGAAATTGCATAACCTTTAGTCACTTGAAACTTGCAGGCATGTGAGAATCTGGGTTTAATTAGCAGCAGATGTTCAAGAGGAATGTACAAAGATTGGGGTGCAGTTAAAATTAGTGAAACTAACATGAGTTCCTCATTGATGACCTTGTCTTAGTTGAATTTGCTGATGTAGCATGTCACATATAGATTTGGGTCAATCCATTGGCTTATAGTGATATACTGCATAGCTTATTTGGTTCCTATTAGCTTGAATTCTTTATATTTTGGGACAGAATAAACTTGAAAAATGGTTGTCTTTGCAGGTCTGTGAGAACTATCCTCATGGGGTTGTCTTGGTAAGATTTAAGGATATGAAAGAAGTGCGGGGATGCATTGAATTGATGGATGGCAGATGCTATATTGCTAAATTCTCTACTTCATGTTATTTTTATAAAGAAGGGAAGCCTTAGAGAAAAGACCTGATAATGGTTCAGCCGATTTGGAAAGTAGCATTTGTTATTATATACTGTTAACATTTTCACACTATTTTTACCTTCTGTGTGCATCTCCGTGATGTAATTTTTTTCTCCTTTATAAAATTTGTTGCCAAGTCACTTTTATAATAAACACCGAGGTTAGATCGTTTTAGGATTTGCTGTTATTAGGAATTTACTATCAAGTTAATTACTATTAAGTTGATTTACTATCAAGAGGTTCAGTACAAGAATAAAACCATTAGATAGGTAAACATATAAACCAATACACAAGAATATATGGTTTCAAGACAAGCAAATGTGACTGAGTTAACTGTCCACATTTTTATTTTATTTTGTATATAACCAATACACATCGGCTTATGATGCATCTAAATCCTCTATAGAGTCATAATATCTATTAACACAATGTAAATGGTACATATTTACTCCTTAGAACAAAAAAACTCTTTGCCCACACTATAGTTCAACTTTCTAATAGCATCAAAAGTATGCAGTTTGAAAGTCATATTAGTATTTATATGACGTGTAAGTTTAACACTATAGTTCAACTTTCTCAATCGGGTTGTGTAAGCCATTCATGAGATTCTTAACATTTTATCCTAATGAAATTATTTCTTTAATAAAGGGATTCGTTATATTTTATTGATCAGAGACTTCACAAGGGATACTTAGATGAGCATCTTGAATGTGCTTTTCCAAAATTAGTAAAATCAAGTGCAACCAAATGAAGTCTACTGGAGTGGACCTTATAGTTTAAGGTTTATTCCTTTCCCTAGATATTACCATTGCAGGAAGTAAAATTATAAAAAAATCTGACACTGCACTTGACTGATGCTGAGCCCGATAGAGAACCGAGAACTAGAAGTTCATTGTTATTCCTCGGAGTATTCATTCATTCGGCGTATTTTTCATGACCATTTTATGTGATTCTTTATACCATATTAGAACGGTACCCGCGCAATGCAGCGACGAATACCTAATAACGAATTTTAACACTAACAAATATTAATCTTTTACTCATTGTAAAGTTATAAAAAATCGAATTAAAAAACTCACTAAAATTGAAAAAGAATAAAGTTAATAAAAATATATTAAAATGGATATCGAATTAAAAAGAATAAAATTTTAAAAAATATAGTGAAATTAGATTATAAAAATAATAAATAAATAAAAAGATTTTTCAATTTAAAAGAAAAAAAATGTTATTTTAAAATGTTGTTACAAAAAGTTGTTAGAAAATATTATAATATATATTGTTGATGAAAATATCAACAACTTGCTTTATTTAATAGGTAAAAAAAGTCTGAATTTTCAGATTTAAAAATGTCCTAAATATTTTATAAAGTACTATAAATAGATTTATGAACTAAGATGCGAACTTAAGATAAGTGATAAAATATATCTTAGACTTATGCACATGGCCCATGCTTTATAAACATGGCTATGCTACAATATGTAGGAAAAGCAATAATATAAGATACATTAATTGCTCTACACACGTTTGTTCATAAAAACATTGCGATTACTTTGCTCTAAAGGTTGTGATTATCTATTTCAAGCAATTCATAGGCATTTTTTTTAATTGTATATAATCGATGGTTGTCATATACGTAATGATATATTGTGAAGTAAACACATACACATATACATAACGATCGTTGTAAGATGAATATATTATATGTCATTACATTATAACATTTGCTTATTAAATTAAATATGATAAGAGTAAGCAAAAAGATGGGCGCTAAAAGTAATTTCTATCAGTTTCTACTAAAAAGAGTTAAAAAAAACATTTTTATCAACTCCTACTCTTAAGAAAAAGAGTAAGTAATAGACGGGAACACTAAAAGTCTATTCTTACTCAAAAAAATTAAGCAAAATTGTAATACTTTTAATGACTTCTTTTTTAGTAGGAAAAAAGTAAACAAAAGTTGTGAATTTATTTTGCTTATTTTTATATTCATTGTGTTTTAGTAAAGAAAACTTATAATGCTTTAAATAATTTTAAATCTTATTAGTAAGCAAAACTTTTAGTAAATAAATGCTATTTATTTTGTAATACCACCAAAAGAATATTTTAGTATTTAAAATTATTATTTATTTTTTATAAATGGTTCAGTTTGGTTCGGTTTTTACGGTTCGGTTTCTTAATGAAACCGAAACTGAATGGTATGTTTTCGGTTTTTGAAAAAATTAAAACCGAACCATCGGGGTTTTTTGGTCGCTTTTATGGTTTGGCTTTTTTGATTTTCGGTTTTTGTTTTTTTCTCACCCCTGTTCATAATAATGTGTAATTGTTTAACCATACAAGTCAATGTCAAAGAAGATATAGATTTCTCTTGGACCCGTTTATGCCGACATGAATGACACCCAAAGTTTCATATAAACTTTACACATATTTTGAAATTTTGTAAGGCTTGCAATATGGCTAGACAAGCATTTGAAGAAGTTACAACTGAAAAGTCTTACTAGATCAAAAGTTTTACTATGATATATCTCTGATAATGCGGTTGATGAGGATAATCTTAAACTTTATTTCACATTTTCTTTAAAAGCATATATTTTGTAATAGCAGATAAATTATCAACTTTATTTACAATGTCTTTTATTCTTCTATAAATATTTTACAATGTACATAATTCATTGACAGATACTTAATTTATTTCTGCATACCTATGGCTCTATGTTTAAGACGATTTGACACAAACAATTTGACAAACACTGTTACCTTATGTTTAACAGAATATACAATTTTTAAATACCAATATTTAGCTAAACAAAAATAATGAAATAAATATTTATAACAACAATAGTTAGCCAATTGAAAAAAGAAAACGACAATCACAAGTCATACCCGTCTATCAGACGGGTTTTACAACTAGTATATATATATATATATATATATATATATATATATATATATATATATATATATATATATATATATATATATATATATATATATATATATATATATATATATATATATATATATATATATATATAAAAATCGGTTTTCAGTTCGGTTTCAATTTCGATCGTCAATCCATATCTAACCCAAAAACCAAATTTGTAATTCAGATCGGTTTGATTTTGCCAAGTTTGGTTTGATTTTTTAAATCTAACAATTTATTTGGTTTTTGGTCACCCCTATCTAGAAATATAACCCTAAATTCCACACTAATAAAAATAATTATACAAAAATTCAACACAACTACCCCTCACATAAGATTAGCCTAACTACAAAATAATAGGTAAGTCAAAACATTTTGTGACCCATCCTCAAATCGGCCCAACATCATTACATTCTAACTAACTAGGTCATATGTGACTCATATACAGGAGTACAAAACCCTACTACATATGTTTACTTTCAGCTGCCAAACCACTCACTCTGCATAAGAAAAACAAAAACATGGTAGTACCTGTTTGTATTTTCTTTAGATCTGTTATGGTTCGGTTTGAAAGGAGTGTTTGGCATGTGGCATGGGAATCTCTTTTTCATCATCTTTGTTGTAACAGATGCTTTCGGAATTATTACATAAAGGTAGATACATTTTTGTTAATATAACTTGTTATTTCCTTATTTTGTGACTTTGGTTGCCTTCATTTCGTAACCGGACTTCACTTTACATTCGTGTTAATCAGAGCCTTAAAAACATTTGTTGTTTGTTAATCAGGAAGCTGACAAGTCTGGAGCTCTTGGAAAATGAATTTGAGGCTTTGGAAGTGTTGCGGGACGGAAAAAGCCTTTCTTCAAATTGAGGCTCTTTATTCTTTGCGGGGCGTTTTTAAGCTGCGATTGGTAAGTGTCCTTTCTTTTAGTAGCATATTTTTACACAATGTTGATTAAAATGAAAGAATGTTGATGTTTAGAACCTTTCACCATGGTTTTATTGATTGGTCGCTATGTTTTGAACATACCAAGGGATGTTGCTGCGCAAGCTTCTACTCAACAAGTTCCAAAATTAGTTGAGCAAGCTTCTACAGAACAAGTTACAAAACTAGTTAAGAAAGCGTTAAATGCGCATGTTCCAAAAGTTTTGGACGAAGCTCAGCAAGGTTTGTTAGCTCAAGAGGTTTCAAAAGTTTTGGATCTCGAACAATCTAAAGTTGTAGAAATTGTTCAGAAATTGAGTGAGGTTCCTGGTATAGCAAAAGTAGTAGAGAAAATGAAGCATGTGGACCCCAGGCAGATCAGTATAGCTGACTACATGCCCAACTTACCTGATGATTTGCTAGAAGGTTGGCTCTTTCATATCAGATTTGTTTCTTAAAAATGTGTTTTTCTTTCTTTTTAACAAAAACCAACCAAGCTTTTACTCTAGTATGTACTTACTATCTTCTTCTTTTTTCTTCTCAGATCCTTTTATCTACTCAAGCTTATATCTTCTCAAGTAAGTAACTTTACTTTTGAAGAAATTGGGAGACACGTAGACTTTCTTTCACAAATTGATCCTCGATATAAGAATAACAAGGGATGGGAATGATTAAGTGAGTGGGTAGGAGTCTTATGAGATTTTACGGATTCGCGGGGATATTGCTCAAACTTGTGAATTGGACAATAATTATGAATTTAGAATAATTTTGTTTGATGCTGTTTGTAACATTTTTCAAGGGATTAAAACTAATAATGTTACTAACATCAAAGCTCCTAAGACGAAACTAAATTATTTGGAGGCTGCAATGATAGATGTGTCGTGGCTCAAAAGCTTCTCTGGAGTACTTTCAAAAACGTAAGGAGGCTGAAGAAAAGGAAACCGAGAAAATAGAATTCACATCATGTTAATCTTCAGGCTCTACAGAAGTAGATTGAACAGACCAAAAATAATTCGAGTGTCTTCTCTGTTTTAGAGCGGAATGCAAAGGTCGCTGCCTTAAATTATAGGGCTGAAAAAGAGCTTTGGGCAAGAAAACTACAACAAAGTATGGGATGTTTGTAATTACTAGAACAAGCAGGTAAATACTAGAACAAGCACGAAAGCGACCCGCGAGTTGCGACTGGCGTGTTTTTAGACCCTTTGGCGTATGAGCATGAGTGAAATGTGGCTAAATTAGAAATAGGTGGGTGGAGTCGGGTTACCTTGATGACGTGCCAGGTAAACCGGTCATAAATTTATTTCTAATAAAAAGTAAAAATTTCACTCTAATAGCTTTAACTAAAAGATGTGTTTTTTTTAATTTTATAAAAAAATATACAAAAATCCGGGTTTGGATTCATTTTCCTTGCACGTAATGGTATGTTTTAAGGCTTTAGCGGTTAGTTTCGGTCAAGGTCGTGGTGATACATTGTTTATAATTTTGGTCTTGTTGGCTCACATTTATCTTCTGTCGGAAATAAATTTAGTTAGAAAAACCATACTGCTACAGTCTTGTTGTAAAGTAAAAGATTGATTATGCTTACTCTTGTTTTAGAAAACGCGTCTAAGGTCATGGGGAAATAGTTACATTTGAGACCCTCTTTTCAATTGATGCTTATGTTGGTTGATAATAGATGCTATAAGCAATCTCCATCCAGAAATGTTGTTATGCTTTGTATGCTTATAAATCTAGAATATGTTTGGTTTTAGGCTGGTTTGACCCACTCGATGTGTTTAAGAGATATAACAGTGTTGATGGCTTGTTGTTGTAGGTCAATGGGGCCCGTATGGACGATATCACTCTTCCCGATGGGGCATACGAGTCATTTGACGATGAAGAGTATGTATCGATGGAGAGTTTGATGGGAAGCTTTATTGTGGCTGTGAGGAAGGCAGATACGAAAAGGAGGGTTGTGATGGTGCTCCTGCAGGTAGTGTAAGCATTGCAAGAGGTGGTTTTGGTGAAAGCAGTGGAGGAAGAAGTCATGTTCAGTATGATGGAGTTAGTGCAAGCAGGCCATCAGGTTTTCAGGCAAGTGGCAAGAAGAAGCCAACAGGAAGTCATGTTCAGGTTAATGGGATGAAGGCAACTCACTATTGTGGTGACAAGTATATTTAGCGTCATCTTGGTTTGAAGCGTTAGTGTCAGCTTTTATACTTTAGTATCAAGTAAATTGATATTTTTATGCCTTAAAAACGCCGCAGCCTATGTCAATCGATAATATGTCAATCATCCACCTTGGCAAATCAGTGGTTCGCAACGTGGGCTAGACTACTTTTATAGAATCGGTGGTGTATATTTCTTTTTACTAATAAATTTCTTCATTTGTTTTTTATAAACTGTTTTGTGTATTTGGTGGGTTTGATTTGTAAATTGATAATTTTACCGTTTTGATTGGTGTGTTTGAGGTTGAACTAGTGTTTCGTTGTTTAGGACTTCTAGTTTTGATTTTGGAACTAGCAGATCTCATCACCCGTTTTTGCAACATATTAAGGTTCAAAATGTCGCTCGGCGGGGTGTCGGCGCTCGACCACCGCCAATCATCTGGCTTAAGTTTGTAACCTCTGAATCAGATATAAGTAGTGATCAAGTCGATAACTCGTTTTCATTAAATTGTGTGTTATATAAAAAATCCACGAGAGCGGGTAAGTGGTTCAGGACCAAGAACTAAAATAAGAAAAATGCAGAAGCAAATGAATTTTACAAGTCAAAACTGTCGTTATTTTTCGTTTCAAACATACCGACATTAGACCCTCCAGTCTTGATTAGTTTGTCCCTTCCGGGCACTGGCTAGATATCTTTTGAATCTTTACGTGTTATTTTGTCTAATTTTTTGGTCTTTTCCCGCATAGGTTTCTTTCTTTTCTTTGAAATATATCATCGATTTTCTGTTCAAATGATTTTGGTGTTGAAGATGGTTTTTCCTTCACAGGAGTCGGTTTCTTTAGCGTTTGTTTGGGTGGCTTAGCTGAACTCTTTTTTGGCATATCCCAAGTATCTACATCAGGGTCCTGTAGCCCTGGTTTCGATGTCTTAGTTGAATTCTTTTTGGGCACTTTGTGGATCATAAATTCAGAGTTCTGCAAATACATGGACAAACCGTAAGAAAAGATGGATACTTTTTGCTACATCGCTCGTAAACTGTATTAAAGGCATGCTTTCATTCTTAGATTAGTACATCCTAATACAGCCTTAATTGAGATATATGAAGACTCGGAGTCGGTAACTTTTAAGTTAGACTTCGTAACTGATTCACAAGCTTGGCCTGCAAATAAACCAATTTGACAATAATAAACGAGTACTTATACCTAGGACTCGACAAGTATTATACAAATTTAATTCAAGGCCTCGACACAATAAACGAGTACTTATACCTAGGACTAGACAAGATATATGAAGACTCAGAGTCGGTAAGTTTTAAGTTAGAATTCGTAACTGAAAGCGCATTAACTAACCCTCAACTAGTGCTCAGGCTATTTCATCCGTTGACCTATTCTCTGTTGCTGTCCATCTGCAACAATCATATCCACAATTTGTCAATGATAATCAGTTCTGCTGCTCAAAATCCATTTATCACATGGTAAAGTATGTTAATTATAACAAATTCAATCACATGATATAGTCTTAAACTTAAAACCTAAACCTTAACCTAGACTAAAAGGAATATTGTTGTCTTGAAATATCAATCTTGGGCACTGGGTAGTCTAAAAGCAAGTCATAACGCTGACACCTTTCCTTCAATGTTAAAATTTTCAAAATAACATATCCAAAAGATGGGTCTGTGGACGAAAGAAATGTATAAAAGACTTATCTAGGAAAAAAGTGAACTAAATCGAAAAAGATGCAACTAAAAGAGAATCATTCAAAGATCAATCTCGCCATTTTTCAAATAAAATTTAACTAAATTTCTTCAACTTTTTGATTAAATTTTTGTCATCCATTCACATCATCTGAAGTTTAATGGCTTCTAGAGTTATGCTCCCTATTCATACTGAATTCAAACACATCACACAAGCCTACTGACCATACAATTTCTACAAAAGTCCAAATTAAGAACCGAATGCATATGTCAGACATCTCCTACCAATCTGTCATGATTTTTGATTGCAATTCAAATGCATGATGCATACATCACAACAGACGTGGTGTTCCAAATGACAATGTCCACGAATGCAGCAGAAACCATAAAGATTCCATAATAGCGAAAACACACATCATTCTTAATTCTAGGATCATAAAGTCTCTTTATCAAGTTACATATACTTGTGCCACCCACGTGGCAACCTGTGTTAAGACAGTTAGTATGTTATACGTGGTTAATTGTTAGTATCTTTGAATTAACGTGAAAGCTTGTGACTGTTTGGGGGCTCATTTTTCTATGACGACATGAGTCCATAAAGAATAAAAAAAAATCCAACATCATACCTACTCATCTGTTATCTTTCGCAGAGGTGAACCACCTGCAATGGAAGCATACCCTTCTTTACTTCTGGGGCCCTGGGCGTTGAAATGAGTTTAGCTAAGTGTTGTTGTAGGAACCGAAACAACCTTGGAAGACGAATGATATCCTGCTACAATACATCATCATTTTTAGGAACAACACAGAATAACATCATTTTTTATTTTTTTTAACGGCAGTTTGGTGCAGCGGAGTATCTTGCGTGCCACCGAGGCACCAAGTCTCTCGACCCGAGTTTGAATCATCTCACGAAGAGAATATCAACCCCCATGCTAGCCATCCAGTTTCCCATTAAGGGGCTTCAAGGCATTGCGATGGGATTCAAACCCGGCTGCCAATTTTGGGAAAATCCCCCACATGGGGAATGACAGGAGTCGAACCCCTGACCTCCCCCACATGAAGACTATAACCAAATGCATCCATCCAACTGAGCTAGACTTCATTTGCATAGAATAATATCGTTACATTATGTCACAACCCACCATGGCGGAATATGGGGCGCGACGTATGGATATCATTACAACATGGCGTGTCTATACAAGCATGTATCAACTCTCTTTCATGCAATCATACTTGAAAGTCCAGTGGTGTTGTGGCACATATATAATTATGTAGGCCTCCATAATTATACATGTTCCCTTTCACCAGTGTACTCCCTCCTATGATGACACTTATAAGAAATTAATACTACACATAACACATAATCCATCAACTCACAAGCACATAGCCACACAAAATAAGGTCCAAAACTCCATTGATTAAAATAACATAGTTAAAACTTAAAACATCACAAATCCATGGTCTAGCTAAACTAGCGTAGACATAATCCAAACGAAAACATAAATAATTTTAAGGCATGCCGTCCATAAGATTCGGAAAATTAAAAAAAAATAACTATTGGATGCAGTGGATTCGGTATCGGATTCGGTATCGGTTACTTCTCCTTCATTATTGTTATCCCATGAATAAACTGGTTTAGTCTTGACAGTCCTCAATAGTACCTCCTTATTCCCTTCCTTAGATGTTATCGTTAGGACTGTCTTATATACCCACGCCCGGTTCACTTTTATCGTAGACATGTGTTCTATCGCCTCGCATGGATACCACGCCTCTGGAATTGTCCTCCTATAGTTTGTACGTACGTTGCATCTTAACCTCGTAATTCCAGTGGCTTGCACCACTATTTGTCTCTCAGGAGGCATGACTTAAACATTAGAAGAAAATATCACTCATCAGATACATAGTATAACACAACAAAAGACAGATGCTATCATGCATTAAATCATAAATCATAACATACATTTTCTAGCAAAGTACAAAGATGACTAGCGTGGATGATGGTAGTTAAACCCGCACTAGTCAAAACTCGAAAGGAAAATATTATGTGGTCAAGTATGAACCATATTAGTTCCTAACTTAACAACATCACAAAATAACATCCAAACACATCAATTATAATAAAATGCAAACATACTCCTATGACGCCTATATGCAGGGACCCTTAAGCTATAGACTAGGCTACATGACTAGGCAACCTAATTCTCTATAACCATTGTCTCTAATACCATTCTGTCACACCCCACCATGGAGGAATATGGGGCACGACGTATGGATATCATCACAACATGGCGTGTCTATAGAGATAACTATATGAAATAAGAAATGTCATAAAATGGTGACACAAAAGTCATGACAATATCTCATCAAATGCAGGTGTCTAGGTAAGTAGGTAACAGTCCTACCTCTTACCCAAGACAAACAAGAAACATAATCAAAACAAACATATGTGTGCCACAGTATCACTTATTTAAATGAACAAATAAAAAACTAAGAAGGAAACGGGGATTCTCCTTCTATATGCATTCCTAAGCTTCTCCAATCCTAGCCACTTATGTTCTCATGCTTAACCATAGTATCACCTGAAAGAGACACTAAAACACGTCAACATAAAGTTGGTGAGAGTCATAGGTTTAGACTCTAACGCAAAATCAATTACAAGCTGTGAATAACGAACACAAATACAATAACATATGGACAATGTGTAACATGTATGCATCAACAACTATCAATTCAAGGTCAAACATTTCAAACCAAAACCAAGGCCCACAGCCTTACCAAACAGCATGGTACCATAGATGATCACACTATGTACCTATCCCAAGGCCACTACCTTGTCATTAACCATTGGTCCCATAGACGATCACGCTATGTACCTATCCCAAGGCCACTACCTTGTCATACACAAACAAGAACCACATAGCAGTTAAACACATAATGTATACACAAGTCCATCTTAAATCACAAACACATTCACAGCGTTATTTAGAAAATAACTCAACACAGTGTCTCTTCCATCCCATCTGGAATTCAAAATCAATATTAAACATGGGACTATGAATCTCACCTGATAGCTTCTTCACAAGTCCTCGCACTAGCAACAAGCTAACAAACCAAAAACACGCAATCAATACACGAACCAATCACTAAGATGGCTCATCAACCTATGATGGACATCTAGTCTATCCCATAACATTACCTTATTGATAAGCTCTAATCACCCCATTACCCTTCCATAACAAGTCCCTAACTTGGTTAAGTTCAATAGCTATCCCGTTCATAATTTTACACAAAACAGTCCCAGTTTTAGGTCTCAAAACATTAAGTCAAACGTCCACTTAAATATACCCATGGTTTCTGTAAAAAGAATATTCACACTTTTATACATGTTAGCTAAAACCTCCCACTTTCCCCAACCTTAAAGCAACTGTTAAGGCCCCGATATATGTGTATATATTGCTACCTATCCAGAATTTACTGATTTTAAACGTATGAAAAGTTTGTTACCATTAGAGGGTCTTACCCTAAACCACAATCTTAGCCCAAGTTCAGATACTTACTACAATATATAAACCATCTCTCATGTTCGTGAGAAGATCCCAATGCAACCCTAAGTACCCCAAACAACCCAAAACTTAAAAAGAAAACAGGCTGACTTCAAAACTGTTTTGACCTCCGACTGTTGTAACCTGTTTTTGACCCACTTCCCGACCTTTAATTTAGTTCTAACTTCTTGCATTGTAAATCCACTTCAAATACCTTTCCAGGGGTATGTGGATCGTAAGATAAGAGTTTGTAGAACTTCCAATATGATCAAAACAATTGACTCAAAAATCTGCCCAGTTTTTAAAAACGGGTTTAAACAAATTGAACTAATTAATTACCCATAACCCCATCTAATACAAGCCCTAGATTATATACTCATCATATTATGATTATCACATCATTACTTTACTGATTTTATATAAACCCTAACCCTAATCCATCATAAGAATGATTAATTAAGCATAAAAACAATTTAAATCAAAAAGGTTTAAGAAGGTTTACCTTTAATTAAATGGAAGATGAAAAAACTATAGAAAACCTAAAAATTATCTCTTGGCCATGACTTAAGGTTTCCAGGAAGAATAATACGTTTGGTTTGGTGTATGTGTTCCTTATATAGCCAAAGTTCTAGTCCAACCCAAACACTAGTTACCATAAACCCCCTTTTTCCTATTTTTTTGTGCTATAGTCGGCCTAAACCGATTATTATATGCTTTTTTATTTTTTTATTTTTTTTATTGTTTAATAATATACTACTAATATTACCTTAATTTGTCTTAATTTATTTCAGCTCCTAAAGCTTCCAAAACCCCAAAACCGTAAAACTAGTCAAAATTACGCGTTTTACCGTAAAAGACGTAAAATATACACTTTTAAAAAAATCTCAAATTTTTAAATAAACTTTATAAGTAAGTCCTAAATGACTTAAAACCATCCCGAAAAATATTCATATGACTAATTACCTCATTCGAGACCTCTAAATGCTAAACCGTAAATCCTAAAAAAAATACACTATTACTATAATACTTATACGTATACGTAAACACCAAAATATCACCATTTCATTTCATAGTCACTAATTGTGAGCTCATGAACATGAAATAACCGTTCCTCGATTTACTTATGAGTACTCCTATACTCATAAATGATAACCACACCAACCTCGTTCACACAAAATAAACACGTAAACACACAATTCAAGTAAGCACACATAAAATAACCTAAAAGTAAGACCAAGTGACGAACCTCAAAACCACGGTTGTCACATCAATCCCTCCTAATAGAAATCTCGTCCCGAGATTTACTCTTTAGGATCGTCATTAACAAACAGCTGAGGATACTTACTCCTCATAAAATCTTCTCGTTCCCACGTGAACTCCGGTCCACGTTTAGAATTCCACCTAACCTTAACTAACGGTATCTTACTTCTTTTCAAGGTTTTAACTTCACGGTCCATAATCTCTATCGGCTCTTCAATAAAACGAAGGCTCGCATCTATACTAATATCGTCCACCGATACTTGTAAGTCAGTTCTTGCTAAGCATTTCCTCAAGTTTGAGACATGAAACACATCATGTACACTACTTAACTCTTCCAGTAATCTCAACCTATACGCCACTAGCCCAATCCTTTCAAGGATTTCAAATGGACCCACAAATCTAGGCGCTAACTTCCCTTTCTTTCCGAACCGCATCACCCCTTTCCATGGTGAAACCTTTAGCATAACCTTGTCCCCAACCTCAAATTCCAACGGCTTACGCCTTTTGTCCGCATAGCTCTTTTGTCGATCTCTAGCCGCCTTTAGTTTTTCCTTAAGCACGGTTATCGCATCCGTAGTCTCCTGTACCATCTCCGGTCCAATTAGTTGACTACTTCCTACTTCAGCCCATAACAACGGTAACCTACACTTCCTACCATAAAGTGCCTCAAATGGTGCACACTCTATACTAGCATGGTAGCTATTATTGTACGAGAATTCTACCAACGCCAGATGATTCTCCCAACTTCCTCCAAAATCTATCACACACGCTCTTAACATGTCCTCTAATGTTTGTATAGTCCTCTCACTCTGTCCATCCGTCTGCGGATGATAAGCTGTGCTCATATCCAGCCTCGTACCCAAAGCTTTCTGCAATAGCCCCCAAAACCTAGACGTAAACCTGCTATCCCTATCCGATATGATCGACACCGGCACTCCATGTTTTGCCACCACATGTTCCAAGTATTTATTGGCAAACCTTTCCATCTTATCATCCTCCTTCATTGCCACAAAATGGGCAGACTTAGTCAGTCTCTCCACTATTACCCAAATCATATAAATTCCACTGTTAGACCTTGGCAGTTTTGTAATGAAGTCCATGGCAATATTCTCCCATTTCCATTTAGGAACCTCTGGTTGTTGCAGTAACCCTGACGGTCTTTGATGTTCAGCCTTCACCTTGGCGCAAGTCAAGCATTCACTAACGTACAAAGCTACATCTTTCTTCATTCCTGGCCACCAATACATGTCTCTCATGTCCCGATACATCTTATCAGCTCCTGGGTGTATCGAATACCTCGACGTATGAGCTTCATCCAATATCACCTTCCTTGTATCGCCAAACAACGGAACCCAGATTCTATCCAAGTAATACTTGCAACCATCTCCTTTTTCTTCCATGTACTGATCCATAGTATGTAGATTTTCTTCAACCAGCCTCTCTTCTTTAACGGCCTCTATTTGTGCTGCCCGAATTCTATCCTTAAGAGTTGTCTGAATTGATATGCTCATTGCCCTTACTCTCTTTGGTTTTAGCCTCTCCTTCCTACTTAGCGCATCCGCCACCACATTGGCCTTTCTAGGGTGATACTTAATCTCACAATCATAATCCCTAAATAACTCCAACCATCGTCTCTGCCTCATATTCAAATATTTCTGATCAAAGATGTGCTGCAAACTTTTGTGGTCCGTAAAGATCACACTTTTCGTCTCATACAAGTAATGTCTCCATATCTTGAGATTAAAGACTACAGCTCCTAGTTCTAAGTCATGTGTGGTGTAATTCTTCTCATGGTTTTTCAATTGTCGTGATGCATAAGCTATGACCTTATCGTGCTACATAAGAACACATCCTAAACCCTTATTGGACGTATCACAATAAACCACAAAATCTTCCACCCCTTCTGGTAAGGACAAGATTGGTGCATTACACAACCTATCCTTCAGTGTCTGAAACGCCTGCTCTTGCTCTTCGCCCCATTCATACTTCTGATTCTTTTGGGTCAACAATGTCAAAGGCTTTGATATTCTAGAGAAGTTTTCTATAAACCTCCTGTGATATCCTGCCAAACCTAAAAATGACCTTATTTCTGACGGTGTAGTAGGTGCCTTCCAATCCTTCACTGCTTCAATCTTCTTCGGGTCTACATGTATGCCATCATTGTCGATTACATGTCCTATAAATTGTACTTCTTGCAGCCAAAATTCACACTTGGAGAACTTCCCATAAAGTTTCTCCTTCCTGAGCAGCTCCAATACCGATCTCAAATGTTGGTTATGCTCCTCCTCCGTCTTAGAGTAGATAAGTATGTCATCAATGAAGACTATGACAAACTTATCTAGATATGGCTTGCACACTCGGTTCATTAGGTCCATGAACACTGCTGGCGCATTTGTCAATCCAAATGGCATAATGGTGAATTCAAAGTGTCCATACCTTGTTCTGAACGCGGTCTTTTGTATGTCCTCCTCACAGACCCTTAGTTGGTGATAACCGGACCTAAGGTCAATTTTTGAGAAGTACCTTGCTCCTTGCAGCTGATCAAATAGATCGTCAATCCTTGGGAGAGGATAACGGTTCTTAATGGTCAGCTTATTCAACTCCCGATAATCGATACACATTCGAAAAGATCCATCCTTCTTCTTGACAAATAGCACCAGCGCTCCCCAT
Source organism: Glebionis coronaria (assembly GCA_025667525.1). Lineage (NCBI taxonomy): Eukaryota > Viridiplantae > Streptophyta > Magnoliopsida > Asterales > Asteraceae > Glebionis > Glebionis coronaria. The sequence continues at coordinate 16,016,568 of CM046876.1, forward strand.
GGAGAAGAACTTGGTCGAATGAAACCCTTATCCTGTAATTCCTTAAGTTGCTCGGCTAATTCTTGCATCTCTGACGGTGCTAGACGATATGGTGACTTCGCTACGGGTGTTGCCCCGGGTACTAAGTCAATCTTAAACTCTACTTGTCTCACCGGTGGTAACCCCATCAAGTCATCCGGGAATACATCGACGAACTCTCTTACTACTCGGATCTTATTGATTTTTGGCTCATCTTCCTTGGCATTCATAAGGGACCTGGTCTTCTTCTAATTCCTTTCTCCGTACACGTATAACACCTTCTTATCACCTATGGGTATCTTAACAATCTTTTCATGACACATTAGCTCATCCCTATGCTTCGATAACCAATCCATCCCAATGATTACATCGAAGCTCCCATGTCCTAGAGGGATTAAATCTATGGTGAACTTAAATTCTCCCAACTCTAATTTGCAGTTTAAAAATATCTCATCTACTTCTTCTTGCTTACCACTAGCTATTTCAATCACATATCCTGGTTTCGCTACACTAGGGTTCATATCTAACAAAGGCACGAATTGAGAAGACACAAAACTAAAATCTGCCCCAGAGTCAAAAAGAATCGTAGCGAGGTGATTGTTAACAGAAAACGTACCCGTCACCACATTTGGGTCCTGAGCCGCCTCTACTGCATTTGCAAGGTAAACCCTGCCTCCATTCCGATTTCCCCTATTCTGATTTCCCTCATTTCGGTTCCAGTTTTGATTCCCAGTGTTTCCATTGTTGCGGTTAGCATTGTTCCGGTTTCCACCACCTTGGTTTCCTCGATTCCTTCCAAAGCTAGCTGGCCTCTGCCATGGTTGGTTGCTCCAACCAATCTAGGACACTCCCTCTGGAAATGCCCGGGTTGTCCACACTCAAAACAATTTCCCACGGTGACATTCATCCTCACATACTGGATTGGTGTTGCGTTTCTGTTAAGTGCGTCACATTTTCTGGCAAAGTGTCCAGGTTTCTGGCAATTGTAGCATGTCTGGCATGGTGTACCTCTTGGATGGAACCTAGAGCAGGTTCGGCAGGCAGCATTGTTGTTGTTCGGATTTCCAGAACCTTGAGGTAATCTCATGGCAAAATTTCTTCCATCTTTCGCCTTCTTAGCATTTTTCCAGTTGGTGTCAGGCGATTTCGCGGCTTCTGGCTCCTTTCTTTTATCCCCCGCCTTTACCAAGGTTCCACTAGATACCGCCTCCTCGACAAGTATTCCTGCTGTAAGTATAGCTTGCTGTATCGTGTTAGGTTGAGTAGCCTTAATCATTCCCCTAATCTGAGGAGGTAATCCAGCAATGTACCGCTTGATTTTGTTTGCCTCAGGGGGTAACCAAATGGGGAACCAACTTTGCCAATTCATGGAAGAGATCTATGTAATCTGCATGAGCCGCTCCAACCATAGCATGTCCCCAAAACTCATTTTCCAGCTTCTCCATCTCATTGCTTGGACAAAACTCCGTAGTCATAAGAGCCTTAAAATCGGCCCAAGCCATAGCATTTGCAGCAACTCTTCCCCTTGCTTGAACTTGAGTATTCCACCAAGCTAAAGCCTTTCCTACTAGTGAACCAATTACATACATGACCATTTGATTTGGTAAACAACCACTCATCTGAATCACATTCTCCATCTTCTCAATCCATTGGGTAAGTACTACCGCGCCGCCCTTCCCATCATACTCTCTCGCACCACAAAAAGTGAATGCCTTATAGCTACAACCATTGTTTCCACATATTGCACCAAAAGCATACACAATCTCAATAAAACTTAAACAAACACAAAACAACTGAATCCATACACTGGTTCAATGATTAGAGACAGATTCAAGCACAAACTGGTTACTGATGAACAAATGATACCCAAACCCTTTTTTGCTGAACTAGATGACCACAAATCTAATTTCAAAACACTAAATCTCCTATTCAGGTTGTATTAACTTAGATTTAGCACTTGTTAACCCTAGTCTACCCTTATATCTAGGTGCCCCAAAATTTTTAGTCAATAACAACAAGAAATTCAGATTTTTACCATTGTTGTTGTTATTGTTGTTCAGGTTGTTAGTCACCTGCTGAACAATGGTTGGTATTATGTTGGCCATTTGAGCAGCAATCAAGGTAGCCAAATCAGGATTTCCATCACCACCACTTCCACCAGCACCATTTCGCGTGTTCACCATGCTGATAGTAAAAACATGACACCCGTTAACAACTACCAAAATACTCCGTATAGTATACTTACCACCCTACACACGTCTAACATAACCATACATACTACCAACATATACTCTACAAGCATGTATCAACTCTCTTTCATGCAATCATACTTAAAAGTCCAGTGGTGTTGTGGCACATATATAATTATGTAGGCCTCCATAATTATACATGTTCCCTTTCACCAGTGTACTCCCTCCTATGATGACACTTATAAGAAATTAATACTACACATAACACATAATCCATCAACTCACAAGCACATAACCACACAAAATAAGGTCCAAAACTCCATTTATTAAAATAACATAGTCAAAACTTGAAACATCACAAATACATGATCTAGCTAAACTAGCGTAGACATAATCCAAACAAAAACATAAATAATTTTAAGGCATGCCGTCCATAAGAGTCGGAAATTTTAAAACAAATAACTATTGGATGCAGTGGATTCGGTATCGGATTCGGTATCGGTTACTTCTCCTTCATTATTGTTATCCCATGAATAAACTGGTTTAGTCTTGACAGTCCTCAATAGTACCTCCTTATTCCCTTCCTTAGATGTTATCGTTAGGACTGTCTTATATACCCACGCCCGGTTCACTTTTAACCTAGACATGTGTTCTATCGCCTCGCATGGATACCACGCCTCTGGAATTGTCCTCCTATAGTTTGTACGTACGTTGCATCTTAACCTCGTAATTCCAGTTGCTTGCACCACTATTTGTCTCTCAGGAGGCATGACTTAAACATTAGAAGAAAATATCACTCGTTAGATACATAGTATAACACAACAAAAGACAGATGCTATCATGCATTAAATCATAAATCATAACATACATTTTCTATCAAAGTACAAAGATGACTAGCGTGGATGATGGTAGTTAAACCCGCACTAGTCAAAACTCGAAAGGAAAATATTATGTGGTCAAGTATGAACCATATTAGTTCCTAACTTAACAACATCGCAAAATAACATCCAAACACATCAATTATAATAAAATGCACACATACTCCTATGACGCCTATATGCAGGGACCCTTAAGCTATAGACTAGGCTACACGACTAGGTAACCTAATTCTCTATAACCATTGTCTCTGATACCATTCTGTCACACCCCACCATGGAGGAATATGGGGCGCGACGTATGGATATCATCACAACATGGCGTGTCTATAGAGATAACTATATGAAATAAGAAATGTCATAAAATGGTGACACAAAAGTCATGACAATATCTCATCAAATGCAGGTGTCTAGGTAAGTAGGTAACAGTCCTACCTCTTACCCAAGACAAACAAGAAACATAATCAAAACAAACATATGTGTGCCACAGTATCACTTATTTAAATGAACAAATAAAAAACTAAGAAGGAAACGGGATTCTCCTTCTATATGCATTCCTAAGCTTCTCCAATCCTAGCCACTTATGTTCTCATGTTTAACCATAGTATCACCTGAAAGAGACACTAAAACACGTCAACATAAAGTTGGTAAGAGTCATAGGTTTAGACTCCAACGCTAAATCAATTACAAGCTGTGAATAACGAACACAAATACAATAACATATGGACAATGTGTAACATGTATGCATCAACAACTATCAAGTCAAGGTCAAACATTTCAAACCAAAACCAAGGCCCACAGCCTTACCAAACAACATGGTACCATAGATGATCACACTATGTACCTATCCCAAGGCCACTACCTTGTCATTAACCATTGGTCCCATAGACGACCACGCTATGTACATATCCCAAGGCCACTACCTTGTCATACACAAACAAGAACCACATAGCAGTTAAACACATAATGTACACACGAGTCCATCTCAAATCACAAACACATTCACAGCATTATTTAGAAAATAACTCAACATAGTGTCTCTTCCATCCCATCTGGAAGTCAAAATCAATATTAAACATGGGACTATGAAACTCACCGGATAGCTTCTTCACAAGTCATCGCACTAGCAACAAGCTAACAAACCAAAAACACGCAATCAATACACGAACCAATCACTAAGATGGCTCATCAACCTATGATGGACATCTAGTCTATCCCATAACATTACCTTATTGATAAGCTCTAATCACCCCATTACCCTTCCTTAACAAGTCCCTAACTTGGTTAAGTTCAATAGCTATCCCGTTCATAATTTTACACAAAACAGTCCCAGTTTTAGGTCTCAAAACTTTAAGTCAAACGTCCACTTAAATATACCCATGGTTTCTGTAAAAGGAATATTCACACTTTTATACATGTTAGCTAAAACCTCCCACTTGCCCCAACCTTAAAGCTACTGTTAAGGCCCCGATATATGTGTATATATTGCTACCTATCCAGAATTTACTGATTTTAAACGTATGAAAAGTTTGTTACCATTAGAGGGTCTTACCCTAAACCACAATCTTAGCCCAAGTGCAGATACTTACTACAATATATAAACCATCTCTCATGTTCGTGAGAAGACCCCAATGCAACCCTAAGTACCCCAAACAACCCAAAACTTAAAAAGAAAACAGGCTGACTTCAAAACTGTTTTGACCTCCGACTGTTGTAACCTGTTTTTGACCCACTTCCCGACCTCCAATTTAGTTCTAACTTCTTGAATTGGAAAGCCACTTCAAATACCTTTCCAGGGGTATGTGGATCATAAGATAAGACTTTGTAGAACTCCCAATATGATCAAAACAATTGACTCAAAAATCTGCCCAGTTTTTAAAAACGGGTTTAAACAAATTGAACTAATTAATTACCCATAACCCCATCTAATACAAGCCCTAGATTATATAATCATCATATTATGATTATCACATCGTTAATTTAGTGATTTTATATAAACCCTAACCCTAATCCATCATAAGAATGATTAATTAAGCATAAAAACAATTTAAATCAAAAAGGTTTAAGAAGGTTTACCTTTAATTAAATGGAAGATGAAAAAACTATAGAAAACCTAAAAATTCTCTCTTGGCCGTCGACTTAAGGTTTCCAGGAAGAATAATACGTTTGGTTTGGTGTATGTGTTCCTTATATAGCCAAAGTCCTAGTCCAACCCAAACACTAGTTACCATAAACCCCCTTTTTCCTATTTTTTGTGCTATAGTCGGCCTAAACCGATTATTATATGCTTTTTATTATTATTTTTTTCTTTTTATTGTTTAATAATATACTACTAAGATTACCTTAATTTGTCTTAATTTATTTCAGCTCCTAAAGCTTCCAAAACCCCAAAACCGTAAAACTAGTCAAAATTACGCGTTTTACAGTAAAAGACGTAAAATATACACTTTTAAAAAAAAATCTCAAATTATTAAATAAACTTTATAAGTAAGTCCTAAATGACTTAAAACCATCCCGAAAAATATTCATATGAATAATTACCTCATTCGAGACCTCTAAATGCTAAACCGTAAATCCTAAAAAAATAAACTATTACTATAATACTTATACGTATACGTAAACACCAAAATATCACCATTTCATTTCATAGTCACTAATTGTGAGCTCATGAACATGAAATAACCGTTCCTCGATTTACTTATGAGTACTCCTATACTCATAAATGATAACCACACCAACCTCGTTCACACAAAATAAGCACGTAAACACACAATTCAAGTAAGCACACATAAAATAACCTAAAAGTAAGACCAAGTGACGAACCTCAAAACCACGGTTGTCGCAAATTACGAATATGGAAAGGCTTATAAAAACAAACATAGCAGATCAGCAAACAAATTGTAAAAAGGGCTGCACATCATTAAGTGTCTCCAGGCCTCCGAGGTTCAAAAGAAGTAGACCAACTTTCTCGTCCTCGACGTGTACATGAGATTCAGTACCACTTATTGGATGTATCCATACCCCTGCAGAGCAACACGTTTTTGCAGCTAAACTTCTACTCTCAATGGGCGTACATGATTGCAAGTTTGTGATAGCACTTCCAGTTGTATTACAGCTCCAAGATGATCGACATGTTATTTGGCGTGCATGATTGCAAACAAGAAGTTAAAGTTCAATTCTGAGAACCAGTGCGACGAAAATTTGGATAAAGTGACGCTATCAACTATCACCACAGTTATTCTACTATGCACTCTAGTTCCTCTAATTATGAGTTACCTATAGTGCGTTCACATATTTAGAACTACTTAATGTATACTTAACCCACTTAAGGGGAAATATAAACGCACATACGAGAGTCTTTGAAAGTAGAGGTGGATACTTCTATCCATTTACTTATGGGTATTAAAAAAAGTGAGAAAGGAGGGGTCACATGGGTCAAAAGTCGACCTTAATGTATTTTAACATCAGAACTCGTTAATGATATATTTCAAACATTATTAATAGAAATTCAAGCTTGGGACAAAAAGTATTTCGTGATGGTTTATGAAGTTCATAACAATTATTAAAAACCCTAATATGGATCAAAGCACACATAGCAGGAGCGATTTAACAAGATCATAATTAATAACACAATTATAATTAATCGAAATAGGTTACATACCTTTATCCTAGCGAAGATCCACAAGATCACCAACGAATCACCAATTAGGGTTTATGACGAACATAACCAAGATGTAGTCTAAAGTAAGACTACATTACGTTCTTGTACACACGTAATACAACGAGCTAACCGTGATTCTAGCACATGTAAACCGAGCTTCTACGCTTGTGGAATATCTACCCAACAACCCTAGAGATGGGCTAGGACTAGATTATTGCTAAACCAAAACCAAAGGATAAAAGGAACCCTAAAAAAGGTGTTTTTCCTTTGGAGTTGATCAAACAAAGAAACCAAACAAATCACATAAACGAAACGAAACCCTAAGGTGCGTTTGGTTGTGATCGCAGGAGGAGAAGAGAAAAAGAGAAGGGGATAAAAATTATGAAGGCTACGGGATTGTTTATATAGGCCTTGGCAAAAATTTTCCCCCAAGTAATAAACAATTAAGGAAATAAAATCTTTTCTTCCTTCCTCTTTGGTCCCTGTGGCCGACGGTTACAAAGCCCACCCAAGGGGCTTCCGGAACTTTTTTGTTACCTTCTTTTTCCTTCTATTTAATTTCAAAACGGTCGTTTATACTTAACTTTTAATTATTAACGATCGTTAGTTAAGCTTCGGTTTAATTTAATAAATATAAAATATATTTATTAAATAAATTAACCCTTTACGTAATGTGTGCAATCCCGTAATCCCGAGTTCGATCCTAACACACGACTATTTAAATATAAGTCCATAAAACTTTCAGCTCCCACTTGGACATATGATCACATTGGTTAGCGTCTAGTTACACGCCAATGCCGTAGTCCGATCTCGAGTAAGGTCTCTTGGATAAACCTTTTAATGATTTACTATCATTATTATTATCCTTTCATTTCAAATACAACGTTAATAGGATATGGATCTTAGTCATTCCTTACATTAACCATTCTGTTTCTCGTTTACGGATATAGCAAGATCACCAAAACAAATTTGGGTGCGGCCGCACAAATATCTTACTACTCCCCGAGGGGCCCAGCTGTATTTTACTTCAACATAATTTGAAGGAAACAAATCCCATATTGACTACAAGCAAAACTTATGAATTTTGCAACACTTCTGAAAATAACCCTTATAGCCACCAGTTATGTTTAGCGTTAGATTATTTCACAGAAATGCACTAGATCCACGACAGTTTCCTGGTATCTCAGGTCTAAGGATAACTATTTATGATTTACTTGATGACGATGATCCATAAAGTAAAATCATATAGTTGCGATAAGTCCAATATTTGATTCATCAAATATCATCCAAAATTGACCAATATACTTTCAAGTATACTCTGTCACTATTTTTGAATTGTCTTTGTTTAATAATATTCCCATATTATTAATCGACAATGGACATTTAGCAATATCATAATATTCATGGATTAAAACATGTAAAATAGGATACAAAATTAAATAACAAGAATAAACGAAACCCAATCTTTATTCCGTTAAATAGTAATGTCTTAACATCCTTTATCCAAATACTAAAAATAGATCAATGCATAAAACTGGTACATGCATCATGCCTCTAGTAATGACATTCATACTTGTTTGGCAAAGCATAAAATAACTAATCTTGACCTATTGGAATTTTGAGAATACTTTCTTCAAGAATTCAATTAATTGAAACTCTTATATATGTGCATTCAAATAGTTTGATATTGCCACATAGTATCAAAATTGTGAAACATCCTTGATCACCAATTTCCTGAACTTCCAAAACACATTTGAAGTTCAAAGTATTCTAGTTATTTAATGTATAATGCAACTTTAATCAACATGTCATCTCCAAAGATCTCATGACTAATATTGAGTGTTACCTCAATTATATCTTTTCAAGTTTTACAACTTGTCATAAAAGATATAAATATGTTACCTTTAATATCAATTATGTAATGTTTGATTCTAAACAAACCTCCAAGTTTGTTGGCTATGATAATTTGCACAACTATTAACAAATTACTCATCCATAGAATATGGAAGCTGATCCAAGATTTAGGATGTTATTCTATTTTCAAACATATTCATTCAAAATATTAATTACATAAGTTATTTAATAACTTTTAAATAGATTAATATATTCAAAACTTCTTGCTTTTAAGCATGATATAAATACAACTTCATACACATAAAAATTTCTCAAACCAGATTTAGATTCCTTCATGTCCTAAATATCCATGTAAACTTACTACATGGCATATTACGTTGTATTTCCACCGCATAATCAAATAAATATTATTTGTTCCAAGGTTATGTACATATTATTTTCTAAATTTTCAAAGTAAAGTTTCATCTCAAATCTAAACCAAATCAACATTTAATTTGAATGAAATCTTACTTTCTTACATGTCTATTTGACACATATAATTTAAGAAAATAACCATAATACTCCCACTAGCTTTTAGGAATACTCAGAAATCATCTTATTCAAATTTAAATCCAATCTTGGATTTTTTAATTAAACATGAGAATAATCTCCTAGATGCATGCTTTTATCCATTCATGGATAATTGCATTTTGTACTTTTCCAAAGATTTATTTTGAAGTAATAAACTCATTTTGGTTACGTAAGTCCTTGCTTAAGTAGTCATTCAAGAAATAGTTCATACATATTCCAAATTTGTCAATTAAAATATGTCCATCAAAATCTTTATATATTTAATGTGTTTAGGAAAGAATACTTAATCACAATTAATTACTTAAGTGTGATTAATAATCTATTCATAATACATACATTAAATATGTGTATAATTTTGTCCATATAATTTCGACACAAAGATTAAACCACCACAATTGGCGTTTTTCTTCCTTTGACGAAACTCATCTCCAATTTCTAGTCAAACTATTTAAGATAAAACAAATCTAAAATTGATTATCTTATTTGGACAACATTTATAACATCCATAGTATGAGTAGTTTACCCAAAATAATATTTGGTAATAAATCATAACGATTATTTGAAACTCATATTTCTCAGCATATTAATCGCATATCCAAGATATCCTTGCGGACCTATGACTTAAATTCCTTTATCTTGAGGGTTAGCATTTACACGCCTACCTCATGATAATTACTAGTGTATTTTAGAAGATTATGTATCTTGTAATTTTATCTTTCAAGATCAAAACTCCCACTTGCTTTTAGTAACTTAAAATTACTTTTTAAATACATAGCAAATAGATCAACACTCCAACGTTATCTATATGGGACATTACAAAACACAATGGCCGTTCCATACTCTTTATTTTTTAAACAATCCACTTCATAAGTAGTTTAGCAAAATCCGAACTCCATTTAAGATATAACGTGATTCATCACATTCCATATATAATGGTATCTTATTAATCTTCTTAGCTCAAGTCATACTCAACTATCTAACCTTGATATCTTTTGGAATAAAGGAAGATATAGTTATCTTGAATCAAACATCACCATCATATTGAGAATTTTGATTCTCCTAATGAACATACCATAACAATGATGTATTTCATTTAGGGAAATATTGTAAGTTAATCTTAACAATATTAAGATAAATATATATATATATATATATATATATATATATATATATATATATATATTGGTTTACCTATATACCAACTCAATCATTTTAATGGTAATATAGATTTCCTAACCATTTTGCATGCTTTATAACTCAAGTACTTTCAATACAAAGTCACTTCATTTTATATCTTTAAAACATAAAAGTTATAATTCCATCATACGTTTAAAGTCATTTGAAAATGACTCCATGTATATGTCTTAACAAAAGAGATAATACATTAACCTCTTACTTTATATTATACGTCTTTCAAGACTTTATGTTTGTGACTTTATTCAATAAATCATAAACATGTATAACTAAAGTAATCATGAACACCACTAGATTTCAATAATCTTTTCAAGTTAATTCACTACTATGTCTATGTATGTAATTTCTAGAATACACAAATATTTAACATTAGTAGAATAAGATTAATCTATATATTTATGTCATTCAAGGAATTGTCCATTTTAAGAAACCGCAAAATAATCCATGCCCGATCTTACGACATGTGGATATTTTACCCTCATGTTTACAATTTAGTCCAAGCTTTCACGTGACTAAATCAAAACAACAAGTGTTTCTTAATGTGAATGATATATATACTTTTAAGTAGTCTTTTAATCATATTGACACATCATATCTTTATGAGTTGTTTCTTGCACACAATGTTCATTTCTCCCACTTGTGCACGGAACAACCTCATATATTATATAAACATCACATCTAATGTTCGTCTATACAAAATATGATTGTGTCACATATATTAGCTTTTACAAGTAGATGTAGAACCACTTAATCAACAAGATTTAGTACATAACTATCCTTGAAAATATTAGTGTCAACAATTCGAAAGTAATTATCTGAGGACATACTAAAGATAACATGGGTTATTACCAAGACGACAAAGCTTGTAACTCCCACTGAATTAGAGAATGTTTTAATAGACTCGAATTTAGTAATACAACACAATTCTCCCACTGAATTTGACAACACTGAAAATGTTTCATAATCGGTTAAACTAATTTGTGTTTACTTTCTTAAAACGCATTCGTAACAATTACTTACACTTTTGAAAAAAAACACATACGTAACAATTTACTTGTAGTGTTAAAGAGTGTACTCTACTTCGTAAATGATGACTTATCCATCAAATGCTTTTAACTTGAAAGACTTGGCATTCAATTTCTTCCTTAATAGGTATACCAACCCCACAATGGTATGTAGTGCCTATAAATGGTCAAAGCACAACTACTAGACAAATATGCTAGTTTGCCTTATAACCAATTAGCGGTAACTATTAATAACTCAAAAAATGCACTTTTCTTAACTATTAAAGTTTTCTATGAGTTATGGATTTGAATTTGACATTTCTAAAATCCTTATTACTCCTTCTTCACTCATGGAAAAGAATTTAGGTTTATCTTTTAAATTGACTCTATCCTCAACCATACGGTTTTAGATCAATAAATGAATAAACCACGTTTACGGTGTAACGTTGCATTAATACATTTGTAAAAGAATTTACAAAATTCAATTTTAGTATTTTCGATAATACCATTCAAGAAAATAAAATTACCCCGGTAATAATACCATAGTATTTTCCTTGAAAACTAGAATCTAAAATGACATAATTTCATCACATCAATTGATCTGCTAGCAATGAAAGTATTCAAGATGGTAACTTGTCGAACATATAATTGACAAACAAATTTGCTATTTCTAGATATTTAAGGGATTTACATTGCCAAAAGTTATTTTGCATTGTAAACATGTTTGATCCCTTCTTTATGCTTTAAGTTTCCAGATCTTACTAAGTAACTCAATTAAGTCGACTAATCTAAAGAACGTAAAACCTTCATGTTCAATCTTATTCAGTCATGAAGTTTTTTCTCTATTACAACATCGTCCAGAATCTCATATGACGAAAATTGTAACTTCAAGTGTTCGTCAATTAGATGGCATATGACTTTAAATTTAGGGTATAAATTTCGATGTCAAAATCATGCATGGAGAAGCATGCATACATCTCCATAGCATTAGTTTAATAAAAACTTTTAGTAAACCTTTTGGTGAGACTAAATTTTTTGCCATATATATTGCAAGTTGAGGTATTGATTAAACCAATTAAAGATTTTACCCACAACTATTCACAACGTACGTCTCCTAGAACTCGGCTAGAGCACAAAGCAATAACCTTATTCATTGTGTTTCGTATATGAATTTGCAGTAAATCAACCTTAAGGAATAGTGCAAATAATAATCGGAGGTAATTCCAATTTGACACACAGGCGAGCCGGGAATTCGGTCAGCGACTAATGGCATAACACCTCCTTCTTTAACCGGGTACATGACCAGCGGTGCGTTATACCCACTTTATAGTTTATCAAATTGAGTAGGCCGTTAAATTATTATTACAATTCCAATCAACACAAAACATATGTAATTTAGATCTCAAAACAATTCATTAATTTTGATATGATTTAGTCCATATTTATTTTTTCTTGAAAAAATTACCCTTGTTTACAACATACAAATAAAACGCATGAAAACAATAAGGTACAAAAAAAGCTAAATCATAAACAGATAATAACAATTTATATATGCGCAATAAATAAATCAAATAGCCACATGCATACGATTTCTTCAATAATATCAAATCTAGGTTTTTATATTCATATAAAAGTCTTCCCTAATTTTAGATTTAATGAATCAAATAAAGTATGTAGCAAAACACTTAACAATTACCACATAAAACATATGATCCATGAAAAACATGTATGTTCATCACGGATCTCCCACACAACTTAACAATTAAATCTCTACGGATCGAAACATGAATTCACATAACATAACAATTAATCATGCAATTCATCAAAGTTCCACCCAAATCACTTAACAAATTAATTAAATCACTACGGGTCGTAACCTTAAATACATGACATAACAATTAATCATGTAATTATCTAAAGATCAAAACATGCAATTTTAGGGTTTCACAAAAAAAACTATCTCTTTTTTTTTAATTTATAATCGGCTAAAAAACAAAACAAACCGACCTTTTTTTTAAATCGAATTTAAAAAAAAAACAAAACCAAAACCCTAAATTTTTTCCCAAAAAAACATGTAGTTTTAACTCAAAACAATTATTAGTTAAAAACAATCTTTAGATCTCGATAAATAAAACATGTTAAAACGACTCTCTATGCCACTGATGGTTTATGAAGTTCATAACAATTATTAAAAACCCTAATATGGATCAAAGCACACATAGCGGAAGCGATTTAACAAGATCATAATTAATAACACAACTATAATTAATCGAACTAGGGTTACATACCTTTATCCTAGCGAAGATCCACAAGATCACCAACGAATCACCAATTAGGATTTATGACGAACATAACCAAGATGTAGTCTAAAGTAAGACTACATTACGTTCTTGTACACACGTAATACAACGAGCTAACCGTGATTCTAGCACGTGTAAACCGAGCTTCTACGCTTGTGGAATATCTACCCAACAACCCTAGAGAGGGGCTAGGACTAGATTATTGCTAAACCAAAACCAAAGGATAAAAGGAACCCTAAAAAGGTGTTTTTCCTTTGGTGTTGATCAAACAAAGAAACCAAACAAATCACATAAACCAAACAAAACCCTAAGGTGTGTTTGGTTGTGATCGCAGGAGGAGAAGAGAAAAAGAGAAGGGGATAAAAATTATGAAGACTATGGGATTGTTTATATAGGCCTTGGCAAAACTATTACTCCAAGTAATAAACAATTAAGGAAAGAAAATCCTTTCTTCCTTCCTCTTTGGTCCCTATGGCCGACGGTTACAAAGCCCACCCAAGGGGCTTCCGGAACTTTTCTGTTTCCTTCTTTTTCCTTCTATTTAATTCCAGAATGGTCGTTTATACTTAACTTTTAATTATTAACGATCGTTATTAAGCTTCGGTTTAATTTAATAAATATAAAATATATTTATTAAATAAATTAACCCTTTACGTAATGTGTGCAATCCCGTAATCCCGAGTTCGATCCTAACACACGACTATTTAAATATAAGTCCATAAAACTTTCATTTCGGGTTACAACTCACACGACCTGACCGATACCAAAAAGTACTTGTTTCGACCCGTTACTCATCTAACCATGAAATATACAAGGAAAAAGGAATTTTAAAATGACAATGGAAAAAGCTGAAGGCATCCACCATTAATGGCACGTGAGCATCAAATGGAGAAGAAATAAACGCTCCATTGACTTTATAAGATGAATATATTATATTCTTATCATGACCGTAAGGAGCTACCATTTGTTGACATTATCTTAAGGGGACTCCTAATACATGGAAATTGTAATAACCGAGCAACTTACAAGATAGGAGCAGTAGGAGTATGTATACGTTGATTTAACTTGAAGAGTAAAAAAACATACCTGATCACTTTCGTCTCAGAATGTCGTGAGTTCATCTAGTAGCAATACTTTAAATTCTTCAACTAAAGCACCAGCAATCGCAACCCCTTGTTCCTGACCCCCACTAAGAGTTTGCTAGTCTCTGAACATGTTAAACAATTGATGTTTAGTATATTAAAGTACAATTTGGTATGAAAAATAAATGCAACTACTGAATTACCAACAAGAACTGTAATACTAGTAACTTTGAATAGCAAGTGTTGTGTAACTTATTAAGTCTAGCAAATTAAAGAGCTCGGGAAAAGAAGTTACACAGAGAGGTTAAGTGCATTACAAAGAGTTTTTAAACCACAATCTAGTTTAAGGATGATCAGTTAGCCCTAGAAATATATATTAACCTTTCAGGGAAATGTTCATTCCAATGAACGTTTGCAAGGGGTCAAAGTAAGGGATAAGTAAATAGTATGAGCTAGCATACCTTTGACAGAGAATCTCCTACAGGTCAGAGAGCATTAAACTCATCTTCTTCCTGGTATGATTTAAGCCGTATAACCCAGGCCCAGTTAAAGGATAAGCCCGAAGGCAAAGGCAAGCTGATGGGGTATGTCGCAGATGGGTCAGGTTAACACTGAGCGAGACACGGGACAGGGAAGTACTCTAGAATCTAGATATCAACGAAGGCAGGGGTCATTAAGGTAGTCACGGGCAGAATGGTGGAGGGGCGAGGGAGCTCAATCACAAACAAGGGTTAATTTCTCGGAATAAAGATAGAAGAATCACAGGAAGTACAAAATACAAAACCAGGTGTCACCGATCCAACCAAAAGTGAGCGTTTTGCCCATTACCAATATTCCTATTGAAGCGAGGGCGTAATTTGATTTCATGGCTAGAGCAAATTATTGACACCAGGCATTAACGGTCAGGTCAAACCACGTCTATAAGAGCGTGCAAGCTATCTATCTAAACCACACAATCCGATTTAAGGACGGTAACTTAGCACTATAAGAGATCCATGTAAACGTCTATATGTGGTCTTTGGAAGAGAAGACCACATCCTAGCGGAACCGCCAAGAGAAAAAATAAACCTTTAAGGGAAAAAGTTTGTTCCAATGAACGTTTGTAGGGGTCAAAATAAGAGCTAGCATACCTTAGTCAGAGAAGCTCCTATAGTATCTTCACATACTTGATAACAAACGTGTTATAATCAAACGCATATCTTTTCAACCGGAATGCCTGAAATTGGGATGAGTTTAAGTGGTCCAGATTAATTTCAATATGAAATTATACGGTTTAGATAGTGCCATGTCACCTTTCTTTATTTGTGCTCCGCCGGCAATAAATAAGTTAAATATAAACAAATGCGGATACGGATTCTCTAAAAACCCGCCCATCTAGCAAATAGCAAAGAAAATTACGAAACACACCCTTAATAACAGTTGATCTACATCAAGTTGTGGAAAGTTAGGAAGAGATATGATTGATAGATGGCAGCAGCAACAGCTCATGACTAGTAATAAGTAACACCGAATACCGTCCTCCACGGGTTATGGGTCCCAATACCGACAGTGTATGGGAGAGGGGTAGGTTGAGACGTAGACAGTCATACCCTTACTAAAGATAGAGAGACGTTTCGGTTCTATCAAAGATAGAAAAGGACCCCGGCCTTGCAAGGAGTGAGAGGATCCAACCTCCGACCTCTCTCTCAAGAGGCAAGGGTGTTAACCATGCTCATAATAAATATGCGCATTTATTTCTTCCCACCTCTTTTGGCTTATTAGTGTAATGTGTGTCTTTGTTTGCGGGAAGTGCAAACTAGAACAAAATATAAACAGGTACGAAACTTATTTCCATCCTTCATTCTTTTTACACACTAAACATTCATTTCCTATTATGTCAAACTGTCATATATCTGTTAGACTACTTAACACACATACTGATACGGTCTTAAAAGCCTAACTGTTAGATTTGTGTGCATTGATACTAGATTTGACTTGACATCTTGTGTAGTTAAATCGATTGCTTCTTGTCATCCTAGAAACACATATTACGTATTAGGCACGGGCTGTATTGCTGATGTATGTCTAGATGGCTTTTAGGTGTTACCCCTTTTACCCTTGTTTAAAAGGCCACGTTGAAAAGGTCACATACATTAAGAATTTCTATTTCTCAAGTTTTTCCACATTCGCGTGTCTCACAGTATATCGGAATGCTACAACTCTTCTTTCGTTTTTTTTATTCTATGTACTGCTCACTAATTACCAATATCATTAATGAAGCTGATTCACATATCTGGTTAAAAAGAAAAAGGATAGTGTTGGAAAGTTGTATCATTAACGAGAACGAGAGCATGTATTTTATGACATTGAATATTGTATAAGATATAGTCCTTTAAAGCTCTTGTAATAGAAAACATATAATGATTTGAAGTGGTGAGCATTATTCTACTTTGTTGTATGAGGAATTGCGTCTCAGAGTTGATAGTTCTTTACCTCACCAAATTAACGCAAGCTAGCTGTTACATTTCCATATAGATGTCCTTTGCAGATTTCCCATCTCTCGTTATTGGAACGAATTGGAAATGTATCATCTAAACCCCTCAGGTTGTAGCATGTATAAAAATGCGCCGACTTACGAAACTTTTACTTATCTTCCCCTATTTGCATCAAATAACCCAGAGGCAGGATAACTAAGCATTGGCTTTGCATTGCGACCACTAAAAAATGATGCTAAATAACAGTGGAGCTGGAAGAAACAGAGTAAAACAAACCAAATACAAATATACTAGGTTGACCAAGTGCATGCACAACCTACTAAAGTGGGTGTTTGAGATTGTGTTTGCAACTAGATTATCTACTTATTTTATTTTGAAAATGGGATAAGCTAAAATGAGTGTTTGGATAATAAATGGAGAAAAGTGATAATTTGCGTTTAGAAGTTTTCAAAATTGAGTTTTGAAAAAGTAAGTAAGGAGCTACTTATTTCATTTTCAAAATGGAGAAAAGCTAAAATGAGTTTATTTTATTCATTTTACTTATCAAATAATCAAATAATCAAATTTGCCAAACACATTAAAAACTGATTATCTGACACTATTTTCTAGAATGATGTTTTCAAAATGCTGATTTATTCATTTTCAAAATGAATAATCTGTTTTCAGTAAGCAATCCCAAACACCCCCTAAGAATTGAGAATTTTCTCCAGGATATACTAGGTTCATTCATTTGCACTTAGCGATGAATTGGTAATAAGGAGGATATCACTTGACACGCATTACCTGCATCTTCAGATAAGAAGGACTTGCATATGCGAGAATCAGTTATTGATGTTAGCTTTAAACAATTAATTACGATGAAAACAAAATATCCAGAAGGTAGGCACCGAATGTTGGTATCATTATTTTTTCATCATGGCGTCAGCTAGCGTATGGCATTATAAGAATCCAAAGTTCCAAACATTACATCATAAGATTTTTTTTTATCTCAACTCACCATACCAATGCTACCTTTTCTACTTTGGGTAATGGATACTAACTTGAATATGTGACTTGCTCAGAGGAGAAGTCCTTGCTACTTGTGCCGCTTAGACGCTGGGCAACTAGATTAGGAAAGCTTGCAGGCAAGCCATAATGTTAACATCAGTCATTGACACACATGAGAGTTCACACACATTCTAAAAGTTCAAAATTTTGTGGTACTTTTGGTGAGGTCAGAAGCTTGCTTAAGTAGGAACTCTCTTCGTATGTTGCAACTAAATCACATGTGTTGTCAACTTGTCATGTACTTTGTTACATATCTTGTGCAAGTGAAGGGCTCTAGAGTTGGGTAAACACTGTCCAGAAAATGACAGGAGACAAAAAGTACATGAATAGTATACTTTTTTGTACTTTTTTTTTAGTAGGGGTACCAATAGGGGTACCCTTTTCCTTGTTCTTGATATCCCAGTCTTTTATTATTGATGTGTGCATCTTCTTATAGGGTATTATCTCCCTTTATGGAAGAGTGTTTTAGATTCTGATATGTTGTTTCGCTTGGTGGTTTATTTCATTGTTGCTTCCTTACTAGTCTCCATAGTTTTTGTGTAATTAAATATGGTGCCACTTAAAAAGAAACATTGTTGCTAATTGGAATAACAGTGACGGGACATTGTTTTGTGTTTCAGCTGATGGACAACATAATTCCAGTTACAGAGAAACGAAGACCCACCAGATATGTGCTGAAGAAAGTTCGCTCCATGGAGTGGTAGTTAGTTACAAACTACAGTAAAACACAAATCAGGACTCCATTTCATAGACATGAACATTGAGAATAATCGTGCAAGCGCAACTAGCAACCGACATCTTTTTAACCAAGTTTGTGTTGTCTAATGGAGCGACTATACGGGATGCAGGAAGATGATGATATATAAGTACATGTTATAGAGGAACTGTATCTGCTTATGAGAATTGTTACCTGCAAATCATGTGTGGCTTTTGTATTCTGCATATTAAGTTGCGCCCTATTTTGGACCGGAGAGTTATAGATGTTTCCGATCAATATACCATATCGACTATATACTTATTCACAGATGGTTAGTTTTTTATGTTTCTATTTCATTTCATTTCATTTTTAGTAATACAACTTTTGTCATTCAGTAGTTGCATATCGACCTTATGAACAACCGTACCTGCATCAACAGTGATCTACTCGACATTATTCTTCATAGACGAAAGTTCAAATGCAACCTTATTTTTTCTGACAAGCAGGGGGACAAATCCCCACCATCCATTTTGATTTAATATAAAGATGGAGATTAACCTAAGATCTAAAAAAAACGCAGAGGAACCATTTTTGCCAAAAAGTACAAAAGTTTCAAAAATCGGGCGGAGAAACTAAAGTTGTAAATTTTCCGAAGTGATATTTATCAATGGTGATAATTCCAGTTATAAATATAATTTAACTAGTGCTTTTTGCTTGATTCACTCTTAGACTGAAGCAAGCTAAAACAGCAAAAATAAAAGAGACAAACAATGCTGATCCAGCCATGACAGGACTTATAACAGAACTCTTTTCAGGTGGTCTCGCTCCTTGAATATCATTCTCGTCTACCTTTTCTTGGCCAAAATCTTGGTTTTCTGATTGGACTCTGTCAGCTTCATTTGTGTTTGTATGTAGTTGAGGCTTATATTCGTTATCTTTCATTCCCTTTTGCGTCATGTCTGGTATGTGTTCCTCTTTCTTCTTCAAATCGCCCGATCACATTATTTCCTGATGGCCATTTTTCTTCTCATCCTGATTTTGTTCATTTGGTGCGACTCCTTTGTTAGGAGATTCTGTTTGTTTAATTTCCTGAATGCCGGTTTCCGTGAACCCTTTTACTGATTTTGGCATCCGAATGGCGAGTCTTGAGTCGTCTTGGTCAAACCTGGCCTTGAGCCCTTGACTTTATCTAAAACCACTCCCTCTGGAATTCTAAAGGTTTTACTGAATCTTCTCATCATAGGCTTCTCACCACTTATGGTTATACAAGTCCCATCTTCATTGATCTCAATCTGTATGTCCCTTCTGCCATAGCCTACGCCCGTGAACCAGAAAATATAAATATACTCGGACGATATAATTGAAAACAACGTACAAATGTTATTATAAAGAGAATTCGAGGTGAGGGAAACGTTTAAGGTGGGATGTGAGGATGAACATAGAGTCTGTTTGCTCAGTGGTGAAAACGGCAAGTCTTTCATCTTTGGAAATGGAAAGATCAACCTCATTGGAGCTTCAAACCCAATTTGAGATCCATTTTTCAGAAGGAAAGGATGATAAGTATGATACAATTACATGTTCATCTTGATGTCCATTTTAGAGCAAAGCAAAGAATATATGCATTGCTTCAACCTCAGTTACGTTGTATTCTCGAGATCTACGCTCTGTTCTTGAGTTTTTTTTAAAAGAAAGGAAGTGGAAGGGAAGGGAAATCAAATTTTTTTTGTGTTCTCAGGTTTTTTTAAGAAGGGAATGTAGAGGACGGGAAGAGGACAAGAAGGGAAAGGTATGAGCTTTTATGTGTATTTTTAATCCGTCCATTTTTGGGATGATCAGGAAGGGAAGCAAGTAATTAGGAACATGTACTTTTCTTAAATTACATCTATGCCCTCATTTTTTACATACGCTCCATCATTATTAACCTAGTTCTCACAATCACAGCACAACATAATGACAACAGTTTTTCCACATTATCAGAAAGACATTAGCTATCGACTGTATGTATAGTACCCAAACACGTTTGTTAATTATGTGTTAGTATACTTTTTTCAAGTCTCAAAAAGCTATGTATGTTGAAGATGAAGTAGGTGAAATTGAGTAAATTGAAGTTCGTTTCTCACGATTCTTAACCAATTAAAATTCCTAACAATCTCAAGTTTATTATCATTTTTGGTTGATAGGGTTTTTTTGGATATTCTATTTCTATTTAACCAAGCACGTAAAAATGGTGAAAAATATTAAGCTACGTAACCGTAAAACACTTAGCAATTACCAATCCATATTCACTAAAAGACAAAATGTAAAAGTATGAAAGTGATGTGCCAAAAATGTAAAGTAAATGAAAGTTCTAAGCTTGAAATGTAAATTTTGAAAAGTTAAAGGACCAAATGTGTAAATTCTAACAACTATCTAACTAATTGTAACAAACTAACAAATATACTAACTGAAAATGACAAGTTTTTATTAGGACTGAAACTTAGCAAACCCTAATTACTTGAAAATTTAGCAACTAATGAAAACAGCAACAAACAATAAGGACCAAAATGCAATTAAAAGGGAATTTATGTCAAAAACGGGTACAAGTGATCAATAAGCTCGTATGAGCTTATTACTGAACCAAATAAGCTCAAACCAATTTCAAAAGACTTAAAATTGAAAATCACTTAGACTTGTCTAAGGAAAATGCTTAAAACTCAATAAAACTCAAATAAGCTCGAACCAATAAGCAATGAATAAGCTAAATGAAAATCAAGACATGCACATTCAGATTTTTGAGCTCAATCTTGTTAAACTACTTAATGAGAGTGTGGAATGTCTTTTCGTTTGGAAAATGACCAATTGAATAAGCAGGAAAATGATATTAAGCTGAAACCTAGCTTATTTGACTTTTGTTGACCAAAAGCTGAAAAAAAATGAAAAGCTTAAATTTCACTCAAGACATGTTTCTAAACAGGAATGTGAAAGAAAATAAGCACTTTTGTGAAGTGGATTTGTCTAACAAAGAAAACAATCCACTCCTTTATCACAGAAACTTGACTTAGCCTAAGTGCTTATTCAAAAGCTGATTTCTAGCTTATTTATGAAAACTGTAGAATTTCCTTACAAAGACTTAAACCTTAGATGTTAGGTCACTAATAGAAACTGGTTTCAATGAATTTGATAAAGAAATGAACATTTGGCAAGGGATTGAAAATTGCTAGTTTCCTGATGAACAAATAACAAAGACTTGACCCAGAACTATTTCATGACCAATTGCCCGTTTGACTTAAATTTTGACCACAAACTTGAACACAAATGTTTCCAAAGGTATACTGACTAAGAATAAGCAAATCTTAACAGCTTTATCACACTTGAAAGATAAAAGTATTGCAGATCCAAACACCAATTACAAAGTCTGATATGAACTTTTATGAAGGAATTTTGAGTAAATGAGTGAATTAAACTTGGACTGATATCAAAACTTGTTTGATGAGCAAAATGAAAAGTTTCTAGACCAAAGGTAAGCTTGTAAGCAGGTTTGAACACAATGTGCACTCACAAACACTTAACTGATGAAATAAAGGACATAATCAAGTAAAAACAGGTAAAATGCTACAATACTACACAATAGCTATCAATTCATCAAAATTACACTAAATCACACTAGAACACATGATCAGAGCAACAGAGAAGAATTACACTAGAATTTAGCAGGCAATAAACATTTTAGTGGAATTTAAAACAGAACAGACAAACTTATGAGCTTAGGCCTCCTTTGATGGAGGAGTGTGGTGCTGAACCAACTCAATTCTATCAAAACAACATTAGATCATCACCATACACCATATAATCACCTCCAAATGCTCTTTCTGAACAAAATCAACCAACTGCTACGAAACTGCTTCAAAAGACTAGAAATGACTGATTCTTTGGCTAGAAAACGTGTTGTAAACTCCAAAGTTCTCAAACAAACTCCATTAATCTCTTAAGATCAAATGGAAGCACAAGCATCAACAGAAAAGAAGGATTGAGTAGGTGAATTGAGAATGATAAGAGGAAATGGATATTTTTGTGTTTTTATTGATTGAAGTAGGTAAAACAGTTACAACTGCCTAACTGAATCTAAAACTAACTCTCAAGAGTGTGTCAAACTCTTGAGAGAAGTTTACTACTGAATGAATAACAAGAATGTGAGAGAAATTCTAGGGTGTGTGTGTTTTTACACACTTTTCTACTTGTACAAAATGAAAGCCTAGATGCCTATTTATAGAGGTTGGATGAAGTGAGGTGCGCGTCAGTGACGTGTTCCCACCACTTAGAGGTTGCCAGGTGTCATTTCCTGGTGAATTGCAAATTTTTGTCAAGAACACCAAAAGGGGTTTTTTTTTTCCTTTGAGTTTCAGCTTAATTGAGTGAGTGGGTTGAATTCGTCATCCAAAAACGAGCACTTTTCATGTTGACAACTTTTCTTGAAACGCATTGTAGATGAATCCAAGTTTTGGGTTTGTTTGAAGAAGGAGATTGTTGATCCCTATAACCGTTCGACTCGATGGTTAAGAACCATTATATCTAGGTTGATCATCGTTCATATGATAACATAGCGGAAAAGAACAATGATCATGAACAAGGTGTTTAGGCACAAAGACACGAATTAAAACAATAGGGATGTTCATTATATTAATAACAAACATCCACTAGACGTGTATACATTGAATCCCACGCCTAGTCGACACACACTTTAGGTTTACATTGTGAATGAATAATATTGTAAATAAAACCTATGACCCTTGGTTCCTTTTATAGTGTAAGGATTAGGGTTTACAAGAGATCAAATCAAATAAACATCTAAATATTCTATTTAGATAAACTATATATTGTGTATATCATAAATAATATACTCAATATATTCCCTAAATAGAATTCTCCATCAAATCTTCAATATTCATCAGCGTTTGACTTTTTGACCGTGTTTGACTTTTGTTGACTTTCTGTCAGTGCCTGAATTGCTCTTGTCAGTGCCTGAATTGCTCTTGTCAGTGCCTGAATATATTACTTGATATTTTCTTCGATTTTGAGTTTCTGCCACATCAACTTTTTGACCCAACAAAGATGACACGTGTCATTCTGTGGTTGGTTGTTATCATGTCACTCGGATCATTATCTATAATGGATAAATGTGATTATTGAGTGGCAGGTTTTTATTGGTCCAAAAATGAGATAGTGGACTTTGCTGTAGCAAATTCGCTCAATAAATGTGTCGGTGAGGTGGCCACTTAGCTCGCAATCCATGTGTAGTTTTTCTTGAGTTGTGATTGGTTAATAGCATGTGCACACGGATCACATATAAACTTGAGGTATTTTTGACAAAATCAGTCCCTAGACTTTGGTAGAATATCAAAATAAGCCATAATCTTCATTCCAATGTCATTTTCAGTCCTTCAACTTGCATTCTTGTTTATTTTGGCCCTTTTACTTGGTTGACTATATAGTTGACCAGGTTTGACTTGAATCTTAACTTTGACCAAATTGCACTTTAAGTCTCTCAACTTTGGGATGTTGTCAAGATAGGTACCTTATCTTCAAAGTCTTGTCATCTTTGATTCTTCTTTGTCTTTTTCATCACAAATAAGCTTGATTTCTTCTTGTTTGCTTGAAAACGTATCCTTGTTACCTATTTAAACACAAACACAAAACATACCACATAATTCTGCTTTATACACAAAAGTTAGGTATTTTCCATGTGTTTTAGGGTGATTTGTTGATTAATTGATATGAGATTTTGCTCATATCAAATCCCCTACACTTGAACATTGCCATGACCTCATGCAATGCTATATTTTAAAGCACAATTTTACATTTTCCTCATAATTAACCCATCTTGGCCAATATGGAATGCTATTACACTATTCTACTCTATATGATGCATGATTTTGATTTTGTACAATGCAATGCAAAGAAAACAATTCTATTTATATATTTTTGGAATTTCTTGAAATGGTTTTGATAGAAATAACTCATAAAGAAGTCAATGACTTAAATTAGGGCTTTGGTACCATGGACACTTATCACCCTCAAGTTTCACTTTCCCCATACCAAGCTTAAAAATGGGATCATTGTATTCACAAGTAAAAAGTGCATCAACTTATTCATGACAATTAAATGTGGAACCGGTTATTATTTGAGCAAATTGCTTTTGGGAAAATTTGTCATTATTTAAAGCGTGAAATATAAGAAATGTAAAATCCGAAAATAAGGAAGCACGGTTTCAATCCTAAGTAATCCTCTCATCCATTACTTGAAAAACCGCTCACAATTAATATAAGTCCGTCTCAAGAATAATAAGTCATTTGCCTTATGTGTAAAATCCTCATGTCATGCATTAATAAGTAGCTACACACTTGCTAAGGAAAGAAAAATAAAACTCACGCAATAATTTAGATCCTCCGCCTTTTTGAGACTTTGGATCTTCAATCCCGCAACCCGTCAAGGTAATATTGGATTGAAGCAACTATTAAATCCCCGCAACCCGTCAAGGTAATATTGGAATCTAATAGTTACTATAATTAACACTTCACTGTCCCTCTTGGGAGTCTTGTATAATTTTTTTTTTCTTTTTTTTTTCTTTTTTTTTTCTAGCCACTCATATTTTTTGTAAGCCTCTCTTATTTTTCTTTATTCCTTACAAAGAAAGTTGAAAAGAATAAAAGGAAAAACACCTGCTAAATATTAAGCATGACATAAGTCTATTACACATAAAACGTTCTAACTTAGAATCTTAAGACGTACTTATACCAACCATGAACGATTAGACAAAAATGCATAAGAGATTACAAACCAATTAAAACCGTTCTTGATTATTTATTAACATATATACATGCGAAGAAATTAGAGGTAAAGAAGAGAAGGGTTTAGCCACAAGTAATTATCATGAATTTTATCTAGCCCTTTTATACTTGCTTCAACTCTATCATCTCCCATTCTCCACAAATTTAAAATCTCAAATAATGAGATTGGTGGATGCTTAGCCTAATAGACCAATGAAGGACTACATGGTTAATGATATCGTTCGATTTTATTTATATATCAAAATCAAGTCATTTGATTAGTCCAATTATTTTTTATACAATCTTCACTTTTCATTAAAAATTTCAATTTTTTTAGATATATTATTTTTCATTGTTTTTAATTTACAACTTCAACTTTAATATCAAGAAACATAATTTACTAAGTATCATTATCTGTCGTCGCATTACGTGAATAAGGTGCCGTTTTGTTCGGAGATATTCGAGGATATTGGGGGATATTTTAAATATTTACATTTTAATATCCCCAAATATTGTGTTTGGTATAACCAACGAAGGAATTTAAAATTACTCGAATTACGAAAATGAAGGATATTAGAATTCCTCCTAAAAGGGAGGAATTTTAATTTACTTAAAATTATTTTTCATAAACTTTTTTTCTTGTTGTTATTATTTGAGTTTTTATGTTTATATAAACTAAAAATTTTAAAAATTTATATAAAATTATTTTCTATAAAATTTATATAAAATTAAATGAATATTTATATAGATTTTTTTTGTAAAATATATATATAATTTTTATAAAATTTATTGAAATTTCATATAAAATTTAAATAATTGTTTTATAAAATTTAATGATTTTTTTGTAAAATTTATATAAATTTTTTTATAAAATTTAGTTACTTTTTATAAAATTTTAATGATTTTTTTTATAAAACTTATATAAAATTTATAAATTTTTTTTTTAAAGATTTTTATAAATATTTTAATAAAATTTAAATAAATTGTGTATAAATTTTTATAAAAATTTATATTAAAATTTTTTAAAATTTAATGAATTTTTTTATAATATTTATATAATTTTTTTTTATAAAACTTATGATTTTTTATAATATATGAACTTTTTATAAGGTTTATATAAATATTTTTATAAAATTTATATAATTTTTTATAAAATTTATATAAAATGTAAAAATCCGATTTTTACTCTTTTAAATAAAAAATATATATAAAAAAATATTTATTCGTTAATTGGTTCAACCTAAAATAAAGATTTCAAAAGATTATAAATTTCTACCAAACAAACAGGCGTAAGCATTTTAATATACCTTTAGAATTTTAATATCTTGAATTTTAATATTTTGAAACAAACGGCGATGAAAGTAAAAGGTAAAAGGTAAAAGGGGTGTAAATGTAAGTAGATCACAAACAGTCAAAACACTCTCTCCTCTAGCCGTCATTAGACAAATCCAATGCTCATCTGAGAAAAACCCACGACTCATTAAAAAAAACCAAATCATCATTTAAGGTAACATTTTTTAATCTTAATTTCACCTTTTTTAATAGATTATATGTTTATTCACAAACCCTTTATTGTTCTTGATGCATTATTATGTATGACTTTTTTTTAATTATTGTTAGTACAACAAGTTTATGTTTCAGATCTGCTACTTAAATTGCTTTCTTCTGCTAATTTGATATATTGGTTTTTGATTTAATGGGTTATTGTTTGTTTTAAGCTTTTGTAGGCCCAATAATGTGTTGTTTAGGGGGTGTTTGTATCAGTTTATATAGCCGGATTATGGCGTATTTGGTTTTCGGCTTATAATGAAACTTATATACGTTTATTATATCATAATAAGCTTATATTGAGCTTATGAAACTTAAATACAAGCCTTAAGAATTGGATAATTTGTTGTGCTAAAAGGGGTGGCCTAATGGTAAAAGGGCTTGCGGCTATTAGTCTGTGTGGTCACACCAACCTTTTGAAAAGGGATGGCTTTACCTGGTTTCAGTTTGTGTAAGTAGTCAGCCTAAAGAGGTGTTAGGGAATAGTGATTAGTTAAGATGTAAAACGACCCATGGTGTTTGGATTAGCTTATGTTTTAGGATTATCGATCGGCTTATTAAAATTCTGAAAAGTAAACTTCACATTTTTCAAAGTATGGGGTTATTAACTTAAATGAGCAATATGATTAACTTGATAAGCTTCTAAGCTAAGAATTGAGCTTTTTGGAGTTTTGGAATTTCAATTAGCGGATAGGCCCAAAAGAATAAGCTAGTCCAACATTAGTAATCAGACAATTAGGGGATGTTCAGTATTTCTTATTCTAAAGTTATTATTTGTCTAGGATTTGTTTATAAGAGTGTTAAGCTCACTTTCTTCGGTGTACTTAAATAAGGCATAAGCTTAACTTGATAATTTCATAAGCTGAAAACCGAGAGCTTGTTGCTTTACCGAGTAATAATAGGCCGATATGCCTAATTGGTAAGTTAATTCAACATCAGCAACTAGACGGTTAGGGAATGTTCAGGATTCCTTATTCTTAAGTGCATATCTGCTATGCAAATAAACTCATCCCAACCTTCTTATCTTTTTAAGTGCTCGGCGCTACAAATGTAACCACATAACCTCTTTCTGTTGGAGTGTTTATCTACTAAAAAATTAATGTGAGAAGCCGAAGCAAACATCCCCTTAGATAATTTGTTGTGCTTAAATGGATGTTAAGTAATAATACAAGTTTTGAGATTTGATAATCAGCTGAGATATAAAATGACTCTTGGTTTTGGATTAGCTTATATTTTAGGATTATTGGCTTATCAAAATACCGGAAAAGTCTATAAGCTCATATGTTTTGGAGTATCAGATTATCAAGTTGATAACCTTCTAAGCTAACAATTGAGCTTATTGGAGTTTTGGAACAATTGAGCTTATCGGCTTATCAAAATACCGGAAAAGTCTATAAGCTCGGATGTTTTGGAGTATCAGATTATCAAGTTGATAACCTTCTAAGCAAACAATTGAGCTTATTGGAGTTTTGGAAGAATTTTCGATTAGCTAATAAGCCTATATAGTATATACTACTCGTTAAAAACAATGTGAAGAAGCGCTTAAACAAGCAAATCCCAGACAACCTCATAATCAGTGTTGTTGCAGATACCCACAAACTAATTTATATGATTAAATGATCGTAGTTAGTTCCATGATACTCAAAAGTCTTGAACAGTAGAAACTGATTACGTGCTACAAGTGAACACATTTACCTTAAAATAGTAGTTCTCTTTTTTTTTTTTTTTTGTTATTGACTAATTCCGAAACTTGTTATGTGGTATTGACTAATTCGTAACTTGTGATGTGGTATTGACTAATTCATAACATAACATATTGCTTGAATAGTGTTTGGACGTGCTTCTACTTGAACTTCTGATAATCAACTCTGCTTATTTGGTTTGTGTTTGGGATCTTAAGGGTCGATTTGCTGAATTTCCATGGAGGGTATCGGAGGTAATAATGCTGCCTCAGCAGCAACTTTGGATCAATGGAGACAGTATACTAGGCTCTTCCAGTTTTACCTTGATAAAACGACTCCACATGCGACTTATAGGTGGATTGGAACAGCAACCTTAGCGGTTCTCTTTGTACTACGTGTTTTTTACGCTCAAGGGTTCTACATTGTTGCTTACGGTCTTGGAATCTACATGCTTAATCTGTTGATTGGCTTTTTGTCTCCTCTGGTTGACCCTGAAGTCGACCCGAGTGATGGTCCCATGCTTCCTACAAAAGGGTCAGATGAGTTCAAGCCTTTCATTCGGCGACTACCCGAATTTAAGTTCTGGTAAATATACTACACTTGCACATAATTGTTGACATATCAAGTATATGATACATGAATTTAAGTTGTCGTAATATTTCTTGAAATTTATAGGTATGCTATCACGAAAGCTTTCATCATATCGATTCTGATGACCTTCTTTTCAATGTTTGATATCCCTGTATTCTGGCCAATACTCCTTTGTTACTGGTTGGTGTTGTTGACCCTAACAATGAAGAAACAAATTATGCATATGATTAAATACAAATATGTCCCGTTCAACATCGGAAAGCAGGTCAGTATGCAACTAAAAATAAGCATCATTTCTACATTTCTTGGGATTAATTTTACTTGGTGTTTTAACAGAAATACGGTAAGAAATCATCTTCGGCGGGTAGCAGTGGTGGATCTCGAGCAGACTAAAAGATGCAATTTAAGAAAAATGGAGTCATTACATTTGAACGGGTGATATTGGATGTAAAATTTACTAGGTATGTCATTTTGATGTTGTTTCTCGGTCAAACAATATGACAAGTTCTTTCACTACTAATATTAACTTCAGATACATTGGTTAATGACACCATTCATGTTATAATCGCATATGATTGGTAATTCTTATATTTATATAAATCAACTACCATTACTTGTATATGTATCTAAAAGTAAAGTTGCTTGTTTGTGCTGTTGCTAATCATGGACGATAATATAGCATTTTGATCTTACTGGTTCTGGCCCAATCATGTTTGTATAACTTAGCATCCTGTAAAACTCGAACAGCTGGGTTTTCGCCCCACTACGACATTGGGAAGTAATTTCACATAAATAAGTAGACTTATTTAACCATCTTATATATAACCAATCTCCTACAGTGGACTTGTTTGGCTCATTTCGTATATTAATCCCACTAAGCATGCACAAGTTAACGAGTAGAAACTTCAATATTAGGACCAAGTTTTTAAGGTTTATGCCGACAAGAGACTAAAGTCTTGAACGTTTTGATGCTACAACTGCTTTTCCTTTCTATATATAATTTTCTTAATAAAATCCTAAATCATCATTCCTGATGCAGTTTGGAATCGCCCTAGAAATAGAATTAGTTTATACTTTATACCAAAGCTGCACCTACACTTTATCAACGTGCATTGCTTGGTTTTGACTGTACATATGTATCACTTTTATGTACTCTGAACTTGTGAAATCATGGTATGAGGTAACTAAGAGCGTCTTCAATGCTATGGACTTATCACGTCCATTGACCCTTGTCCAAACCTTTATTATACGTGGCTGCAATCTTCCATATGCCCAGAAATACTGATATACAGGAATCAGATACAAATATGATGAAATAGTTTTTGCACATTAAGCATTAGATTAGGTCAACAGGCTGGATGAACCCGTCTGAAAGATATGATATAAAATTTTTATATCATTTCAATAATCAGAAACTGATTAAGTAGTAAATGTGCACTCTTTGCTTAAACCGCCCCTAAATAGATCAACATTATTACGCTCGACATGCGATCAACTGTCAAGCATATAACATAGGTATTATCACAAATGGCATATGATTGAATAATATCTAGGAATAATCGAAGGTATTAACATAAGTATGAACATAAAGTAGGCAAGTCTGAATTTGTTCCTATTGAAGTGGGGGCTGTAGGGTAAAAAAGAGTTATGTTCAATCACCATCAAGAAAACAAAGAGAATCAATGAAATCTTGTTGCAGATGAGGCTATTACTTCGCGTCGTTGTCAACTTACGGCTCAAATAAGATTGAAATAAGCCTATAAGCAAACTAAATATCAAGTTTATGAATGTCACACTAGGATGTGAGATTGTGAGGTCTCAAGCTTCAATTCCGGCTACCTGTAACTTACCTGGTTCGAGTATGTGCAGTAGTGGTTTCAAACCCCGTGTATTAGTTGGCTAAAAGGTACTTCTATTGGATCTACTCTAAAAATAGGAAACATAAGCTATCCACCATATAAGATAGCATTTTCTATTGGATCTACTATAATAATAGGAAGCATAAGTTAGCTATCCACCACTCTGTTAAGAGTTGATCATAATGTGAGGCTTATGCTCGATAAGGTTTAAATGCCATGTCTCTTTTGGTCCTATACGAGTTGTTACTTTCAGGGTTGTCGATGGCTCGTTCATTAGGTCCAAACCCTGGCATTTCGCTTTCAGATTTAGATTACTTTTTGCAAGTTGGGATTTGTCGGAAATTTGTGATTTTTCTTGATGAACCTTACCTATATCATGGAGTGTCCCTAAGAGTAGGGCCAGGACATGCTGCATGAAAATCAGAGGTCACAGGTTCAAATCCGAGCCCCTGGTTCCTTGCTATGGGATCACACCTTAGTCGAGCATTCCTTTTTTAAATTATAAAGTTTACAACGTATCGAAGGTGGAAGGTAGATAAGGAAACCTTTATTGTTTCTTGAAAATCAACAGAATTCTCAATCCTGGCCAGCATATGAATTTGAAGTTACCATTCGAGATGGCCTTAGTACACTCAACATGGGGTTAGGGAAATTTAAAGTTGCATAATTTAACAATGGCAACGAGCATGGCAATCCAAAGATGGATATATGTAGGTTCCTCCTATAAAGGGGAATGGATGAAAGTAAGTTCTTATTACTTGCATCAAACCTTGGTGTACATACGTTAGGAAGAGGATCTTCATGTGGTGATCGACTACTGATATTGTAGCTCCTTTTATGTAAAGTAGAAAACTCCAAATCTGTTCTTGTCGAAGCGGGGTTAGGGTCAAAAGGTATAATCGTCAATCACTATCAAGAAAACAAAGGGAATCGATGAAATAATTCATGAGGATGAGGCCATATCTTCACGTCGTTTTCAACATACCATTTGAAAAGGATTGAAAGATGCCATCCTTAAGTAACCCGAAGATCAGGTTTATGGATTATTGGATATGAAATGGATATTAAGATATAGCATCAACTGTATTTAGCAATATTCAATTAAAGACTGCATTTTGTAGCTAGCTTTACTCCAATAATAGGAAACATAAGTTATTCACCGCCCTGTTAAGAGATGTATATAATGTGAGTTTATGTACGTAAATGTTTATATGTCATGTCCCTTTTGGTCCCAAACGTATTGTTACTTTCAGGGTTGTCGTTGGCTCGTTGCATCTATCTTTAGTCTGTCAAGTTGCTGCTGTTTCGCTTTCATATTTATATTAGTTATTGCAAGTTGCGATTTTCTGGGACATTTTCTAGTTTTCGCAGATCAACGTTATCTACATCATAGAGTGATTGGGCGTGACTGCCCAACCGTAGGTCACATCTTCAAATATGAGCCCATTGTTTTTCTTGCTCTAGGAACAACCTTGATAATGCATTCACTCTACTAAAATCATTAAAACAGATAGCAGAAAATAGAAATGTTATTTATAACTTGCAAGATTTATGAATTCTAGTTATTGTTTCTCGAATGTTTACATATGGGACATCATATATGCTATATACACGGAAAAGGACTAGTAAATCAACATTGGTAAACAAATAGATTTTGTAATCGCAAAAAGAATTCCTCAAATAGATCTTCTAGTTTACATCTCCATCTTTATATTGCTTCCTTCGTATGCACCTGAAAAAGAATCGGAGATTTGTGGTTATAAAAGTGCTGACAGATAATAACATAATTTCATTTTTCTACGCATTTTCACCTGTAGCGCATAACAAGTTGAAATGAGATGCTATTTGTATGATTTAGTATTTTTAAATGTTTCCATAAAAGAGCCATACTGACATGCAGAATTAGTCATTTTGGTCATAGACAAACAGCTGCAAATTTGATCATTTTAGTGGAGCCGGTTATAGAGAAAGATACCTAACAGGCAATTTTTTTGGTCCAAAAATGTCAGTTTTGACCCATCGATCATTTATTTTTGTTGGTCATTATCATTAATGCTAATGTCTTTACCTGTAAATTTCTGGGCTTGAAATGGAATTGTCGGTTGAAATCCCATTTTATCTAAGATCTGTAGATCACCATCCCATATCACACTTGGCTGGATTTGCTACAAGAAAAAAATATAATTGGTTTTTTATTAGAAACTTGGTGTTTCGATATATTAAGATGATTCACAAGAACGGAAATAGAGCATACGTTATAACAAGATGAAACAGAGGACGTCTCGGGGATTGAAACTGGACCACCGATGCTTCTTCTTAACATCATGTCAATCGGGCTATTTCCCATTTCCAGTAACGAGTTTAGTTGAAAATAAGCAGAATTAGCCATCTCACACGAGTATCCGACTGCTGAGAGTTCAAACATCTGATGACAATAACAACACATCAGTATTCAACTAAAGTTCTGGTCAAATAGACAAATATTCAACCTACAGATATATAGCAGTAGCATTTTAGTTACCTCTTTTGTGATTAAGTTATCAATGTCGGAATCGAATCTTGGATGAAGAGTAGCAAGCTTCATAGACAAAAACTGTTTCACCAAAAAATATTATAAACTGGCGGTTAGTTCCTAAGTTTAGAAAGCTGGAATTTGTTGAAGATTAATGGTTTGATTATTACTTCAACTTGGTTTTGAAGAGATTGAACATAATTGATGATTTCGTCAAGCATTCCTGCTTTTCCAGTGACCTTGCTGCAGCCAGGTACTAACTCCTGCAAATATTTCATTCTCTCACTGATCTTCTCCCTTCTTACCTGTAGATATAATATAATCGACACCAGTCTAGGCTTAGACTATGCATGTTTGGCATTGCGTTTTCAATTTGTTTACATGAAACTAGTTAATTGAAGACTAGCAATCAGATTTAACCGGCCAGTTGTAATAAAACAAGTCGCACGATATTGTATTTTGATGTGCATTTGCTTATTATTAGTTTTTTTTTTCCTTTTGTTGAACTATTGCTTATTACTATTAGCTAATTGCTTG
This sequence comes from Glebionis coronaria, assembly GCA_025667525.1. Lineage (NCBI taxonomy): Eukaryota > Viridiplantae > Streptophyta > Magnoliopsida > Asterales > Asteraceae > Glebionis > Glebionis coronaria. The sequence goes on from CM046876.1 coordinate 16,051,065, forward strand.
AGTTTTTGGCAAATTTTGATTATTCAAGTTTTGCATTTAACATAACTAGTTATTTTTACTCATGAATAAGCTTATAATCAAAAGTCACTTTCACTAAACCCGAACGTAACCTACGTAAGTAGCTGGAGAATCATGCAAAACATCCTCTTATAATCATGAATATGTGCAAATTGTGACCTATGAAACGTAAAAAGGATTAAACGAATAACGTACTCGTTCAGCCAAACTATGGCTATCGGTAGCTTGGCCTCGCCTAGCTCGAACATGAATAAAATCTTGTTTTTTAGCTTCTACAACATCTGTTTTCGATGAGGTTTTTGCTGATCCCTCTTGAGAACACCCTTTTGCCTTCTTTTCCACCTGAAAAATACTAGCACCAATTAACATACATAACAATTTTTATACTTGCTATAACTCGTTTTAACGAATTATATAAATAAATATATAACCTTTAGCTTATGATCTTCATAGCCTTTTCTTTTCTTATGATCATTACTTAAATCTGGCCACCCGTTTTGCATACACGCGACGGGTTTAATATCTTGAACCAAACCCGAAGCCATACATTGTTGTTGCCACCTTATTCTGGCTTGTTGTCTTTCATATACACTCATCAGCATCTCTGGTGAAACTCCATTCATTATGAAACAAGTTTCTGGGATAGCTAGTCTTTCTAAGAGCTGAAAAATGCAACTTTTTATAAAACATATGTGCAATGTATATATAGAAAGAATAGAGATGGGTAGTCTGACACAGGTGGCCTGAATAAAAAGGAAGATAAATGTAAAGAATAACTAGTAGGGTATGTAACCAATGGGAGAGCTATGGGCTATGGGGTCTCACTCACATGACTGCCACGTGGTATGTTCTTGGATAGCTGTTTATAGGACGAAGTTAGAACGAAATATGATCGGGTGCATAAACTTGTCTGAATCGTAATAATGACAGATGTAAAAAGTGAAAAAAAAAACACATTTCGATTGCATTTAATAAAAATGATGTTTGTTTCAAAAATTAATTATATAAAAAAATCCATAAATGTCCCGAGTATTTGCAGGAACCCTCTGACTTCCTCCCTGGCTCTTTATATTTTTGTCAAAAAATTAAAAACTAATGTTGAGGGTGTGATTTGTATGTGAAAGAAGTTACTTTTTGTATCAGTGGTTTTTTTCTTTGTTAATATTGTTTTCGCTTTTTAGGAGACTAATTCATAGAGTTTGAACTTATCGTCACACAAACTCAAAGGTAGGGGTGAGCAGAAACCGAACCGCGAACCGCAAAACCGCAAAAAACCGCAAAAACCGAACCATAGAAACCGCACCACGACAAAAACCGACGGTTTGGTTTTAAGAAAAAGGAAAAACCGCAACTGCGGTTCGGTTGCGGTTTTCTACCGTAAAACCGAACCGCAAAACCGAACCGCACCACACAATAATTATTTTATACTGAAAAACGTCATATCCACTATTTTATGCGAGTTATAAGATTTCTAGTGCATATTATCACTGATATTCATATAAGTTATTAGTAAAGTGTTTGCTAGATACAATTTATGCATTGTTATAACCGAAAAAAATCAACATCTTAAACAAAAAACCGCAAAAAGGCACAATTATTATATAAATCACAAGTAATGGTTTGGTGCGGTTAAAAACCGCAAAACCGCAGAAACCGCAAAAAAACCGCAAAACCGAAACCACGGTTTTTGGTTCGGTGCGGTTTCTAATTTTATAAAAACCGCAAGTGCGATTGCGGTTCGGTTTTAGTCAAAAACCGCACCAAACCGAACCATGCTCACCCATACTCAAAGGTGCAACTATCCTTATTCTGGAGAACGACATCACCATTTCATAGTTGTTTGCACCTAGCAATAATCAAATTTGAGACCTCACACCTTTTTAGTATGATAGTCGCAATCCTTTTTACTACTACCACTAGGTCACCCCTTAACGGTTCTTGACTTGTGTTATAGTGTTATCACATAGACAGAGCTCAGCTCAGTACAGTTGAGAGAGTGAGGTCGACGTCACCACCGGTTATGATGAAGGAGATTAGGCACCCGCTACTTGAAGCTTATTAGGGTCTCAAATATCGTATATCTTACCAATGTGGTACAGGAATTATATAGCTAAAACAGATAATCATTTAGATATTTCAAAGGTTCGCAATGGGACATGGGGTATTGAGAAAAAAAGGAAAATAAAAAAGCAAGTTGGGTGCATACCCCATCCCATAGCATAAATAAATATGGGGGCGAAATATATTTGGAGTTGTTTCTTGTTCAAATGATGGGATATATGTGCAGTGCAGGTGATACGTATACAATAAATATTTCCATATATCCCATGCCTATAATATACGAACTATAATAAGTTGATACGCGGGACCAGCTCGCTCTGCTCAGTTGGTATCCATCTTCGAAAATCCTATGAGCCATCTGGAAAGATTTTATGGATAAAAAGGTCACCAGAAGAGTCGTCAGGGCTATTTCTTATGTGATGAACAATGACGGTTGCCAAAAAAGCACCTGCGAAAATTTGAGACAATGAACTTCAAAGGCAATACTTTACAACAATTAGAAAAAAAGGATGAAAATGAAAGCAGGATAAGTAGTGTGCATGTGTGGATATTTTTTTACAGGATTTGACAGGAAACTGGGTGGGTAGAACCACTATTTTGTACTTTTAAAATGGGCCCTAACTAAAGCCCAGTTTTTTCCAGCTGGTACAGGCCATTTCACATTGTTTTCTAGTTTTGGTAGGCCCAAATAACAGACATTAACTTAGTCAAATCAACTTTTTTTTTTTAATTCTAACTTTAATGTTTAAAATTTTGATTCTTTTAGTTAGTAAAGCAAAATGTTTAGTGGAAATTTTATTTATTCAAAAAATTAATTCTTCTTTTATTTAGTAATAATTTTTTAAAAATTAAATATATTTCAAATTTTTAAAAATAATTAAAACCAAAGTATTTCTAAATTTGACTAAATTTTTTATAAAGAATGTGAAAATTTGAATTTATAAAAAAAATTTAAAAAAATGAGATGGATACCAAAATTTAAACAAATACATCTTACACTGTATACCTTCTAAACTTTATATCATAAACATACAAAATTCATAAAATCTATTTAATAACTAATATTAATACATAGTAATTTTTTTATGTATGTACCACGTGCATAATTAGTTATACGAATATCACAATTATAAAACATTAAGTACATGAAAATTTTTATATATCCGTATTTAAACTAAAAAAAAAAAATTTTATGTGTAAGCCTAGGATGGTAAAAGCGCTCGAAACAGATGGAGAAAACCCAAACCGAACCGGTTAGGTCGGGTTCGGATATGGGTTGGCGGGTTTGGATACGGGTTCGGGTTGAAATGTTCTTTTTTCGTGGGTACGGATTCTAGTAATACCTGCCCCGTTTACCAATACCCGTATCTGTACATGTTTACCCGAATCCATACCCACTTTATTGCTATTTATACAAGTCCTAAATTTATGAGAAATGGTTGACGAAGATTGTTAAACAGACTAATCATATCAGTTACATTTTGTATGTATTAATATATTCGTGATCAAGCATATTTGGATTTTGTACTTTTTATTATTAAATCATATGATATAATATTACAGTAGTATTCTTTATCTTCTAAATACAACGAATATATATTATAGTGTTTTAGTTGTTTTTTAGTGATTTTTTTTTAATTTTATACTCATAATTATGATCAACGAAAATTTAGTTGTAGATACCCGATATTCGCTGAAAAAATCCAAAAATTGGATGGATATTATTAATCGGGTACATGTCATAAGACAAAATTGTCTTTACTTTTTAATCTCTAAACCTTTCAAATATGATATAAATGTAAGTGGATTAATATTTTCGGAAAATTTGCATATTTAGTGAAACTTGTGTTTATTTGCATATTTTATTTAGATACAAATTTTTAATGCATATTTACAATGTTATTTAAGCATCATTTAAAACGATATGTAAGTATGAAAGTTTCACTTGATATATATGTAATTGTTTAATTTTTTCTTTTCTTTGCAACTCAAGATCCCAAAACTTATTAGTATTTTTACTTTTTTTTTCTTAGAACTTTCTTAATGTTTATTTTATTTTATTATTTTACTTTTTTTCTTTTGGTTTAAAACTCGAAAATTACAACGTAAAAGAGAGAGTTTATCTGGTTTGCCTTTACAGGAAAGTAGGGTGAGCAGAAATCGCACCATGAACCCTAAAATCATAAAAACCGCACCATAACAAAAACCGGTGGTTTGGTTTTAAGAAAAAAGAAAAACAGCTATTGCGGTTCGGTTGCGGTTTTCATCCGTAAAACCGAACCGCAAAACCGCACTGCACCACACACTAATTATATTATACTGAAAAACATAATATCGACTATTTTATGCAAGTTATAAGACTTCTAGTGCAATTGATATTCTAATTAGTTATAAGTCACGTCTTTGTTAGATTCAGTTTATACATTGTTAGACCAAAGATATAGATGTGTCGTACCTGTTAGGTTATATGTTAGTTACTTAGTCCCCAAGTTAATGTATTAGTATATATACATATACAATCTTTGTATAATAATTAATTACAATAATACAATACCTTAAGGTTTTATATGGTATCAAAGCCAAAACCCTAAAGAATCCTTTTTCCGGCACAAATCCGACACCCTTCACACTGTTCGCCGGAATTTAATAATTCCGGCCACGTTTTTGCTTTTTCCGGCCAAAATACATTGATTCGGAAAAAACAAAAACACCACTGTGATCCTCATCTAATTCCAAACAAACCCCACTAATCAATTTTGATTTTCTGATCCCGCCACATCCGGCCACGTTTTTGCTTTTTCCGGTCAGATCACATTGATTCACGAAAAACCAACAACATCATTGTGATTCTCATATAATTCCGAATAAAACCCATCAATCAATTTTGGATTTGCGATCACTTGCCGCCGCCGCTGCCGCCACCGCCGCCGCCGTTACCGCCGTTGCTATCAACCTTAAAAAAACAGGAATATGGCTATGATGTTAGCTTTCACCACAACCGATAAAACGGCTCACAACTCGCGTAAGTTCGCTTTTACCCTTTCACCTACAAACTATGGTTACTGGAAAAATATGATTGAACCATTCCTCATCACAAACAATTTGATGGGTTATGTGGATAGCTCAATACCCTGTCCATCAAAAACGATACCCGCTGTTGCCGAAGGTGAAACTGTTCCACAGGAGAACCCGAATAATAATTTGGGTCTCCAATGATGCCCACGTACGTATGTTAATTATCTATACAATCTCAGAAGCTTTATTTCGCCATGTTCAAGGTACAACCTCTCGAGATCTTTGGTTGTCTCTTGAAAAGGCGTATGCACCTCATTCCACATCTAGGGAATACACTCTCAAGACACAACTTCTGAGAATAGAGATGCATGGTGATGAAACTCCTGATGCTTATCTAAATCGTGCTCAAGAATATGTTGATGCACTCGCCGCTATTGGTGAACCTGTAAAAGATAAAGATCTCGTTATGCTTGCTGTCTCAGGTCTCCGTGAAGAATATAACGGCCTTAAAACCACAATGACTGCCCGTCAAAGTCCAACTGCATTTAGTGAGCTTCATGCACTCCTTAGTGATCACGATTATATGCTTGGAAAAACACGTGCACCTGCTCCAACAGTTACTCCATCTTTTGCTGCAAACTACGCAGTGGGCTCACCAAGCATACAAGAACCTCGCAAGGCTCAACTTTCAGAGTTGGCTGCTCAATTGAGTGCACTTGGATTTCAATTGTCACCCATTGAACCATCTGGTCTACAAACTTTTTACGGTGCTCGTTCATCCAACAACAACAGGAGTAACAATAACAACAACCGTGGAAATCGAAACAACTCTCGTGGTAACAACAACAACCGAGGTCGTCGCAATGGTCGTCAAGTTGATTGGGCATCCACCCAGAACACAATGTATGGCACTTGCAATAGATGTGGTATTGGTCACATTCCATCACAATGCCCGAATCGTGACCCTTCGACCATTCGTACTCGGCCATCGGCTAACTTTGCAAATACTCCGCGGTCAATCCTCTACTGCGTCTGCAAATTGGCATTCAGACACCGGACCAAACAGTCACGTGACACCTGATTTGGAAGCAATGGACAATTCAGAAGCATATTATGGTGACGACGTACTTCATGTTGGCAACGGTAAGGGTCTTCCTATTCTTCATATTGGTTCATCTAAAGTTTACTCGCCACAAAAAAACGTTTTCTCTCAAAAAATTCTTCATGTACCAGAAATCTCCCATAATCTCCTTTCTGTTCAAAAATTTTGTCATGATAATAGTGTCTTTTTTGAATTTCACTCTTCTTATTTTGTTGTAAAGGACGAGTCTACACACACCACTCTTCTCACCGGCCCCAGTAAACACGGTCTCTACACCATCACTCTTCCTCAACTGAAGTCGATCAACAAAGTATCTTTTTCGGTTGTACGAGCTTCCCCAACCATCTGGCATAGGCGGCTCGGACATCCTCATCATCGTGTTTTGCGTTCTATGCTTTCTAATTTTTCTCTTCCTGTTACAAATAATAGTTTGTCAAGTCTATGTAATTCTTATCAATTGGGAAAATCTTCAAAACTCCATTTATCTATTTCTGATTTTCGAAGTAATAATGTTTTAGACTTGGTCTATTGTGATGTTTGGGGTCCCGCACCTTAGTTATCTTTTGAAGGTCATAGGTATTTTATGTTGTGTGTTGATCATCATTATCGGTACATGTGGATATATCATTTAGCTCAAAAATCTGATGTGTATTCAATTTTTTTTATCATTCGTGCAAATGGTCGAACGTCAATTCACCACAAAACTAAAGAATGTTCAAACCGATTGGGGTGGTGAGTTTCGCTATATAACTTCGTTTTTCTCTTCGCTAAGAATTATTCACCGGCGATCTTGTCCTCATACAAATGAGCAAAATGGCTTTGTTGAACGTCGCAATCGCCACGTTGTAGAGACTGGTCTTACTCTTCTTGCTCAATCATGTGTTCCTCAACTATTTTGGCATTATGCCTTTGATACTTCTGTTTACCTAAGCAATCGCATGCCCTCTCGCACATCAACACACAAGTCACCTTTTGAACATGTATTCAAACGTCAACCCGACTATACTTTTCTTCGTGTCTTTGGGTGCCTATGTTTTCCCCATCTTCAACCATACAATCTTCACAAAATGGATTTTCATTCAACTCCGTGTGTCTTTCTTGGCTACAGCCCCTCCCATCATGGATACCGTTGTCTTGATATTTCGACAAAGCGTCTTTATATTGCTCGTCATGTTCGTGTTAACGAGGCACAATTCCCCTTCGATATCCCTAAAACTACTTCATCACCCTCTTCGTAAACATCTCCATATTACTCTTCGGAATCACCTTATATAATTCTTACCACAGACCATCCAATGCCACCACCTTCACCACGCTCACCTATCTCCTCTCCAACATCCGTTTCACCACAATTGAGTCCAACTTCTCAAACTTCTCCCGTGTCTTCTAATGGCCGACAATATCCTTTATTGAATACATCCATACTAACACCATCCCCGCCATCACCACTTCTTATACTTCGACAACGTCCCGCAAATCTTCGTCCAAATCCCAAACAACGGGTTCCTTACGATCCTTTCGCAAATCATGTTACCGTCCTCCCTGTTGATCCCAAACTTAGATCGATTTAGCTTTGTGTTATCGAGATTAAATTAAGTATAACACGTAGAGAAACTTTGTGTATTCAACAAACTAAGTATTATGCGGAAACTAATACTCAGAACGAAGAACAAACAGAATATATGAATACCAAACTTTCACTTTGATTAATAATAACAATGAAAGATTACAATGAAAGTGTTATGAGATATGTGGAAGAGGTGTATATCAGATGTGTCATATGTCTAACCCTAAGGCCTCCTTTTATAGGTTTAAGGAGCCTTGTACAAAAAGCTAAGATCAACTATTTTAGGAAGAGACATAAGATAAACATACTCAAATAACTTATTGACTAAATCTTTTAAACACTTAAGAATATATTTTGAATTCTTATCTTCATATTTTTTCCACTAGCTTGAAGAATTCATCATTGGCAGATTTAGTCCTTGTCTTTGTCTTGAGATTCTTCTTTTCAACGCCTTGATAATTCTTATCAGCGTCTCATCTGTCAGCGCCTCGTTTACTCTTGTCAGCGTCCAATTTCCTCTTGTCAGCGTTCCAGTTACTTAACTAATTTTGTTCCCAACAATCCTCCCCTAAACTTGATATCTACTCTAGTAATCAAGTTTCTAAATAAAATAAAACATACAGAGAGGATTCTTACAAATATACTTATCCCTGAATTTGAGTAATAATAAATCTCGAAAAGTCAATCACTCAAATCACTTGTATAGTTAGCCTTCACTTGGTCTTAATCATCTTCAGCACATGTAGAGTCTTTGGAGCTTTCTTTATTACTTTTGTCACTCAAATTTGATTGCTCCTCCCCTTTTTAAGACTCCTCTCCAAGATCAAAATACAAGGACGGAACCAAGAATGTCCTCCTTGCATCAGCTTCCAAAACAACAAGTCTACCAGTTCAAAACAGTGATCCTTGACAATTTGTACCATTTCTGTATTATGCTTTTACAAGCTAATACAGATTTTCGTCAATTCCATTAATGTCAAAGGTTTCATACTATCCTCATCCACATTCGGGAAATGAATCCTCAATGTTGATTCATAGGACATGGGGATGGACTTACTGATGATAAGACTGACTTGACCTATTAAAGCTAGTGCCAATAGTCTTAGCCATCTCCATAACACTATACACCCTTGTGAAAGTGATCTCTGCTGCTACTAGATGTCAATCACTAGGAAAAACATCTCAATGATCATTAGGCTTCCAGATATCCAAAAATTTGAAAAATGAAAGGGTGATGAAACATTTTGGGACTATAAAGAAGTTTATAAATCACACCAGCTAAGATGTCATAGCATAAATGGACTTGCGAATGAAAAACTTTTGAACATAAACAAAGGTAATAATCCTAAGGAAATTAACTAGACTCAAATAAGCAAGAGTGACAAACACTGTTCATGCATACACTCATGCAAAAGTATGATAACACACATGAACTCAAGAGTCCTTTGTTCACAAATGCCCCAAAGAGAAAGTTAACTCATATAAAACCTTTGCAACTCCTCAAGTAACCCAAAAATATATCTACCTCAAGTCACCCATACGACCACACCCAATTCTAGGTCAAAAGTCTTGGCAACATGCATGCAAAATAAACTACGTGCATGCTACAGTGCCTCGAGGTTTAGAAATTCCAACAATTTCATAAGAAAAGAGCCTTCATTATTTCTAACCCCCACTCACCAGTGGACACAATCTAGAATTATGCAAGAGTGCTCTAAGAGTACCCAAAAACCTAGAGGTTTACCTCCCCTTAACAGAAGCATACAAATCATTATATGTGAAGAAGCAAAATTTTATCTCAAGATAGAAATGTAAACACTCCAACCATCATAAATAAAAGTTTGCAATTCTGTATCCATCCAAATGTAGCTCCACTTTCCTGCATAGTTAGACAAAAACCACAAAAACACACCAACAGAGGGTACCCTTTCCCACAACAATGAGTAGAGATAACATGTTAATGGATAAAAATAATATTAGTGGAAAGACCAACAATGCGTGTTCCTTGAGCATCCACTATCCCAATATCCTTGATCATTAACCTGCTTTTGGATAGGCTGCTCAAAAAGAAAACAAATTAGTTTCCTTTGGAGATCCAAGCCTTATCAGACTTGGATCTTTCTAGTTGTTCAACTAGAGTGGTCTTATTCTTTACCATAAATCCATGCTCATCCCTTTGGGACCTAATCACCCAATTTGTTCCAATGAGTCTAGTAATGACCTTCTCAAGATATTTAAGTCTATTGCAACTCATTGAAATACCATTAAAATTGGAGTTTTGTTCTTGTTTAGGTTTCCATGTTAAGTGGGATGATGCTTTAGACCCTTGACCCTTATTAACCAAGTATCTTTATTTATATGGTCTAAAATAAGGTCTCATACCAAACTTGGAGCTGTCAGCGCTGCATTTGTTCCTGTCAGCGTTGAACTTGTTCCTGTCACCGCTGAATTTTTTCTTGTCAGCGCTGAATTTGTTCTTGTCAGCGCCCAAATTAGGGTTTGCTACAGGAACATACTGCCTGTTTAACCAAGTGTTGGTCTTTTGAAAGGGCCTTTGTCCATGGGTATTAGCTGCCTTAGAGAAGAAAGGAGCTGATCTAGTAGCCTGTGGTCTAGTGTGGACAAAAGGTCTATGGTTGACATTGGATGACCTATTGTCAGCGAATGAATTGTATTCACTCACACAATTATAGGCCAAATGAGAGAAGCTCCCACATGAGTAACAAGCCTTTTTGGACACAAACTTAGGCTTAGACTGATAAAACCCTGTCCCATTAACACTTGCTTGGCTTTGGGGTGACCTAGGTTTCCTATACTTTTTGGTTATTTCTTAATTGGGGAGCCAAGATTAACAGCTTTTCCAGTGATAGGATTGGTCACAGTGATAGGTGTAGATACTATTGGACTCTCAATGGGTGTAGGCACAAATAGACTCTCACTAAGCATCCCACCCTTAACAAACAAAGTGGGGTTGGCCTTCTTCCACTCTTCTAGGTCAATAACCTTTTGTTGATATTCCTCAACTGGGAAAAGGACTCTTGGTGGAGGAATAAATTCCTCTTCTTGGAGTTCTGGTAAACCAGTCCAAGATAAGTCCTTTCTTTGGACACCATAGAAGTCCCCAACCGGTGGTGGAACAACATTATAGTCTTTCATCCCAATCCCAGTCATGTCCTTAGGATCCCTCTGTTTATTAACACATTCTCCTAGGGTTTGTGTGGCTTTATCAAATCTCTGAATTTTAAGACCTACATTGTCCTTATTCTTGATAGCCTCATCTAACTTAGCCTGTAGTTCAACATTGACCCTATTCATGATGTTTCTAATATCATTACTAGCATTTAAATCATGTTTTAAGATATTAATTTTATCTTTTAGGTCAAACTCCATTTTCTTATACTCAGCTACAGTCTTTTCAGTTTGAGTAAGAGCAAGTTGATAGTTAGACAACTTGCATCTCTCAATACTCACATCTCCTAACAATCTTAAAACCTCTTTATTAAGTCTTTCAGTATTTAACCTACAAGAAGAGTTATCACATACCTCACTATCAGAACATGAAGATGAATTGGAACTTGTGGAATTTGAAGTAGACGTGGCCTTAACTGAAAACATCATCAGATTCTTCTTCACCTTCTTCCTTAGCCTGGTTTACCTCACGATATTGGATTTCGTTCTTCAAATCAAAGTTTCTCAACAAGCTCTGATACCACTTGTTGATCCCAAACTTAGATCGATTTAGCTTTGTGTTATCGAGATTAAATCAAGTATAACACGTAGAGAAACTTTGTGTATTCAACAAACTAAGTATTATGCGGAAACTAATACTCAGAACGAAGAACAAACAGAATATATGAATACCAAACTTTCACTTTGATTAATAATAACAATGAAAGATTACAATGAAAGTGTTATGAGATATGTGGAAGAGGTGTATATCAGATGTGTCATATGTCTAACCCTAAGGCATCCTTTTATAGGTTTAAGGAGCCTTGTACAAAAAGCTAAGATCAACTATTTTAGGAAGAGACATAAGATAAACATACTCAAATAACTTATTGACTAAATCTTTTAAACACTTAAGAATATATTCTGAATTCTTATCTTCATATTTTGTCCACCAGCTTGAAGAATTCATCATTGGCAGATTTAGTCCTTGTCTTTGTCTTGAGATTCTTCTTGTCAACGCCTTGATAATTCTTATCAGCGTCTCATCTGTCAGCGCCCCGTTTACTCTTGTCAGCGTCCAATTTCCTCTTGTCAGCGTTCCAGTTACTTAACTAATTTTATTCCCAACACTCCCCACTAAAATCACTGAACCAACCTCGTTTATTGTTGCCAACAACTCTCCAGAGTGGCGTCAAGCTATGCAAGAAGAGTATGATGCTCTCGTCAAGAATGGAACGTGGTCTTTAGTACCTCGTGCCTCTAACATCAATGTTGTTGATGGTAAGTGGGTATACAAGATAAAACATGACAAGAATGGTGCTATCGTTACAAAACGAGATTTGTTGCCAAAGGTTTTCGGCAAAAACCAGGTATTGATTTTCATGAGACATTTAGCCCGGTTGTCAAGTCAACAACTATCCGGGCTGTTTTATCACTTGCCGTTACTCACATCTGGCCACTACGGCAATTAGATGTTCAAAATGCATTTCTTCATGGAAGTCTTAAGGAGCAGGTTTATATGAACCAACCTCCGAGCTTTATTGATCTAGAACGACCACATCATGTATGTTTGCTTCATAAGTCTCTTTATGGCTTAAAGCAAGCCCCACGCGTTTGGTTTGAGCGCCTTTCCATGACTCTCTATGATATCGGTTTCAAAGGCTCTAAAACGGATCCATCTTTGTTTATTTATGCACGTGGAAACACATTTTGTACATTCTGGTATATGTGGATGATATCATCGTTACAGGTAATAACACGGGTACTATCGACAATATAGTTTGTCAACTTGGATCAGCTTTTGCATTAAAAGATCTCGGGCCCCTTAACTACTTCTTGGGTATTGAAGTTGTTCCTTGATATGTGTGAAAACACCCATCCTTTTACTACTTATTTCTTGCTAAACAAGACCAAAACGCGTATTTAATGTCATTTGTTTGGAATTATGCGTGGTTTGTGTGTTTGTTGTGTTTTCAGAGCCAACCGGATAAATATTGAAGAAAACATGGGATTGCACGGGTTTTATCGAGGAAAAAGATGAAAAAACGAAGTCTATAGTCCAAGAGATGCAAAAGATTTGAAGTCAATGGGCCTATTTGAAGATTTATCGCAGAAAAGGACCAAAGATGGAAGATTTACATATGTCGAAGAACTCAAGTCTATTAAACGAAGAAATTAAAAGACGAGTTGAATTTATTCGTCGACAAATCCCGAATCAGAATCGAAAACGTCAACTTTACTGAAAAGACGAGAAGACGAAAAGAAAGGAAGAAAGCCCACTCACCAACCAACTACACCTCCTATAAATAGAGATCCCCTCCCACACATTAGACTAGTTTTTTAGTTTTTCATTTTCCAGTTTCTCTCTTTTTATTTTTTCGTAGGGTAACCAACACCATTAAGGTGTTGGTGATTTTTCATCTTTGATTTCACAAGTTCTTGTAAGTTTTAATCCTTCCTTTTGATTGTTTAACATTAATCTTTCAATATAATATTTCATTTCATCTTGTTCATCTTTCTCTTGTTGATTTAAAGTTTTAAAGTTTTATTTTGTTGAGTTTGATCTTCAAAAGTAAGTGGGTTTTGTGTTTTTATTGTTTTGGTTTGATGTTTATGATTAGTAGATGATTAGTGGTTAAATTGGTTTAAGTTTTGGTTAAAAACTTTGTTGATTTTGGTTAAATTCGTGGCTTTGTTGGTTTCCCTGTTCTTCGCGTCTTCATCATTCCCCAGATTCCGAACCAAATTAATATTCCGAACCAAGGGATTTGTCATTATATTCCGGATAAACATATTATTCCGGATGAAGCTTTTGCCCAGTATGTTCCGAACCAGCTGATTTCATTTTTATTCCGAACGAGCAAGTTTTTCTTAAATGTTCCGGATGAGCAAGAGTATTCCGAACCAAGGTCTTCATTCAGTCATTCCGAGTCAGTGTCTTCATTTGGAATAATCAATATTCCGAATGAACGATTTTTTCCGGATCAGTGTTTTTTTTATTCCGAGTGAGCAAGTGTTCCGAATCACCAAATGTTCCGGATGAACCAAAATGTTCCGAATCAAAGTTTTATTCCGAATGAAGTGTTTTTGTTAATTATTCCGCATGAAGAATATATTCTGAATCAAGGTTTCTGTTTAGTATATTCCAGATCAAGCATAAATATTCCGAATCAGTGACTTTTTCTGAGTTAAGGTTTTTAACTATTTTATTTTAATTCAAGTTTTATTAATTGCTATTAATTAATTGCTCTTAGTTTATCTTTATTTACTTCACGCATTTACCTTTTTAGTAGTATAGAAAACCAAACCCCTTTTTAGTAACCAAGAACAACTATTCCACTTTCAACCGTGATCGATTCGAGAAGATACCGAGAACTTAATTGAACCCGTTCAAAATCCTTGTATCAAATGGCGCCGCCGCCGGCTCTTTTCGTAAGGATTAACGGTTTTTTGTGAGAAAATTGGATTTTGGGATCCGTTCACTGGGAACATTACTTTTTCATCATAAATTTTTTTCAAAAAACCTAAAAAAAATATAAAATTTTCAAAAATACAAAAAAATTAAAAAACATAAAAAACCAAAAATATTTCTTGCTTTGTTAGTTCTTTTGCAGGTGTATGCGCACTTGATCAACGTCTTATCAAGAGCCCGATACTCTCGATAACTTAGACATGGCCGGTGTACACAACAACAATAATAATCCACCTCAAAACAACATGAATAATAACAATAATGAACCTCTACCGGACAATCGTCCTATGATCGAACTTTTACAAGCACATGTAGAGGGCAACAACGATCCTATTGTCATACCCGCGATTGTAGCCAACAACTTTGAGCTCAAATCCGGCTTCATTCAAATGGTCTCTGCTCAACCATTCTTGGGCGTACCATTGATGATCCTCATGACCACATCAAAAGGTTCTTTCAACTCACGGATACGGTCAAATTCAATGGGGTTCCACAAGAGGTAATCCGCTTACAACTTTTTCCTTTCTTCTGAGAGGGACAAGCCCGACATTGGCTTGCAAAGGAACCGCCACAAAGTATTCTTACGTGGACGGACTTAGAGACCAAATTCATAAACTACTTTTTCCCACCCTCTCGTACTACCGCTTTGCGGAATGAAATTATTAATTTTGAAAAAAAGTACGATGAGAGTTTTAGTGAATCTTGGGACCGTTTTAAAGACCTTTTAAGAAAGTGCCCACAACATGGTTTTACCAAAGTGCACCAAATTAATACTTTTTATAATGTTTTAAGCATGAATGACCAAGATTCACTAAATAGTGCCACAGGGGGTAATATTTTGGTTAAGTCTTCTAACGCCGCTTGGGATATTATTGAGAATAAGTCTAGAGTGCAAACTAAGAGTGTTCGGACCAATGCCGCTAGTGCTAGCACTAGTTACAACGACAAGAGACTTGACAAAATTACTTCGCTTCTTGAATCGCTTGCTGCCCACACCGCTAACAACACCAAAAGCATCAACGCTCAAAACGATCAGATCAATGTTGTAAGCCAACCATGTGAAATATGCGGGGGTCCTCACTCTTACACTACTTGCACCTCCACCCAATACTATCCTTGTGAAAATGTTAACGCAGCATACGTAACCTATCCTCCAGCCGGTTATCAAGCTCGTCCTCAAGGAGACCGTAACTTGCTCAGCTATCGCTCAAACAACTTTCTCTCACCGCCCGGTTCTCCTCCAACCAATCAAAACCAACAACAAAACCTTAACCGAACCAACCAAAACCAACCTCGAGCCCCTTACCAACCACCTCAAAGACAACCATATCCACCTCAAAATCCTACTCAAGTTTACCAACCCGCTCCTTACCAACCACCTGCTTATCAAGCACCTCCTCCTACCCAACCCACCGTTTTCAACCATGAGGTCGAAACGTACATGCGGACGAATGATGTGTTGGTGAAGAATCTGCAGACCCAAATTATTAATTTGAAGGGCGACATGGTGAAACAAGGGAATGATCTTAGAGCCGATATGCGAAACTCTTTGAGTAGTCAAACGAATGACCTAAGGGACATGATGGCTGGTTTTTTCCAAGGTAATCAAACCTCTTCTTCGGGTACTCTTCCGAGTAACACCGTGGCTAATCCAAGAGGGGAGATGAAAGCAATCACCACTCGCAGTGGAAAAGGTACCAAGGAACCCGAGCTTCCTATACCTACACTGGTGATTGTGACAAAGGAAAACGAGTCCACTATTCCCATTCCTCCACCTCTTATTTCTACCCCTCCACCACCCAAGGATGTGAGTGATCCTACTATTCCAAAGCTTTCCTCTTCTTCTGATATACCTTATCCCTCAAGGTTGAGGAAAGAGAAGCTCAAAAGCAAGGACGATATTCAAGTTTCAAACTTTCTCAAAATGTTTAAACAATTGAATTTCAACATCTCCTTCGCTGAGGCTCTTGCTCACATGCCTAAATATGCGAAGATGTTTAAAGATCTTCTTAGTGACAAGGAAAAGCTTCTTGATATTGCTAATACCCAACTTAACGAGAATTGCTCCGCGGTTCTCTTAAGGAAATTGCCAACCAAACTTGGTGATCCGGGTCGCTTCTTAATCCCTTGCAACTTCCCGGGAGTAGAGAATTGCATGGCCCTAGCCGATCTAGGTGCTAGTATCAATTTAATGCCTCTAAGCGTTTGGAAGCAATTATCTCTCCCTGAGCTAGTCCCCACCAAAATGAATTTGGAATTAGCTAACCGTACGGTTGCTTATCCAGTGGGGATAGCCGAAGACGTTTTCGTCGGCGTTGACAAATTCACCTTCCCGGTGGATTTTGTTGTCGTTGACTACGAGATGGATCCTCGGGTTCCATTAATCGTTGGACGTCCGTTCTTGAGGACCGGTCGCACTCTCATCGATGTAGAAGCGGTGAGCTTATCATGAGAGTTGGTGACGATCAAATTGTCTTCAACATGGGTAAGATTTCTAAACAGCCTTATTCATACGAGAGTGTTAATTGTATCGACGTTCTTGATGAGGCTTGTGAAGAACACTTTAAAGATGCTTGTAACAGTAGTCTTACCTCTCTTCCCAATGTTGAGACCGTTGCCTCTGTTGCTCCATCACTAACTCCATTTTGAGAAAGTGATTTCCTTCTGACTGAATTTGAAGCAACTTTGGGAGATGTGAACTTACAATATGACGATTCTCCCACCGATTGGGATGAAGACATTCGTACCATTGAGAAACTTCTCAATGAGGACCATATTTCCCCACCATCTCCCAAGGATATTGCTATCGATGAACCGAATTTGATTGCGCCTTCCACCGAAAATCCTCCGGATTTAGAGCTTAAGGAATTACCGTCACATCTCGAGTACGTGTTCCTTGAAGAAAAGAAGAAGTCTCCCGTCATCATCGCTAAGGACTTGAAAGAAGAAGAAAAATCTCGCCTTATCGTCGTGCTTAAAGATCATAAGAAGGCAATTGCTTGGAAAATTTCCGATATCCGCGGAATTGATCCAAACTTTTGTACTCACAAAATTCTCATGGAAGATGACTTTAAACCCGCAATCCAAAGCCAAAGAAGGCTTAATCCTCGAACTCATGACGTCATCAAACAAGAGGTTATCAAACTTCTTGATGCCGACATGATTTACCCTATTTTCGATTCGCCATGTGTAAGTCCGATCCATTGTGTGCCTAAGAAGGGCGGAATAACCGTTGTTCCCAATGAACACAACGAGTTGATTCCTACTCGTCTCGTTACTAGGTGGAGAGTTTGTATCGACTATCGCAAACTCAATGATGCCACGAGAAAAGATCACTTTCCTCTTCCTTTCATGGATCAAATGCTCGAGCGTCTAGCAGGTAATGACTATTATTGCTTCTTAGACGGTTTCACCGGGTATTTTCAAATTCCCATCGATCCCAAAGACCAAGAGAAAACCACATTCACTTGTCCCTACGGAACATTTGCTTACAAACGCATGCCTTTCGGCTTATGCAATGCTCCTGGGACGTTCTAAAGGTGTATGATGGCTATCTTCCATGAAATGGTTGAAGAAACTATGGAAGTCTTCATGGATGATTTCTCGGTTTATGGCGATTCATTCTCTTCTTGCCTTGCCAATTTGGAACGCATGCTTAAGCGGTGTGAAGACACTCGCCTTGTTCTGAATTGGGAAAAATGCCATTTCATGGTAAAAGAAGGCATCATGCTAGGACACAAAATCTCCAAAGCCGGTCTTGAAGTGGACCGTGCTAAAGTCGATGTTATTGCTAAATTGCCTCCACCTTCAACCGTGAAGGGTGTGAGAAGTTTCCTCGGTCATGCGGGCTTCTACCGTCAATTTATCAAAGATTTTTCTAAAATCGCTCGCCCGATGACCCACCTCTTGGAAAAAGATACTCCTTTTATCTTTTCCAAAGAGTGTATTGAAGCCTTCAACTTTCTTAAGGATAAGCTAACTAAGGCACCGTTCTTGGTTACCCCTAATTGGGAGCTACCTTTCGAATTGATGTGCGATGCTAGCGACTTTGCTATTGGAGCGGTTTTGGGCCAAAGAGTGAATAAACACTTCCAACCGATCCACTACGCTAGCAAGACAATGACTGGGGCTCAATTGCATTACACGACAACCGAAAAAGAGCTTTTAGCTGTTGTCTATGCTTTTGAAAACTTTCGCCCCTATCTTGTCCTTTCTACCACCATCGTGTATACCGATCATTCCGCATTGAAATACTTGTTAGCTAAACAAGATTCTAAACCAAGACTTCTTCGCTGGGTTTTGCTACTTCAAGAATTTAAAATCGAAATTCGTGATAAGAAGGGAGCTGAAAACCTAGCCGCAGATCATCTCAGTAGACTTGAGGATCCTTATCAAGGGGATCATCCGAACAAAGAGATCAATGACTCTTTTTCCCTTGAGACCTTAATGTCTATCAACTCGAATTTTGATGAAACCTCATGGTTTGCGGACATTGCAAACTACTTGGCGGGTGGAATTCTCATTGACGGGTTAACATCCCAACAAAAGAAGAAGTTTTTTAAAGATATTAAGACTTACTTTTGGGATGACCCGTATCTTTTCAAACAATGCGCTGATTTGATTATTCGCCGATGTGTTGATGGACCGGCAACTTTAGACATTCTCGAAGCTTGCCACAAAGGACCCACCGGTGGTCACTTTGGTCCCAACTTCACTGCAAAGAAAGTGTTGGACTCTGGATTTTATTGGCCCTCCATTTATCGTGACGCTCACGAAATGGTGGAAAATTGTGATGCTTACCAACGACAAGGCAAGATCACACATAAAGATGAGATGCCTCAAAATTTCATACAAGAATGTGTAATATTTGATATATGGGGCATCGACTTTATGGGGCCATTCCCTTCATCTAAAGGAAACAAATACATCCTTGTAGCCGTTGACTACGTTTCTAAATGGGTTGAAGCCAAAGCTTTACCCACTAACGACGCAAGGGTGGTTTGTAACTTTTTGAAGTTGCTATTCGCTAGATTCGGTGTGCCTCGTGCCATTATTAGTGATCGCGGGACTCATTTTTGCACTGATCAATTCGCAAGAGTCATGGCTAAGTATGGTGTAAATCATCGTCTTTCCACCGCATACCACCCACAAACTAATGGGCAGGCTGAAATATCTAACCGAGGGTTAAAGCGAATTCTTGAACGAACCGTGGGAGAGCATCGTGCCTCATGGGCCGATAAACTTGATGATGCTCTGTGGGCTTTTCGTACCGCATACAAGACTCCGATTGGTTGTACACCATATCGTCTCGTGTACGGGAAAGCGTGCCACCTCCCCATTGAGTTGGAGCACAAGGCTTACTGGGCCTTGAAGTGGGCTAACTTCGACATCAACAAAGCCGGTGACCTACGCAAAATCCAACTCAATGAGCTTCATGAACTCAGGAATGATGCTTATGAAAATTCCTTGATCTATAAGGAAAAGACTAAGCTCATTCATGACTCCAAGATTAAAAACCCAGAGTTCCAAGTTGGAGACAAAGTTTTACTCTTCAACTCTCGGTTGAAAATCTTTTCGGGCAAGCTGAAATCTCGTTGGTCCGACCCATTCACCATTGCCCAAATTTTTCCATATGGTACTCTCGAGCTCGCTCAACCTAATGGACCTAATTTTAAGGTGAATGGCCAACGAGTGAAGTTGTACTTTGGTTAGGACATCTCTCATGAGATGATTCCATCCCTCACCACGTTTCCCATGAACTAGTTTTGGGTCGAGTCAGGCTCGTGACTCGGTTATAAAAAACAAGCGCTCCTCGGAAGGCAACCCGAGTATCTATCCTTTTCCGTTTTACCTCCTAAGTGTAGGGGGACCTATATAGGTTGTTTGTGTTTGTGTGGTGATGTGATTACAGGGATGAATGCACTTTTGGAACCTTTGAAGAACCGTGCTCCCGTGTTATCCGCGATCCGGTTCTATCTCTCAACTATCGTGATTCAATTTTCTTCATTCTCACATTTGAAATTGATCACTTTAGTCGTCTCTTCCTTAACTTGATTTAACCAACGTGCACAATGTCATAAGTGTAGGAGAGATTTTTCCCCCATGCTTAAACATTGAGGACAATGTTTATCTTAAGTGTAGGGGAGACTTCTATCGAAGTTTTAAGTGGACTTTTCCATTAAAATGCCTTCATTTAACCGGAAAATCATCTTTTTCAAATTTTTAATTAACTTTGGCCAGATAGTCGTAATTTTTAAATTTTTATCGTTGCTTTCATATGTATATATCCCACAATAAAGTCAAAAATATTAATAAAGTGGTGTAGCAAGTTTTGAAGTCTTTGACATATTAGGCCCGTTGCGATTATTTTGACTCAACCCGAATAGACTTATCCAAGTTTATTCTAGCAAGTATCCTTAACCATGTAGACCTTAATTGGTTTATTAGGCTAAGCATCCACGAGTCTCATTACTTGAGATTTTAAATTGTGGAGAACGAGAAATGATAGAGCCAATTATAAGTCGGTATTCTTGCACAAGCACACTTGGTGTGATTATAAGCCTATTCTCCCATCGCTTGCTAATAATTTATCTACAGTAAGTAAGGTCGTACAATTTTATTGAATAACTTAGCTTCTAGCCCAAGATCGTTTAAAAGTTGCTCGGTAATGATAAGAGTTCATAGCCAAGGCATAACTAATGAAGCGGGGCGCGAAGATTGGCGAGTCCGAAAAGGCCCTAACAAGGCATGAGGATTCCATTTTATTGCTAAAGATCCAAGGTGATGTGAAAGGCATTATTCCCAAAAGCAATATGAAGGATCAAGACTCACGACGAAAAGCAATCAACTCCCATAAAGATCATGGAGAAGTCTATCTGAAAAGACCCAACAAGGTATGAGGATAAATAGATCCAAGTCCGAAAAGGAGGCGGATCGTTGTATCTCAAAATCCCAATTAACGATTGAAGAAATAATGATGAAGTCGTGGTCAACAAAGTTGGAGTATCCCTCAAAAGTCTCCAAGTGAAGAAACTCCATTAACGAAGAGAAGACCATTATCTCAAGAACGTCTCTCAAGATATGAAGTATGAAGTACATGCCAAATATCGGCCCGAGAAAGGTCTCAAACCGTGAAGCGAGTTATGCCAAGATATGAACTTTTTGAGGTCCCGAGAAGCAGTTTTAAGAGATTTTGTCCTTTAGCTAACTATTAATCAAATCGTCCTACTTTGCTTTCAGCCTAAATAAACTATCGCAATAACTCCAAAAATGCATCTTCGTGATCATTCTAAGACAACAACAAAATATAAGAGATACACCTAGGAATAAGGGAGTTTAAGCATATAATTAAGCCATGTGTGTAAGTGTTTGTTTTGATAACTTATAATAACAATGATCTCGTTTTTAAACTTAGTTTGGGGAACGTGAAACTCGAGGGTGATAAATCTTCGCAGCACCGAAGCCCTAATGTAAGTCTTAGATCTCTTTGCAAGTTATTTCCATGTATCTATTTTCAAGTGAAAATCGTTTTCTATCCCTTTTGTCTCCTTTAAAAGCTTTATTTCTTCATAGTGGTTTAAATTTTTGTTTTAGTAGTATATTAATAAGGCCAAGGTTGATTGATTATGAGAAAAGTGTAAAATTGGTTTATCACTAAGCATTGCATGAGGGCATGGCAATGGTTAAGTGTGACAACCGTGGTATTGAGGTTCGTCACTTGGTCTTACTTTTAGTTTATTTTATGTGTGACTACTTGATTTTTGTGCTTACGTGTTTATTTTGTGTGAACGAGGTTGGTGTGATTATCGTTTATGAGTATAGAGTACTCATAAGTAAATCGAGGAACGGTTAATTCATGTTCATGAGATCACAATTAGTGACTATGAAATGAAATGGTGATATTTTGGTGGTTACGTATACGTATAAGTATTATAGTAATAGTGTATTTTTTTAGGATTTACGGTTTAGCATTTAGAGGTCTCTGGTGAGGTAATTATCCATATGAATATTTTTCGGGGTGGTTTTAGGTCATTTAGGACTTAATTATAAAGTTTATTTCAAAATTTGAGATTTTTTTATAAAAGTGTATATTTTACGTCTTTTACGGTAAAACGCGTAAATTTGACTAGTTTTACGGTTTTGAGGTTTTGGGAGTTTTAGGAGCTGAAATAAATTAAGGTAAATTAAGGTAATATTAATAAGATATTAATTAACAATAAAAAGAAAAAAAAAATAAAGAAAAAAACGAAATTAGGGGTGTTTGGGTCGGTTTAGAAGAGAAAAAAAAGGAAAAAAGGAAAAGATTTAAGGAAAGTGGGCTTTGGGTTGGACTAGGATTCACCCATACCCTATATAATGTATATACTAAACCAAATTCATTATTTTTCTCCTGGAGATGAAGGAAATTCGTGAGTCTTATAAAAAATTAGGGTTCTTCATAAAATTTGGGGGTTTTCATAAATCCAAGGTAAATCTTCAAATCCCTTTTTAATTAAATTGTTTTTATGTTTTCTTTAATAATCTTATGATGGATTTAGGTTAGGGTTTAATATAAAAACAGTAAATTAATGTTATAATAATAAGGTTATAATGATTACATAAGTTAGGGTTTGTAATTAGTGGGGTTAGGGTTAATTAATTAGTTTAATTTGATTAAACCCGTTTTTTTTAAAAACTGGACAGAATTTTGAGTCAATTGTTTTGATCATATTGGGAGTTCTACAAACTCTTATTTTGCGATCCAAGTATCCCTGAAAAGGTAATTGAAGTGGCTTTCCAATGAAAGAAACTAGAACTAAATTGGAGGTAGAAAAGTGGGTCAAAAACAGGTTACAACAGTCGGAGGTCAAAACAGTTTTGAAGTCAGCCTGTTTTCTTTTTAAGTTTTGGGTTGTTTGGGGTACTTAGGGTTGCATTGGGATCTTCTAACGAACATGAGAGATGGTTTATATATTATAGTAAGTATCTGCACTTGGGCTAAGGTTGTGGTTTAGGGTAAGACCCCCTAATCCTAACAAACTTTTTGTAAGTTTAAAATCAGTAAATCTGGAGTGACAAAAGTATATATATATATATCGGGGCCTTAACAGTAGCTTTAAGGTTAGGGCAAGTGGGAGATGTTATCTAACATATGTAAGGGCATAAATATTCCCTTTACAGAGATCATGGGTGTGTTTAGGTGGGTGTTTGGCTTATAGTTTGGAGACCTAAAACTGGGACTGTTTTTGATAAAATGTTAACGGGATGTGTTATGAAGTAAAACGAGTTAAGGGATTTATAGAGGGGTGTAATGAGATTCTTAGAGCATATATATGAGGTATATATATGGGAGAAGGTTAGATGTCCATCATAGGTTGATGAGCCATTTTAGTGTTTGGTTCATGTTTTGATTATGTGTTTTTGGTTGTTAGCTTTTTGCTAGTGCGCGGATGTTTGGGGAAGCTCAATCAGGTGAGTTTCATAGTCCCATGTTTAATATTGATTTTGACTTCCAGATGGGATGGAAGAGACACTGTGTTGAGTTATTTTATAAATTGATGTTGTGAATGTTTTTTAAGGTTTGTGATGGAATTGTGTGTACATTATGTGATTAACTGCTATGTGATTTTTTATTGTGTATGATTTGGATCGGGGGACACGTGCCGTCTCAGTTATTATGGTTTGACAAGGTAGTGGCCTTGTGGTTTGACAAGGTAGTGGCCTTGAGGTTTGACAAGGTAGTGGCCTTGTGGTTTGCCAAGGTAGTGGCCTTGGGGTAGGTACATAGTGTGATCATCTATGGTACCATGATGTTGTTTGGCAAGGTAGGAGCCTTGGATTGGTTTGGTATGATTAATCTTGATTGATAGTTGTTAATGCATATTTGTAACACATTGTCCATATGTTATTGTGTTGATGTTTGATATTCACAGCTTGTAACTGATTTAGCGTTGGAGTCTAAACCTATGACTCTCACCAACTTTATGTTGACGTGTTTTAGTGTCTCTTTCAGGTGAGAATGTGGTTAAGCTTGAGGATAGAAGTGGCTAGACTTGGATGCCTTAGGATTGCATATAGAAGGAGATCCCCGTTCCTTCTGAGCTTTGTTTGTTCATTTATCTAGTGATACTGTTGGCACCTATATGTTTGTTTGTTTGTGTTATTTGTTTGTCTTGGGTAAGAGGTAGGACTGTTACCTATTTACCTAGACTCCTGCATTGTTGAGATATTGTCATGACATTTGTGTCAATATTTTATGACATTTCTTATATCATTTAGTTATCTCTATAGACACGCTATTGTTGTGATGATATCCATACGTCGCGCCCCATATTCCGCCATGGTGGGGTGTGACAGAATGGTATCAGAGCCAATGGTTATAGAGAATTAGGTTGCCTAGTCGCGTAGCCTAGTCTATAGCTTAAGGGTCCCTGCATATAGGCGTCATAGGAGTATGTGTGCATTTTACATAAATTGATGTGTTGGGATGTTATTTATTGCGATGTTTTGACTAGTATGAATTGAACCATAGTAAGTTCATACTTAGCCACATGTTATTTTCTTTTCGCGTTGTGACTAGTGCGGGTTGAACCATAATCGTCCACGCTAGTCATTGTCGTATTTTGCTTAAATTGTACATTATTGTACATAATTTGGCACATGGTAGTTTCTATCTTTTGTCGAGTTATTTTACATACCTGAGGTATGTTATTTTTCTTTTGATGTTTAAGTCATGTTCCCTAAGAATCGTGTGGTGGTTCGAGTTACTAGGAGTACATGGGTAGGAAGGATTTTAAGCTGTTTCCACTCTTATGGGCGACATGACTTATATCTGATTATGTTTTCCTTTTGGATTTAGTCTATGTTGTTTTAGCTAGACTATGGATTTCGGTATTCCAAGAGTTTTACTATGTTATTTTAATAGATGGGGGTTTGGACCTATTTGGTTATGTGGTTATGAGCTTATGTGAGTAGATGGATTTATGTGTTATATGTTGTATTGATTCTTATAAGTGTCATCATAGGAGGGAGTGCATTGGGGAAAGGGTAATTGTATAAGTATGGTGGCCAACATAGTTATACAAGTACCACAACTTCAATGGGTTCTCAAGTATGATTGCATGAAAGAGGATTAGTACATGCTTGTATATGGTGAGATGTAGATATTGGGTATACGTATAATATATGGGTTTATGTAACGGCTGCCTACGATATGACTATTTTTATTAGTGTGTTATATGTTTTGGGATTATAGTGGTGTTGTGTGATTTTGGGGTCACACGATATGGTTTGGTTTTGGAGGTGGGCTTTATGCCTTGTTGTGGCACTGTGAGATGGTGATTACTCGTATGGAAAAACGAGCGTATAAAGCGATTGATTGACTTACGTGTATGATAACGAGTATATTTTGGGAGATTTAAGAGGTATATATATGCGGATGTATGTATACTACTATGTGTTAAGTTATGGTATATGGTCGTTCACCAGTTATTATAACTTGAACGTACCTTGTGTTTGTTCGTGTTTTATGGTGCTGGAGTTTAATAGAGTTCCAACGACGTTTTGAGTCTTTTGAAGTGTGTCTTGTAGCGTATTCTTTGAGTTTCGTATTTCACGTGTATGTTTTAAAATGGTGTTTTTGGTTTCAAGCCTATTGAAATAACTTGGGATTTCTTTTGAGATAATGGAATCTTTTGTGTTGGGTCTTACATTTCTTTTGGTCGGTATATATTGAGAAAAAGGGGGACTTGGAAATCTATTATAGGGTTAGATAATTGGTTGTATTCGGTAAAATAAGGGTAAGGTGTTGGAGTCGTGTTTGAAACAAGGTGCAACATAAGATTTTTTTTAATCAACACTTATTTATTTCAAATTCTAAAAGACTTTCTTTAAAATAAAGCGAAGTAAAATTTCTTTCTACTTACATAGTTTATATAATTGGGTTTAACCGATTCACGTCATTTATAATTATTAATACGAGGTTAAATTGAGTTTATGAAGGTTACAGATACAATTATATCTTTCATTTAAAAGGATTGCATTAATCACTAAGTTTATTCTTTAATTTTAAAACAACTAGTATAAAATTGTTTTGGTCATAACTTGTTCGTTTTTAGAGCTTTTTGGATGATTCAAAAGACTAAAATTATTTACTCGGAACGTACGTTTCAAATATTCAGAATGTATAGTCATGGGAGGTCAGTATCCTGGTCGAAATTATTGTACAAGTGTCGTGTTAAAAGTTGAGTTTGAATAGTAGTTTATTTTTTATAATTTGGGATGCACGGGATACCTAGTTTTTGAGTTGAGTTTGAGTTCGTCAAGAGGGTTGTTTGTAGATTGTTTGGGTCACATAGATGTGGGAGGTAATAATAAATAAAAAAAAGATATATATTCTTTTGGAAAAGTCGATCTTTTGCACGGTTTAAATAATATGTCGCGGGGCGTAATATGTTTTGGTTGCCATTGGGTGTTTCTTGGATTATTTTTCGTTGTCATGGGTCATTTGGAAATTGATACATGTTTTGGGTTTGAGTTTTCTTTGGAGTCTCGTGGTTTTTGATTTGTTTTAATTGGTGCACGTGAAATGTCCTTAGTTATCCGTGGGTTTAATTCGTCGATCGTATCTGGTGTATTCAGGATGTAGTTTTGGTTTTGTATGGTTTAGGAGCGTTGAGGTAGAACCATGAATAGAGCAAGTAGGAGAAGTGAGAGGAGTTGTAGTTAGTGTCTTCCAAGGCAAATCGTTGATGGAGTAAATTAAGAACAAGAGCTGTTAGAAATTGCAAGGAATTTATTCGTATTGCCGCTAAGAGAGGGTGTGAGGAGGACATAGTTGAAATTGCTAAGGATGTTGTATGAACGCTTTGGGTTTACGGTTATGCATTTGGCTTCGCCAAAGCACTAGCGGTTTTCATGGAGTCAATGAACCGAGTGTGCATGAACGTATATAAACGAGTTGTCATCGGGAGCATCGACGACATCTTGATCTACTCAAATCGTAGAAGGAGGATGAGGCGAATTATGTGTTGGTTTTGGAGTTGTTAGTAAAGGGAATGAAACGTGAGATTTTCAAGTGTGAGTTTTAGGATTTAGTTGGCCAGGACTAGTAGTCAGAGATGATGGCATATCGTAGAACCAGCAAGGGGCGAAGTGAAGAAGGACGAGGAAGCATTTTGGAGGCTGAAGAGGTGGATTGGATGATGAGCAGATCTTGGCATTATCGGAAGGACTGGATGAATTCACGAAGCATGACGATACGTGGAGCAGGGATTTGGACGCGTACGAGGACGAAAAAGAAAGGCGATCGCTTATACGTTGCAGGAACTGAAGATTTGGAAGAACTGGATAGACTTAGTTAGTGGAGTTGGACTGTTATATCTGCCTAGAATGCTAGAGGCATTTGGTGTACGAGACGTGGAGAATGATCTATACGGATCATGAACGTCTCCAACACATATTCAATCATCTTGATTGAACATTTGGCAAAGGTGAGGGGTGGATTTAAGTGATGAAAGAAAAATATGCAAGGCCAAGTACCATCTGGGAAAGGCAAGCATGGTTGATGAGACTTGGAATAAGAAGAATGAAGTGAAGCTGAGACAAACTTGAACTATATGGATGACGTATTAGGGTGGTTTGGATGAAGGATGTAGGTTGCACGAGTTGAGTTGTCTAAAGCAGAGAACGCGTCAACATGTATGTTGCGTGGCTTGGACAACCATATTGAGAAAGGGACGTAGACTATACTTCCTACATAGATAGGAGTAGCTTAGAAAGGGGCGATGTAAGGACGAAATTGGTGAAAGGGATACATAATGGGGTGGAGGAATAGGTAAGATGAGAGTTGGGTGATAGTCGATAAGACTGACTAATTCATCTCATATTTCAAGAGGAATGAGAAGTCACGTGGTTGAGAAGTTGGAAGGATTGCGTACGGATGTGATGGAATATAGGGTTTTGCGTAAAGGTTAGCCTAATATGTATGTAGTGCCTTATGAAGGATTATGGCAAGGGAAGAAACGAAGGGAAGCATCACATGGTGATGTATGGTAGGAGTTGAGGAAGAAGAAGGAAGTGTGTATAGAAGCGAAGCATGAATGAAATAGGTCGAGATAGGAACCGGAGGTAAAACTTTGGTAGAGCTTAATGAGTAGAATGAGAGCAACAAGGGATGCTATGTAGAAAAGGAGGAAACCACTAGAGTTAGTGACAGAGTTATGTATGAAGTTTCACCCATAGTAACGGGTGGTATGTTTTGGTAAAATAGAAGAGTTGATGTAGAGTTTTGTAGGTCCATATAAGATCTTTGGAAAGATCGGACCATTAGCTTATGAGCATAGAATTACCTGGGGGAAATGAGTTGTATACATGATACATTTCATGTATTGGGATTGGTAAATGTTGTTTGAGGATGCATATTTGCATGTCCGGTTATTCGGGTTTTGTGCTAATAAGAGTCTTTGTTTTATCGAAGAGTCATTTGCGAGATTTATTGACTGTGAGGTCAAGAGTTTGGCAACGGGTTTAATTATTTTTGGTTTGTTGTTGTGGTATCTTGAAACTTGAACTGAAGTTCACGTGGAAATGAGAGGAGTTCATTTAGAACAAGTATCCTCGTGTGATTTGTTGTCTGTGTGTTGATCCTAAGGAGTAAATCTCGGGACGAGATTTCTATTAGGAGGGAGTGATGTGACAACCGTGGTTTTGAGGTTCGTCACTTGGTCTTACTTTTAGTTTATTTTATGTGTGACTACTTGATTTTTGTGCTTACGTGTTTATTTTGTGTGAACGAGGTTGGTGTGATTATCGTTTATGAGTATAGAGTACTCATAAGTAAATCGAGGAACGGTTAATTCATGTTCATGAGATCACAATTAGTGACTATGAAATGAAATGGTGATATTTTGGTGGTTACGTATACGTATAAGTATTATAGTAATAGTGTATTTTTTTAGGATTTACGGTTTAGCATTTAGAGGTCTCGGGTGAGGTAATTATCCATATGAATATTTTTCGGGATGGTTTTAGGTCATTTAGGACTTAATTATAAAGTTTATTTCAAAATTTGAGATTTTTTATAAAAGTGTATATTTTACGTCTTTTACGGTAAAACGCGTAAATTTGACTAGTTTTACGGTTTTGAGGTTTTGGGAGTTTTAGGAGCTGAAATAAATTAAGATAAATTAAGGTAATATTAATAAGATATTAATTAACAATAAAAAGAAAAAAAAATAAAGAAAAAAACGAAATTAGGGGTGTTTGGGTCGGTTTAGAAGAGAAAAAAAAGGAAAAAAGGAAAAGATTTAAGGAAAGTGGGCTTTGGGTTGGACTAGGATTCACCCATACCCTATATAATGTATATACTAAACCAAATTCATTATTTTTCTCCTGGAGATGAAGGAAATTCGTGAGTCTTATAAAAAATTAGGGTTCTTCATAAAATTTGGGGGTTTTCATAAATCCAAGGTAAATCTTCAAATCCCTTTTTAATTAAATTGTTTTTATGTTTTCTTTAATAATCTTATGATGGATTTAGGTTAGGGTTTAATATAAAAACAGTAAATTAATGTTATAATAATAAGGTTATAATGATTACATAAGTTAGGGTTTGTAATTAGTGGGGTTAGGGTTAATTAATTAGTTTAATTTGATTAAACCCGTTTTTTTTAAAAACTGGGCAGAATTTTGAGTCAATTGTTTTGATCATATTGGGAGTTCTACAAACTCTTATTTTGCGATCCAAGTATCCCTGAAAAGGTAATTGAAGTGGCTTTCCAATGAAAGAAACTAGAACTAAATTGGAGGTAGGGAAGTGGGTCAAAAACAGGTTACAACAGTCGGAGGTCAAAACAGTTTTGAAGTCAGCCTGTTTTCTTTTTAAGTTTTGGGTTGTTTGGGGTACTTAGGGTTGCATTGGGATCTTCTAACGAACATGAGAGATGGTTTATATATTATAGTAAGTATCTGCACTTGGGCTAAGGTTGTGGTTTAGGGTAAGACCCCCTAATCCTAACAAACTTTTTGTAAGTTTAAAATCAGTAAATCTGAAGTGACAAACGTATATATATATATATCGGGGCCTTAACAGTAGCTTTAAGGTTAGGGAAAGTGGGATATGTTATCTAACATATGTAAGGGCATAAATATTACCTTTACAGAGATCATGGGTGTGGTTAGGTGGGTGTTTGGCTTATAGTTTGGAGACCTAAAACTGGGACTGTTTTTGATAAAATGTTAACGGGATGTGTTATGAAGTAAAACGAGTTAAGGGATTTATAGAGGGGTTTAATGAGATTCTTAGAGCATATATATGAGGTATATATATGGGAGAAGGTTAGATGTCCATCATAGGTTGATGAGCCATTTTAGTGTTTGGTTCATGTTTTGATTATGTGTTTTTGGTTGTTAGCTTTTTGCTAGTGCGCGGATGTTTGGGGAAGCTCAATCAGGTGAGTTTCATAGTCCCATGTTTAATATTGATTTTGACTTCCAGATGGGATGGAAGAGACACTGTGTTGAGTTATTTTCTAAATTGATGCTGTGAATGTTTTTTAAGGTTTGTGATGGACTTGTGTGTACATTATGTGATTAACTGCTATGTGATTTTTTATTGTGTATGATTTGGATCGGGGGACACGTGCCGTCTCAGTTATTATGGTTTGACAAGGTAGTGGCCTTGTGGTTTGACAAGGTAGTGGCCTTGAGGTTTGACAAGGTAGTGGCCTTGTGGTTTGCCAAGGTAGTGGCCTTGGGGTAGGTACATAGTGTGATCATCTATGGTACCATGATGTTGTTTGGCAAGGTAGGAGCCTTGGATTGGTTTGGTATGATTAATCTTGATTGATAGTTGTTAATGCATATTTGTAACACATTGTCCATATGTTATTGTGTTGATGTTTGATATTCACAGCTTGTAACTGATTTAGCGTTGGAGTCTAAACCTATGACTCTCACCAACTTTATGTTGACGTGTTTTAGTGTCTCTTTCAGGTGAGAATGTGGTTAAGCTTGAGGATAGAAGTGGCTAGACTTGGATGCCTTAGGATTGCATATAGAAGGAGATCCCCGTTCCTTCTGAGCTTTGTTTGTTCATTTATCTAGTGATACTGTTGGCACCTATATGTTTGTTTGTTTTTGTTATTTGTTTGTCTTGGGTAAGAGGTAGGACTGTTACCTATTTACCTAGACTCCTGCATTGTTGAGATATTGTCATGACATTTGTGTCACTATTTTATGACATTTCTTATATCATTTAGTTATCTCTATAGACACGCTATTGTTGTGATGATATCCATACGTCGCGCCCCATATTCCGCCATGGTGGGGTGTGACATTAAGTGTAGGGGATTTGATAGGTGTGAAAACACCCATCCTTTTACCATTTATTTCTTACTAAAACAAGACCAAAACGCGCATTTAATGTCATTTGTTTGGAATTATGCGTGGTTGTGTGTTTGTTGTGTTTTCAGAGCCAACCGGATAAATATTGAAGAAAACATGGGATTGCACGGGTTTTATCAAGGAAAAAGACGAAAAGACGAAGTCTATAGTCCAAGAGATGCAAAAGATTTGAAGTCAATGGGCCTATTTGAAGATTTATCGAAGAAAAGGACCAAAGATGGAAGATTTACATATGTCGTAGAACTCAAGTCTATTAAACGAAGAAATTAAAAGACGAGTTGAATTTATTCGTCGACAAATCCCGAATCAGAATCGAAAACGTCAACTTTACTGAAAAGACGAGAAGACGAAAAGAAAGGAAGAAAGCCCACTCACCAACCAACTACACCTCCTATAAATAGAGATCCCCTCCCACACATTAGACTAGTTTTTTAGTTTTTCATTTTCCAGTTTCTCTCTTTTTCTTGTTTCATAGGGTAACCAAGACCATTAAGGTGTTGGTGATTTTTCATCTTTGATTTCACAAGTTCTTGTAAGTTTTAATCCTTCATTTTGATTGTTTAACATTAATCTTTCAACATAATCTTTCATTTCATCTTGTTCATCTTTCTCTTGTTGATTTAAAGTTTTAAAGTTTTATTTTGTTGAGTTTGATCTTCAAAAGTAAGTGGGTTTTGTGTTTTTATTGTTTTGGTTTGATGTTTATGATTAGTAGATGATTAGTGGTTAAATTAGTTTAAGTTTTGGTTAAAAACTTTGTTGATTTTGGTTAAATTCGTGGCTTTGTTGGTTTCCCTGTTCTTCGCGTCTTCATCATTCCCCAGATTCCGAATCAAATTAATATTCCGAACCAAGGGATTTGTCATTATATTCCGGATAAACATATTATTCCGGATGAAGCTTTTGCCCAGTATGTTCCGAACCAGCTGATTTCATTTTTATTCCGAACGAGCAAGTTTTTCTTAAATGTTCCGGATGAGCAAGAGTATTCCGAACCAAGGTCTTCAGTTAGTCATTCCGAGCCAGTGTCTTCATTCAGAATAATCAATATTCCGAATGAATGATTTTTCTCGATCAATGTTTTTTTTATTCCGAGTGAGCAAGTGTTCCAAATCACCAAATATTCCGGATGAACCAAAATGTTCTGGATCAAAGTTTTATTCCGAATGAAGTGTTTTTGTTAATTATTCCGCATGAAGAATATATTCCGAATCAAGGTTTCTGTTTAGTGTATTCCGGATCAAGCATAAATATTCCGAATTAGTGACTTTTTCTAAGTTAAGGTTTTTAACTATTTTATTTTAATTCAAGTTTTATTAATTGCTTTTAATTAATTGCTCTTAGTTTATCTTTATTTACTTCACGCATTTACCTTTTTAATAGTATAGAAAACCAAACCCCTTATTAGTAACCAAGAACAACTATTCCACTTTGAACCGTGATCGATTCGAGAAGATACCGAGAACTTAATTGAACCCATTAAAAAGCCTTGTATCGTTCCTCATGTGTCTGGTATTCTCCTGTCCCAAAAGAAGTATATTTTGGAGCTATTACATGATGGTTTATATAGTTCATAACAATTATTTAAAACCCTAATATGGATCAAAGAACTCATAGCGGAAGCGATTAACAAGATCATTAATTTAACACAATTACATTAATCAAGATTAGGGTTACATACCTTTATCCTAGCAAGATCCACAAGACGACGAAACGGACGGCAACTAGGGTTTATCACGAACACCACCAAGAATATAATCTAAAGGAAGATTATATCACGTTCTTGTACACACGTAATACAACGAATTAACCGTGAGTCTAGCACGATCAAACCGAGCTTCAACGCTTATGGAGTATCTACCCAATAACCCTAGAGAGGGATTAGGACTAGATATTTAACTAAATCGAAAACCAACCGAAACCCTAATTGGTGAGGGTGTGGCGATCGCAGGGAGAGAAGAGAAGGGGAGGGACAAAAATTATGAAGGCCTTGGGGTTGTTTATATAGGCTTGGCATTCCTTGGGCTCCAAGTAATAAACACGAATTAGGAAACAAAAAGTTTCCCTCTCCCCCCTCCTTGTTTGGCCGACGGCTACACCACCCTTAAGGGGTGTTTGTGTAGTTTTTCCTACTCCTTCTTTTAGCTTCTATTTAGTTTCCATAACGGTCGTTATAACTTAACTTTTATTTATCAACGATCGTTAGTTAAGCTTAGGTTTGATTTAATAAATATATATAAAATATATTTAATAAATAAATTAACTCTTTACGTTATGTGTGCAATCCCGTGATCCCGAGTTCGATCCTATCTCACGACTATTAATTTTAAGTCCATAAACTTTCAGCTCCCACTTGGACAAAATTCTAATATCGTGATTACATTGACTAGCGTCTAGTTACACTAGCAATGTCACTAGTACAAACCGGGTAAGGTCTCCTGGACAAGAACCTTTTAATGATTACATCATTATTATTATCCTTTCATTTCAAATACGCTTGTTAACAAGGATATGAATCTCAGTCATTCCTTCATTAACTATTCTTTTCTCGTTTACGGATATAGCAAGATTACCAAAACACATTTGGGTGTGGCCACACAAAAATCTTACTACTTCCCCGAGGGGCCCAGTTGTATTTATACTTCAAATAACAATTTGAAGGAAAAGAATCCCATTTCGACTACAAGCAAAACACATGAACTTCGCAACACTTCTGAAAATAACCCTTATGGCTACCAATTACGTTTAGCGTTAGGTTACCTTACAGAAATGCACTAC
The DNA here is from genome assembly GCA_025667525.1 of Glebionis coronaria. NCBI lineage: Eukaryota > Viridiplantae > Streptophyta > Magnoliopsida > Asterales > Asteraceae > Glebionis > Glebionis coronaria. The sequence goes on from CM046876.1 coordinate 16,085,628, forward strand.
ATTCAATGCAGTTTTCTGGTATCTCAGGTCTAAGGATAACTATTTATGATTTACTTAATGACAAAGATCCATAAAGTAAAATCACATAGTTGGGATAAGTCCAATATTTGATCCATCAAATATCTTCCAAAACTGACCAATATACTTTCAAGTATACTCTGTCACTATTTTGAATTGTCTTAGTTTAAAAATATTCCCATATTATTAATCGACAACGGACATTTAGAAACATCAAAATGCTCACGGATTAAAACATGTAAAATAGGATACAAAATCAAATAACAGAAAAATAAACGAAACCCAATCTTTATTTCATCAATTCAATATGTCTTACATCCTTTATCCAAACACTAATCAACAGATTTATTGCATGAATTCGCTAGCTAGTTGCAGCCCAATTGCCTTGGCATGCTTAACTACCTTTGGCCTAGATAAAGCCTTAGTAAAAGGATCAGCTACGTTATCATTTGTGTGAACTTTTATCAATTTTATTTCTCGAGCTTCCACTTGTTCTCGAACGTCGTGATATCTACGTTTAAAGTGTCTGGCGCCCTTCATGACTCCAGGGTCATTGGCGAATATTATTGCCGCAGAATTGTCGCAATATATACCAATAGGTTCTTTAATTGAAGGCATCACTCCAAGATCTCCAATAAACTTCCTAATCCAAACAGCTTCCATTGCGGCTTCTGAAGCGGCCATGTACTCAGATTGAGTCGCATGCATAGCAATGGTTTTCTGCTTACTGCTCTTCCAGTCAACTGCTCCTCCATTGATGACAAACACGTAACCCGTCTGAGACTTCGTATCGTCTTTATCACATTGCCATGACGCATCACAGAACCCTGTTACATTCAGTTCTGTGTCTGGTTTACCCCCGAATACAAAAAACATATCTTTCGTACTCCTCAAATACTTTAGAATATGCTTAACAGCAGTCCAGTGGAACTTTCCTGGATTCTGTTGGTATCTACTGACCAAGTTCTGAGCAAACGCCACATCAGGCCTTGTACATCTTACATCATACATAATAGATCCTACCGCCGAAGCATAAGGCACCTTCTTCATGTAAGCCACCTCTTCAGGTGATGATGCATCTTTCTCATGACTTAACTCATGCTTAACCTCCATCGGTAAGAAACCTTTCTTAGAGTTATGCATGTTGTATTTCTTTAATATCTTATCAATATAAGCATCTTGACTAAGACCAATTAACCGTCTACTCCTATCTCGATAGATTTTAATTCCCAGAATATATGCAGCATCTCCCAAATCTTTCATAGAAAAACATTTACCAAGATAATCCTTAACTTCCTTAAGTCTTGGAATGTTACTTCCCATGATTAATATGTCATCGACATATAGAATTAGGAACACTACATTACTCCCACTAGCTTTGCGGTATACACATGGCTCATCACGATTTTGAATAAATCCGAACTTTTTGATTTCTTCATCAAATCGCTTATTCCATTGACGTGATGCTTGCTTCAAACCATAAATGGATCTTTGAAGTTTGCACACGCGCTTTGGATATTTAGGATCAACATACCCTTCCGGTTGTTGCATATAGATGTCTTCATCTAAGCGACCGTTCAAGAAGGCAGTTTTAACATCCATTTGCCATATCTCATAGTCATAGTATGCTGCTATAGCTATGAGAATCCTAATAGCTTGTAAGTCTGCTACAGGAGAAAATGTCTCCTCGTAGTCTATGCCAAAAGTTTGAGTAAAACCTTTAGCCACTAAACGTGCTTTATAGGATTGTACATCACCATCCATGTCAGTTTTCTTCTTATAGATCCACCTATTTATCACTACTTTAGCATTTTTAGGTGCGTCTACAAGAATCCAAACATCATTGATTTCCATGGATTTCATTTCCTCATTCATCGCAACTATCCATTTTGACTTTTCTGGATCAGACATTGCGGATCGATAGTTAGCAGGTTCACCAAGATCCCCTACTTCCTCCTCATCATCCTCTATGTAAAGACATAGTTTGTCCGGCGCACGTATAGTCCTTTGTGACCTACGTGGAGGAATTAATTCCGGCGGAACACTCAGACTTTCTGGTTCTACAGGAATTTCATCGCTAGTATTTTCATAAGGCAATGTATCTTCTTGAATTTCTTCAAGATCATAATTTCTCCCACTGAATTCTTGATTTACAAGATCATTTTCAAGGAAGTCTCCATACCGAGCCACAACTATTTTGTTCTCAGCCGGATAATAAAAGTAGTAACCCATAGTTTCCTTAGGGTAACCTACAAAGATACATTTTACTGAGCGTTGTTGGAGTTTATCTCCAGAGTCACATTTCACATACGCCTCACAACCCCAGACTTTTAAATAAGACAAATATGGCTTCTTGCCATGCCATAGTTCATATGGTGTCTTATCTACCTTCTTTGTGGGAACCATATTTAGAATACGAACAGCAGATTCAAGAGCATAATCCCAAAAGGATAATGGTAAAGTTGTAAGATTAAACATAGATCGTACCATATCCAATAATGTACGATTTCTCCTTTCGGATACACCATTTTGTTGTGGAGTATATGGAGAAGTAAGTTTCTGAACAATTCCATTCTCACTTAAATAATCTTTAAACTCTTGACTTAAATATTCACCACCACGGTCAGAACGAAGAGCTTTAATCTTCTTTCCTAGTTGTAACTCTACTTCTGCTTTAAACGTCTTGAATGTTCCAAATACCTCATGTTTATGCTTAAGTAAATAAACATAACCATAACGGCTATAATCATCCGTAAACGTCAAGAAATAGCTAGCACCTTTCCTTGACACATGTCTAAGTGGTCCACACACATCAGTATGTATCAAACCAAGTAGTTCAGTAGCCCTTTCAATATTGCTATTAAAAGGTTTCTTGGTCATCTTTCCAGAGATACAAGATTCACATTTATCAAATGATTCATCATTGATACTTTCCAAAAGCCCATCACGTTGCAGCTTTTGTATGCGAGTCTTCCCAATATGGGCAAGCCTACAATGCCAAAGATAAGAAGAGTTCTTGTCTAACTTACTCTTCTTATTCATGCTAAAAACAGAATTATTTTTCCTCTTGGAATTTTTATCATGCATGTTAATTTCAAAAACACCATTCACAGAAATTGCATCAAAATAGAATAGACAATCTTTGAAAACAGAAATTCTATTATTATCAATCGTGTGAGTAAATCCAAGATCCAACATACAAGAAAAGGAAATAACACCCCTAACAATTGTAGGTGCATAATGACAATTATTTAAAGACAGTACTAAACCCGAAGGTAAAACTAATTTAAATATTCCTATAGCTTCAACCGCTGCTTGTGCGCCATTGCCCACTTGCAGAAATTGTTCCCCATAGGATAGTCTCCTCTTCAACTCAAATACCTGCAGGGTATTACAAATGTTAATACCACATCCCGTATCATATACCCAGGAGTTTGATTTGTATGAAAGATTAAATAACTCTATCATAAATAAGTTACCTGAAGATGGTGCTGCAGCAACTAGCTCAGCCTTCTTCTTATTTTCTGCCATTTCATGGAGATAGAGAGAGCAATTCCTCTTCCAGTGTCCAGTCATCTTGCAGTAGTGGCAAGTCTCATCTTTCTGAGATTTCTTAGCAAAGTTTTGCTTCGGCTTAGATGTAGTCGCAACTTGCTTGCTCTTATCAGCCTTCCCTTTGCCTTTCTGCTTCTTATTCCCTTGCGGTTTAGGTTTAGACACTCTACCCTTTTGTACATAAAGTACTTGAGGCGTAGCAGTGGATGCCTTATCTTTCAAACCCTTTTCGAAGTCAATGAGCATTGCATGCAAATCATTCACTGTCTTCCCCGTGCAATGCATATTATAGTTACAAACAAAATCACCAAAGTCCTTATTAAGGGACCTATTGATCAAGTTAATAGCCATATTATAATCGAAGGGTTGTCCTAGTGCGATGAGTTGTTCCATATAACCCCTCATCTCCATGTAATGTGCACTAACGGACTTTCCAGGAGCTTGCTTGCAGCTATGTAGAGCATCAACCAGATCATAGATCTCTACAGCTTGTGGCGTTTCATACACTTCCTTGAGTTCATCAAGCATTTGCTTAGGAGGAAATAGCTCATACTTCCTTTGAAGTGATGGAGCCATTCTCCCTAACATTACAACAGCCACCTCATGGTGCTTCTTAACGTTAGCAGCGTGTTGAATCCTTTCCGCATCAAATGCATCTTCAGCAAGATCCTACGGAAAAGGAGTTTCCAAGATATTGATAGTACCCGCTGCTCTCAGAACAATTCTTAGTGAGCGGTACCAATCATTGAAATTCGGGCCAGTAAGTTCAGGCCGTTCAAAGAAAGCTTTGAACGCCGAGCTTATTGTCAGATTGCTTTCGGGTTGAGCCATTTCTACAGAAATAAGTTCAAACATTAGTATTTTCGATAATACAATTCAAGAAAATAAAATTACCCCAGTAATAAAACCATAGTATTTTCCTTGAAAAAACTAGAACCCATATTGACATAGATTCATCACATCAGTTGATCTGCTAGTGACAAATGTATTCAACATAGTAACTTGTCGAACAATAATTGCCAAATCAAATTGCAATTTCTAGATATGTTAGGGATTTACATTACCAAAATCATTTGCATTATAAACATGTTTTATCCCTACTTTATGCCTTAAGTTTCCAGTTCTCACTGAGTAACTTAATTAAGTCGACTAATCTAAAGAACGCAAAACCTTCATGTGCAATCTTATTCAGTCATGAAGTTTTCTCTCCATTACAACATCGTCCGATATCTTATATGACGACAATTGTAACTTCAAGTGTTCGTCAATTAGAGGGCATATGACTTAAATTTAGGGTATAGATTTTGGTGTCAAAATCATGTACGGAGAAGCATGCATACATCTCCATAACATAAGTTTAATAAAAACGTTTAGTAAACCTTTTGGTGAGACTAAAAGTTCATCATATACTTGCAAGTTTAGGTATTGGTTAAACCAATTAAAGATTTTACACACAACTAAATTCACACCGTACTTTTTCTAGAACGTTAGTTATAGCACAAAGCAATAACTTTATTCATTGTGTTTCAGATGTGAATTAATGTAGTTAAATCAACCTTAAAGAATTGTACCAATAACAACCGTAGGTAATTCCAATTTTGACGCACAGGCGAGCCGGGAATTTGGTCAGCGTAAAAGCATAGCACCTCCTTCCTTAACCGGGTACATGACCAGCGGTGCGTTATACCCACTTTATAGTTTGCCAAAATTGAGTAGGCCGTTAAGTTGCTATTGCAATTATAATCAACGCAAATCATATGTACTTTACATCTCAAAACAATTCATTAATTTTGAGAAGATTTAGTCCATATTATTTTTCTTTGAAAAAAAAAATTACCCTTGTTTACAACATACAATTAAAAAAACGTATGAAAACAAGTAGTACAAAAAAAACTAAATCAAATAGCCACATGCAAACCAATTTATTCAAAGAACATCAAATCTAGGGTTTTTATAAACATAAAAAGTCTTCCTTAATTTTAAAACTTTGAATCAAATAAAGCAAATAGCAATCAAAATTATATGATCCGTAAGAAACATGCATGTTTATTACGGATCTCCCACATTCTCTTAACAATTAAAAAACTACGGATCGTAACCACACATGACATAACAATTAATTCATGCAAAACATCTAAAGTCAATTACCATGTAATTTTAGGGTTTACAAATTTTTTTTTTTTTTTTATAAAAAATTCGACATAAGTCGATTTTAATAACAATAAAAAACAAAACCCTAATTTTTCATAAAACCTAAAAAACAACATGTAATTTTTAACACAAATCATTATTAGTTAAAAAAAACTTTAGATCTTGATAATTATAATCATGTTAAAACGGCTCTCGATGCCACTGATGGTTTATATAGTTCATAACAATTATTTAAAACCCTAATATGGATCAAAGAACGCATAGCGGAAGCGATTAACAAGATCATTAATTTAACACAATTACATTAATCAAGATTAGGGTTACATACCTTTATCCTAGCAAGATCCACAAGACGACGAAACGGACGGCAACTAGGGTTTATCACGAACACCACCAAGAATATAATCTAAAGGAAGATTATATCACGTTCTTGTACACACGTAATACAACGAATTAACCGTGAGTCTAGCACGATCAAACCGAGCTTCAACGCTTATGGAGTATCTACCCAATAACCCTAGAGAGGGATTAGGACTAGATATTTAACTAAATCGAAAACCAACCGAAACCCTAATTGGTGAGGGTGTGGCGATCGCAGGGAGAGAAGAGAAGGGGAGGGACAAAATTTATGAAGGCCTTGGGGTTGTTTATATAGGCTTGGCATTCCTTGGGATCCAAGTAATAAACACGAATTAGGAAACAAAATTTTTCCCTCTCCCCCCTCCTTGTTTGGCCGACGGCTACACCACCCCCAAGGGGTGTTTGTGTAGTTTTTCCTACTCCTTCTTTTAGCTTCTATTTAGTTTCCATAACGGTCGTTATAACTTAACTTTTATTTATCAACGATCGTTAGTTAAGCTTAGGTTTGATTTAATAAATATATATAAAATATATTTAATAAATAAATTAACTCTTTACGTTATGTGTGCAATCCCGTGATCCCGAGTTCGATCCTATCTCACGACTATTAATTTTAAGTCCATAAACTTTCAGCTGAGGGCTGGTCTTTCTAACTGCAATGTTGTGTCTTCTCCCATGGTTTCCTCGAGCCCACTTACCTTATATGACAATACCACTTTTTCTAATCCAATGAAATATCGACAAGTAGTGGGTGCTTTACAATATGTTACCTTGTCTCGGCCTGACATAGCTTTTGCTGTTAACAAGGTATGTCAATATATGCATGCTTTAACCGAGAATCATTGGTCTGCAGTAAAACGGATTTTACGTTATCTTCATGGTACGGTTGAACTTGGCATGCTCATACGTCGTTCTTTTGGTTCTACTCTTCAAGCTTTTACCGATGCACTATGGAAAGGTAGTCCTGATACTTCTCTTGAAGCTTTCTCAGATGCTAATTGGGCTGGAGATTCAGATGATCGTCGGTCCACGGGGGGATTTGCTATATATCTTGGTTCAAAACTTATATCTTGGACCGCTCGTAAACAACGTACGATTTCACGTTCCTCTACAGAAGTAGAATATAAAGCTCTTGCTGACACCGTTGCTGAGCTCACATGGCTTCAAGCTCTTCTTTATGAGCTTGGTATCCGGTCATCTTCAACGCCTATACTATGGTGTGACAATCTTGGTGCAACATACTTGTCAGCTAACCCTATCTTTCATGCACGTACAAAACACGTGGATATAGACTATCACTTTGTTCGAGAAAAGGTTGCTCAAGGAGGTTTTCGAGTTCAACATGTATCTACACATGATCAAATTGCAGATATATTTACAAAGCCATTACCAACTCCTCGATTTCTCTTTCTAAGATCCAAGCTACAGGCTGTTGTCCGTCCTTAGCTTGCGGGGGCGTGTTAGACCAAAGATATAGATGGGCCGTACCCGTTAGGTTATATGTTAGTTACTTAGTCCCCAAGTTAATGTATTAGTATTACATATACAATCTTTGTATAATAATTAATTACAATAATACCATACCTTAAGGTTTTATATACATTGTTATAACCGAATAAAATCAACAATTTAAACTAAAAACCGAAAAAATCCACATTTATTATATAAGACAAGTGATGGTGCAGTGCAGTTAAAAACCGCAAAAACAAAGAAACCGCAAAAAAACGCAAAACCAAAATCGCGGTTTGTGGTTCGGTGCGGTTTTTATTTTTATAAAAACCGCAAATACGGTTGCGGTTCGGTTTTAGTCAAAAACCGCACCATGCTCACCCTATAAGAAAAGGTCAAACATCTATAGAACTATTTATATCTGCAAACTTGAAACATAACCTGACCGAACCAAATTTAAATACGGTTCAGCTTTAAATAAAAACCTGAATTGCATCATTTTTCAAAAGAAACTGTGTCGTTTTATAAACCCAAACCTAATACTATTTTTTTTGTTTTTAATTTATCTATATACTACATATAAAAGATATTGGTATCTCTCTCTTATTAATTATTTAAGTAATACATATTGTACAAGCTAATTCTACTATATACTTAAGTAATATAATACATATTTATATGCATGTTGTACAACTTAATATAAGACGTCGGTTACGAAACTTAAATTAAATTATGTCATTTTAATCATCTTATTTATTAATTTAATAAAAACATGTTCAAAAATAAATAAACTTTATACCATTTAAGTCCAAAACTCAATATAAATTAATTTGTGATAAAGTTATTCTTTAAAATTTTCGTCATGCGCAAAGTCGTTAACACAAAAAGTATGCAATTAAAAGATAAAGCTCGTAAAAAATATGATTACTGGGTACTCGTCGGCGCATTGCACGGGTACCCTGCTAGTTTTATTTAAAAACGCTAGAGGTGTTTATCCGTTTGGTTATCGAGTTGTGCGATTTTTTGATTCAGTTAGTTTGGTTAAGATTCTTTTTTGAGTATGACCGAAAATTTAACAAGATGAATTCAAAGTGGGTTAAACTTAACACGAAGACTAAACACCAAATTGAAAAATAAAAAATCGAATTGAAAAATAAGAAAAACTGAACTGCATACAATTTTTTTATCTATATCAATATTCTAGCATCATACTCCTGCAATGCGATGACACATCGACTATTTTTTTACAATCAAACTAATGTTAAAATGTAAAAAGTTTGAATAAAAATAAATCAAACTCACTCAATAAAAAAACAAAATATTCGTAAAAATATATCAAAATACATGTTGAATTAAAAAGCACAGAATTTTAGAAAATATAACGAAATTAGAAGATAAAGCAAATAAAAAGATTAAAAAATATTAAAATTTAAAAACAAATGTGATTTTTAATAAGTTTTTAAAAAAAGTTCTTACAAAAGAAATGAATGATCATGATTACACATTAGGTTTAGATTAAAAATGATAAAATAGTTGAGATTTCCTCTATTAATCTTAATTTTTAGTTTGAAGTTGAGTTTATAGTTAAGATGAACAATATACACCTTTTATAAATAGGTGAAATTGCAAATATACAAAATAAAACTTGTTTATTTACATATTTTCTAAAAGTAAAAGTTTTTAATGCATAATTAAAATATGACTGTTTGAAGAACTATGAAAGTTTCTCTGAGTATATATGTAATTGCTTTTTATAAATATATAATTAAATACTAGTATGGTACTTATACAATGCGGCGGCAGGTACCCTGTGATATTTTTATGCGAAATATGTTACTTCTTTTACCCGTTAAAATTGCATTTAAAGATTTAAGTTGTAAAAAAATTAAATAAAAATAAAATAAATCCTTAAAAATGAGAAAAACTAAAAATTAATTAAAATATATCAAAATGAATGTTGAATCAGAAAGCATAAATTTTTTAAAAATATGATAAATTAAATTATGAAAGAAATCTTTTATATAATAAACGAATTGGATTATTTGAGAATTTTAGTAAAAAAGTGGAGGTTATAAAAAAAACAATTTGACCAATCAAATGGTTATATTTTGACACATAAGTAAAATCAAGTGATGTGATTAGTAGAGAAAAGTCAAAATTGAATTCAATTTTGTCAAAATTAAAATTTTTGGTAGAATATTTTCATGTAAACACACAAAAATATATGTGTCAAATTTGTGAAAATAAAAATTTAAAAAAGGAGGAGGAGATTAATAAAACTTTACTTGTTGAATTTTAAATAAATTATATGAACTTAAGTGTAAACTTATAATTTTTATATTTTTTATTAACTTTATAAAATAAGCAAAATACACCCTTAAACTTTATACCATCAAAACTTTATATTTTAAAAATACAACATATATGTTATATTATAAAACAACAAATCATATGATTATATTATTGAAATAAAAACACAAATTATTATTTATTTGTATTTTGACACTTAACAAAGTCAAGCAATGCAGTCTATATAAATTATTATTAACATGAATATAAGTATCAAAATGAATACAAAACCTCATACATCGGTGTAAGATGAAAATAGATAGACGTGATTTTACATATTTCAACAACATATATTTTTTTATGATCGTTGTATTAAACACGCAATGTCTAAAAAATGATAGCTAACATTTTAGTTAAACAAAGTGAAATCCTTTGTTCCACACAAATTTATACAAAATATCGATTAATATTATCACATAATGAAAATCACATAATGAAAAATAAAGTAAAACTCGTGGGTCCATCCATGGGCATCGTAAATATTTAATTATTAAAAATTTAATATTATTTTATAGAATATTGAAAATTACAAAATCATGAATTTATAAATCGTATATGTGTAACGTTAATGTAAATGGTTTGTTGATTAATAATTAAAATGTAACTATTTTGAATAAAAATATCGAAAGTAAAAGAGTATGGAATTTGAAAAATAAAAATTAAAGTGAGTTTATATTAATTTACATGATGCACAGTAAAACAACAAAGTAATCAAACATATAAACATTAAATGTTTAAAAAAACATATAGAATATACCTAAAATCGCAACGACGAAATTATTACTTAATTTATCTTTTATATTCAAGTCCCGTGCGTTCACGGACATTAAAACTAGTAAGTAGATAAAAAGATATTTCAATTTTGAAAATAAACCTACTTTTTAGTAGGCTTTTACAAAAAATTGTGACAAGAGAGACGATGATGAATGACAAATTAATGTTTGCATAAAAATTATTTTTAAATGTTTTAATTTTCAGAGTTTCTAAAAATAAAATTTCTCAAATGCTTTATAATAAGATAATATTAGATATAAATATATGAATAAAGATAATAAATACACATAATCACATGAATATATATTGAAACAAAAATTTGTCCATAACCAAATTGGGCCAACTATAAAAAACCCAGCCCAATACTAGAGAAAAAAAAGGTACTATTCAACTTGGAAAACAAGAAAAAAAAAACTGGCCCAGTTATATGTATTCGATTGTATTATTTATTCTAGATTCCTGTTCAAGCTTTTCTTCTTGTTTGGCAAGTTTTTATCTCATTATATATTCACCCTTTTAATTTATTAATTCATATATTTAGCTTTTCTTCATCGCTAGTTTTCTTCTGTTAATCCGGTTAGTTAGTTTTTATATCACTCATTAATTCATATACTGTATTTTTTTTAATTTATTGCTAGCTGTTGTTATTTTTAGTTTAATTGACTCATTTAGTTTTGTCCAGTGGCGGATCTTTAGCATTTATTTTTTAGTGGCCGGATTATTTTATACATATCAAAATAAAAAATTAGACAATAACTTTGAATTTTCTAAATATGAATGTTTTGATTTTGTTATTCGTTTATTCTGTTTTGATCATGTGTGCAAATCATTGTTTTATAGTTTGTGCGATTTTTTTTTTAATCTTAAATGTGACTGAATTTTTCGAATATTAAGTGTTTGATCCGAGCTAAGGATATACGGAGTATTGTCTAGTATGATTTTCTTCCTTAGTGCGAAGCCGTGAGTTCTAGGGATTTCACAAAGGTGTTTGATTATTCTATTGAATAGTAACTTTCTATCTATTGTGGTTAAACCTTTCTCGGTTCATAATGCTTGTAGAAGTCGGGGGTGTTTGTCATTGCATTTGAAAGTGATTACGTGTTTGAGGTTAGGATAATCAACCTTTTGAGCCGCTTGGTGAAGTTGAATTATTGGATAATCAAGAATCTGTTTTGTTGCGACTAGTTCTGAAGTGTTGTTTATTTGATCCTAAACACTAGAAAATGTTCTGAATGGTTTCCTTGCTTAATTGAAAGCCTAATTTATCTGATTTTCTTTATACAGTAGTACAAAGATGGCAACTGAAAATGTTCAGGCTTCTTCCACGACTACTTCTCCTACTAGCGCTGCTGCTCCACGTCCAGCTGTGAATTCGTGCAGAAGGAAGAGGCCAGGTGATGCGTCTTTTATACAGGATGTTAGAAATCACATTGATGAGTTTATTCATGCTTCCATGGATGAACACAAGACCTGCTTAAAAAATACCATCTCAAAGGTTTGGTTCTTACATTAAATATAAGTTGATTAAAATATTTTGAGTATCCCAACCGACCCGTTTCAACCCATTCTGTTTTGACTTGTTTATGATGTTCATATTGCAGTTGTTTAGTAGTATGTCCAAGGTTGTGACAGAGAAAGGTGCTGCTGAGAAGAAGGGAGTCGAGAGCTCACTGCCCCTTCAAACTGTTGTTAGCGACTAGAATCTAACATTATGACACCAAGTTTTATTACTATGAGAGTTTAGAATGAAGGAACGTGTTCACGATTTACTTTTAGTAGAATGCTGAATTTGCCATTTATAATACTTGATGGAAGTATGACTGCATCTGTAAGAAATTTTGATTGATGTTTGAGCTTTTTGAATTTGTTACTGTTACTGTTACTGTTACTCTCTAGTTTGTACGAGAGATTAGTCTATGCTATGTGGTGATGACTGTTTTCCATGGATGAAAGTTGTTATAAACCCGAAAACCCTATAGAATCAGGACACGAATTAGGTATCTGTGGACGCCCGAATCAATTAACTTGTCATAAGAGTTTCATAAGTTATGAAACCGGGTTCGTTTTAAGAGTTTCTTGGAGTAGAAACTGGCTGGTAGAATTGTAGCAAATAGTCACATCGAATGACAGTCACTAGTCACTACATACTAAAATATTTGATTGCAGCTGTTTAGAATGAATATATGCAGAGTTTAGAATGAAGGAACTTGTTCACGATTTACTTTTTAGTATAATACCGGATTTGCAGCTCTTTTTACGTTTATGAATACTTGATTGAAGTGTCTGACTGAATCCGTAAGAAATTTTGACTGATGTTTGTGCTTCTTGAATTTGTTAGTGTTATTGTTGGTGTGTAGTTTGTAGGAGAGATTAGTCCATGCTATGTGTTGATTGCGGTTTTCTGGAAAGTCTTATAAACCTGAAAACCCAATAGGATCAGGATACAAATTAGGATTCTGCGGCTACATATAACTATTTTCGGCACATAAGTTGGAAAAACAGTGAATTGATATCAAGTTGGATGCCCGAGTCAATTAACTTGTCACAAGAGTTTCATAAGTTATGAAACCGGGGGTGCGTTCTAAGAGTTTCTTGGAGTAGAAACTGGCTGGGTAGAATTGCAGCAAAGAGTCACATGGAAGGACTGTCGCTACATACTAAAATTGTGGCATACTGGAAGTGCAGCACCAAGAGGCAAGAGATCAGGCAATTTGTGGATACAAATGAAGATAAAATTATGACCTGAACTAAAATGGACCACCTGTTGAAACTTGAACTCATATGCCGACCACCTGCAGATCTCTCCAACGTTTGAAGAGTTTCTGAACTATGACATGTACAAGACGTGAGGTATAACATCCATTTACTTTGATCCCACATTACCCATTTTCATCCACATCCACCCGACTTCCATTTTCGCCCCGTTGCTGCACAAACGTATATAAACACGCACGTATGTGTGTGGTTGATGTTACATACGCATAATAAGTTAAGGTACGTGTGTGGTTGATGTTATATACGTATGATAAGTTAAGTGTGGCTGATGTTATTTAGTGCTTATACGAGTATCTTACAAAGGTGTCCTGTATCATTCAAATGGAGCTCCTTTAAATTGCGCTTGAAGACTATATTTCATCTCATTATATTGGTGCTTGTGAGTCATCTTATTAGCTTCACAAAATGATATCACATATCCAATTCTCATGGGATTACGTATTACTTCTCACCTGTTCGATCATCACATTTGCTATTTTCTGGTGCAAGTTCTCTAGCAAGGCGCGGTTGCCTCCTGGACCTCGGGGCTTGCCCTTACTCGGGTACCTTCCGTTTCTTGATCCTAACTTGCACCATGGGTACACCAAACTAGCTCAGCGATATGGGCCTATTTTTAAGCTCAAGCTTGGAAGTAAGACTCATATTGTTGTTAGCTCTTCAGACCTGGCTAAAGTTGTTCTCCGTGAGCAAGACGAGATTTTTGCTAACCGAGATCCTCCCATAGCTGGCACAGTCGTCTCATATGGCAGACAGGATATAGTATGGTCTGATAACAACTCACTTTGGCGTAACATGCGTAAAGTATTTGCATACGAAGTCCTAAGCAATAAAAACCTCGAAGCATCTAGCACTTTTCGACGAGGTGGAGTGAGAAAAACCATCAAGCATGTGTATGAAACAATGGGGACAGAAGTGGACATTGGTGGGATTGCTTTTTTGACATCGTTTAACGTCATAACGAGCATGGTGTGCGGGAAAAGTTTCACAAACCTAGGGGTCGAGTTCCGTGAAGTGATTACAAAAATAGTGGACCTTCTTGGAGCTGTGAACGTGTCGGATTTCTTCCCTGTGCTTTCGAGATTTGATTTACAAGGTGTTGGGCGAGAGATGGAGCACCAAAGGAAGATAGTGGATGCACTTTTCGAGCGGATTATCAAAGAGAGGATAGCCACTACAAAATTTATGACATTTGCTTACTCAATTAAATGTGAAAGAGTAACTAATAGAGGGGAGCACTAAAAGTCTATACTTACTCAATATTGAGTAAGCAAAAGTATTTTCTATTAATTTCTACTAAAAAAGAGTCATCAAAAGTTAATGTTTATCAACTCCTACTCTTAAGAAAAAGAGTAAGTAATAGAGGGGAGCACTAAAGGTCATTACTTACTCAATATTGAGTAAGCAAAAGTGTAAAACTTTTAATGACTCTTTTTTTAGTAGGGAAAAGAGTAAGCAAATGTTTTTGCTTACTTTTATATGGATTGTGTTTTAGTAAGGAAAAGTTATAGTGACTTAAATAATTATGAATTTTATTAGTAAGCAAAACTTTGAGTAAGTAAATGTCATTTATTTTGTAGTGAGCCATGAAACCAGACGAAGCTGTGGAAAAAATGGGAAGAAAGGATTTCTTGCAGATACTACTTGAGCTTAAGGAGCAAAAAGCTTCAACTTCTTTGAATATTACTCAAATCAAAGCTCTTCTGATGGTATGTTCAGCCTCTTTATTATAAGTAACCTCATTTGTAGCCACTTTTACTAAATACTTAGAACGCGTTTGGTTAATGCCTAGCTAGCTGAATTTTAGTCCCCTCGAGCCTAGCTAGCTAGCTCGAGCCTGAATCTTGCTTGTTAAGTTGATGTGTCGTCCCAAATCTAAGTTTGTTAAGCTGAGCTCGAAGTCTCGAACCACATCGAGCTAACCACGACTAATTAGGACCCCGAGCTCCAAAGACTGGACAAAATAATCAGGTTGGTAACTTAAATATGGTGTCACATGATCAACTTTCATACCTCTTTTTACAATGGTTTCAACTTTTTTGGTCGACTAATACGTAATACACAAGGTTTGAACCCACCAAATCACAAAGACTCAAACCGGGTAAAACTCTCTTTTTAAGAGGTTGCCGTGGTTACAGAATGATTGTTTACACCTATCCAGAATTGAACTTGACACTTCTCACACTTTTAGTGATGATAATCACGTCTTTTACCACTATCTACGTCACAAGCCTTTCACGCCTATATTACCCCTAAGAAATAACTCATAATCAAACAGTCTGCCTAGTCAATGCTCAATATGAAAAAAAAAAATTCTTCCTAATTTGTATGCATTACTCATTCTATATCACATGATATATCAAACATCCTATTTTGTTCAGGACATTTTTATTGGAGCAACCGACACGACATCAACTATGGCAGAGTGGACGATGGCCGAGCTTTTGAAAAATCCTAGCATGATGCAAAAGGTAAAAGAAGAATTGAAAGAAGTTGTAGGCCTATACAACATTGTTCAAGAATCTCATCTTTCGAGTCTGAAATACTTGGACGCAGTTGTCAAAGAAACATTCCGACTGCACCCTACACTTCCTTTGCTGCTAATTCGATGTCCAAATGAACCTTGCAATGTAGCTGGATACACAGTTCCAAAAGGTGCCAATGTTTATGTGAATGTTTGGGCAATACACAGGGATCCTCGATATTGGGAAAATCCTTTAGAATTCAATCCAAATAGGTTTCTGAGTGTTGATCACGGAACAACAAAGTTTGATTATAATGGATACAATCCCAACTTTATTCCTTTCGGGTCGGGTAGAAGAAGGTGTCCTGGAGTTCCCTTGGGTGAGAAAATGTTGGTGTACTTTTTGGCTTCGATGCTGCACTCATTTGATTGGACTTTACCAAAGGGAGAGCATGAACTCTCCGGAAAATTTGGCATCGTCCTAAAGAAAAACAGGCCACTTATGGCCATTGCGTCACAGAGGTTACCAGACAAAACCCTGTACATGTAATCGAAACTATATATTAGTGTCTTCATTGCGCACTATGTAATAATTTCTGGATCATCCACCGAAAAACAAATGTAACTTTCTCTTTCAATAAACATTCCCTAATGCTTTTCGTTTACTCTCTTGTCTTGTAAGTTATGGTTGATGTAGTTAGCTAGTCGATCATCCAGTGTTTTAGAACACACATTATCAGCACGATTGGCAGCGTTCGCTAGGAAAGAGGGAATCAACTGACCTTGCATTTACGACCACGTTTAGTCTTGTAATCTTCGAAAAGCAGATGGAATGTAAGACTACTGACTGGGGTGGAGCCAGAGTATAGCGGGTGCACAAACTTTGTAATATGAGTATCTATATATTAAATAATTCTTGGACCGTGTTCATTTTGAAAAATACAGATTTTTAGCAAATATATATACTATGAGACAAAATTCCTTCGGGTTCACGTGCATCCCGGGAACCCTAGCTCCGCCCCTGACTACAGAGTTGCTACTTGACTTTGAACATTAAGAATAATCACTTTTGTAACTTATTTCGCTATAATCTGAATGCATGTTTGTAAAATGACTTTTTAATATTCTGGTAAGTTTTATGAAAATGACTTTTTTTCATTGTGATAATAGGTTTAGTAAATGCCTTATCGTGATACTACCTGCAAAGATCCGCAAAGATCATTGTTCGTGTATGTGTCCGGAACACATGACCCGGTCCGGAACCAAACCAAAAGGTCCAAAACGCATGACCTTATCGGGAAGGCGTTTACGCAAGTCAAGAGGAAAAGTCAACAGACATACTCCCGAGAAAGTAGGAAAAGATGTTCTCAATTGGGCCGACCAAAACCCATCACAACTTCTGGTCTTTTAGGGATTTGACTAGTATAAATACCCCTTTGGGTTCAAGGTTTGAACTAACTCTTTTGTTATTATTATTATACTTTCATTATAATATTCACATATATCTCCCATTCGGATTTTATCCTTTAATTACTCTCACGCTTGAGTTTGGTCTGAGTTCTCACACCCGGACGAGACTAACGAGCTTACTTTGGTTTCAGGTAATCCCAAGCATACATCACTCTAAGTCCGAAAGAATCTCATCATTCGGACCCCGCAAGAAATTGCACGAACAATCATATCACAAATTGCAAAAAGTGTGATTTGATAAAAATTAAATGATTGTCGCTACATAATAGAATTGAGGCATACTTTCTTTTTGAAGCGCAACATCATGAAAATTGGCAATTTGTGGATATAAGTCAAGATGATTTGAACTAAAATGGATCCCATGTAGAAATTTAAGCTCATGTGTGAGTCAAACAACGCGGATTAAATGGGCAATTATAGATACTTGGATCAAACAGACGCGAACCAAATGGACATGAGTAAAACAGTCTTGGGTCAAATGGAAAAATGTTGCAAATTTTTTAATAAACTCAAGATTAATTAGTGGGTGAAAAATACCCCTCACATGCTCCATAATACCCATTTATTCAACTCAATGATTTCTTGATCCTAACTTGCACCATGAGTACACCAAACTATCACAGCGATATGGGCCTATTTTTACGCTCAAGCTTGGAAGTAAAACTCATATTGTTGTTAGCTCGTCAGACGCGGCTAAAGTTGTTGTCCGTGAGAAAGACGAGAATTTTGCTAACCGAGATCCTCCAATATCTGGCATGGGTTAATATACAGAGGTTACTAAAGTTTGGCCAAAGTAACGATTTTGTTACTAAAGTTTAAAAGCTTACATTTAGGTTACTATAGTATTGATTACCTGAACTCCCCGTTACTCATTATGTTTTAACCTTGAGTAACAGGTTGTCGTGGCTTAAAGCATGACTTGTTTTTTATGTCATGTAAGCTCTTTTGCATTTCACATCTCTTTTCACTCACACATTGAAAGCAATTATTCTTATGCATTTTATTGTCCATTAACTCCAAATATAAACAGTAAAAAAAGAAAAAAACAACAAATGCAATCACTGTTCAGAGCTTTAGCTCAAGCAAGAAGCAATATTGTCAAACCACCACCAGCAGCTTCCTAGTCATAATATCGTATGATCTTGGTTCAAATTATCTGTAATTCCAAATAACAATGCACATTAGCGTCATTCTCAAAATTGTGAAGATTACTTGTTCCCACTTAGGTATATTTTTACTCTAATGATCATGACAATTGACGGTTTGACTTTGAATGTTGGTGTTTTGTGATCGTGTGAATCTGATATTGTACTTGGTATTGCAGCGATATAAGCCACTCTTTCTCCACATCAGCAAAGAAAACCCACGCTTCTCATTGGACCACCAGGCTGCATAACCCACTCTTTCTCCACATCAGCAAAGAATATTAAATTCATATATATCAAAACGTTACCAGGAGGGAAGTAAGATTGCTCTGTTGGCGAATGGTTGTTGCCATGCTGATCAATTCCAGACCTTGTGAATGAGTTAGGTAAGTGTCTATGCCTCATCATTCTTAACGAAAAAAGATTGCTTCACACCCGAATTGTAACAAGGTAGTTGTTTAGCCTGTGCAGCTGTACAGGTACAAGATAATTAGATTTATGCTTTATGGAGAAATAAAGCAAATATGCAGCAGAGCGTTTCTACAAGCAGCCCGAAAAAATTCAGAGAAAATGTTCTACATTGTTAGAAACTATTGTTGAAAGAGCATCTAAAAAGTCCCTCAGAAAAGTATTTTTACACTCGATACACAATGACTCACTATTGTTCAGAATACACATAAGAACTTGCACATAAGAGAAAATATGCAAGTCAAACTAAATGCGTGTGTCTAGATAATCACCCGGATGGAAGTACTCTGTTTGTAATATATAAGGAAAAGTATACACATAAGGACTTCCGCATGTGGAATGATAAGTTTGGCATGTAACTAAAACATCGAACCCTGAATACTTTTTACGTGTTCCCCTATATAATTTATATTAAACTACAAGCTGGGAAAATTATAAAATTCATGTTTGGTCACGGCAATAGAACTACCAAAGCTACTTATCTTCAATATTACCAGTTGAACATAGGTATATAAGAGTCTATCAAAAAAGGCGATGTCTTGATTCCTTAGCATTGATCAACCGTCTCTCCTGGCACTAAAAGTTGAAAAAATCATATTAGTTTCTTCCAATACCGTGCCTAATCGCACAGAAGCATTCCAGCTTGTGAGTTACAAACAGAAAATTCCTCTTCTGTTTTAAGCTGGCAGTTTCAAACTAACTAAAGCTATAAAATTTCCGAGTAGGGAACAAAACTGAATGTCAAACTAAAAGATGCTTATTGAAATCAAATCCATACCAAAAGACCTACTCCAGGCGTACTATGCCTCTCAAGATAGAATCAAAAGGCACCTTAAATTTTTCCTTGGATATTCGACCTATATTATCATTCAATCCTGCACTGCAGAAAAAGGTTATCCTGAATAAGAGGAACTATTACCATGTAAAGTCATATAAGGAGCCTAAATGAAAGACTTTTTAGGGCTCAATAGACATACACTACTAAAAGAAACATGACTTACAAAACCGGCGTCCAATACTTACAAGATCGACTGGTGAAACCATTACCACTAACCCTTATTCTGGAAAGATACAGAAAAACAAAGACATGACCTCCCTAAATTTTCAGGAAGTGATTAGCCTTTGGATATCCTACATCTTTTAACAATATCCGCATAAACAAACAATCTACCTTTTGGAAGTGGATTATTACTATTACAAGACTAATAACTGCTGCTAATAAATAAGTAATGATAATACCTTTTGTTTTTAAGGATTGAATAGGAATTAAAGGGGTGACGTGGACTCTTGTGATTAACGTTGTTGTTGTTGTGGTCGATCTGGAAGGTGGGGATGTCATTTTGATGGATGAGATGTCAGCGATCTTCTTCATCGTTAGAAGATGATGATGATTCTCGGTGCTCCATTAATGGTGAAGCTGAGATCTGTTGCTAGTGGCATAGACTATAATGGGTAGGGTTGCAACGGGCATGAAATAAAAAAGGGGCCCACCAAAAGCTGACGTGGCATAGTAATCGGTTGCTTAACCAGTAACCCATCTCATGAGTAACGGGGGGGGGGGGGGGATAGTTTTCCTGAATGTTTAGTAACAAATAAATCAAACACGTATACTATAGTAACCTAAGTGTAAGGTTTTAAACTTTAGTAACAAAATCGTTACTTTGGCCAAACTTTAGTAACCTCTGTTTATATTAACCCTGTCTGGCATAGTCATCTC